>OY754974.1:15918236-16262982 GCA_963576475.1 Molanna angustata | reverse complement strand
CAGTATATAGAAAGCCCACACACACCGATAGATACCTACACGCAACGTCCAATCATCACCCCGCACAAATATGCTCAGTCGCAAAAACACTAATAACAAGATCAAAAAGAATTGCAGACCACGAGCATAAAAAACAAGAATTAGAATACACGAAAAATGCTCTACGTTGTAATGGTTTCTCAGACTATATAATAAACAAAGCATTAAAGAGTCCAAAAACAGTGAAAGAAAAATCCAATGAAACACCATTATCAACAGCCCGACTACCATATATCAAAGGCGTCACCGATAAAATCAGCCGTCTATTAAACAAAAATAACATACGTACCGTTTTCAGCACAACAAATAAAATATCAACCTTTCTAAGAAACCCGAAAGACATCATTCCACTTGAAGCTCATGGAGTATATGAAATACCGTGCGGATCGTGCAATAAGACTTATGTAGGAAGAACCAATCGAAAAGTTGAAGCACGAATAGCGGAGCACAGAGTCGACATGAGAAACAAAAAACTTACATCCTCACTTGTACAACACTCGCTCACAGAAGGACATACAATAGATTTTGACCATTCAAAAATAATAGCAAGTTTAAACAGTGAACCTCTCAGAATTTACAGGGAAGCTATAGAAATATATAAGAGAAGGGATATAATGAACAATCGGGACGACGGAGTTCGTTTGCCTAGTACCTGGAAGAACATTTTATATGACAAACAATACAATAATAATATTAATAATACCATAGCGAAAATAACCCCAAAACACAACAATAATAATATTAATGTCACAACTAAAATTAACAATAAATCACAACACAAAAATAATGATAAAATATTATTACCAACGAACACGACAGCAGGTGGGCGTGTCACAAGGAGCCAATCACGTCGCGCTAACAATATTTGACATAAGCGGCCATCTTGTACGCTACGAGTCACTTGACGGTGAGCTTTCAGTGTGAGTAGACGTGTGTCGCGCGCGTGCTTTTCGTTAAGTCCTTGAAAATGCCTGGTGATATTCAGGCGAAACGTCGGAAGACAAATGGTCTTAGTCAAGACCTACTGACACGGGAAAACCGAGATAAAAATATTATAACATATTTCACCCGTGAAAACATCAAATATAACATATATATATATATATATATATATATATATATATATATATATATATATATATATATATATATATATATATATATATATATATATATATATATATATATATATATATATATATATATATATATATATATATATATATATATATATATATATATATATATATATATATATATATATATATATATATATATATATATATATATATATATATATATATATATATATATATATATATATATATATATATATATATATATATATATATATATATATATATATATATATATATATATATATATATATATATATATATATATATATATATATATATATATATATATATATATATATATATATATATATATATATATATATATATATATATATATATATGTCATGTAGTTGATATACAAAGTATACACAAACATTTGAAATATAAAGAGATATACTTGAGTAATATATGTATTTAAGTTTAAAAGTATAAAGTAAAAACAATTTTATTTAATGAAATTATTTTTCATACTATATATATGAGAATTTTTATACTCATCCCTACATAAAAGTGAATTAGTATTTTTTTTTCGAAATTTGTTGTGATAGCAAAAATGTATAAAAAATTCTCATATTTAAACTCTTAGTATGAAAAATAATTTCACTTAATAAACTTGTTTTTACTTTATACTTTTAAACTTAAATACATATATCTCTTTATATTTTAAATGTCTGTGTATACTTGTATATCAACTACATATATATAAAGAGCATTACAAAAATCAGTACGAAACACTTCATTCCTAAGCAAAAAAAAAAATATTTTTGAATTCGCGACCAAGTGGGCTCGCAGCCAAATATCCGTCGCACTCAAGTGTCCCGCAGCCAAGTGTCCGCCGCAGCCAAGTGTCCGCCGCAGCCAAGTGTCCCGCAGCCAAGTGTCCCGCAGCCAAGTGTCCCGCAGCCAAGTGTCCCGCACCCAAGTGTCCCGCACCCAAGTGTCCCGCACCCAAGTGTCCCGCACCCAAGTGGCCGCAGTCAAGTGTCCCATTCCGGATTATAAGCACGTCTATGTTTACATTGTAACTTCTCTATGGGAAATATTGTAGGTAATTGCACATATAAATCAACTTTATTATTAATAAAACAAAATATGTAGGTATGTGTGATGTGTAGTAAATTATAGTTATTGTAGTTTTGCTCACAATAGTATTTCAACACAGAATAGGTAATTCATTCTATTAAATATCTTTGTTTCTTTGGGTATATTTTTATTATTTGTAATAAACCTGGTATAGAAACGCCTGAATTGTGAATAGTTGCAATTAATATAGCCATGATTCATTTGTTTTATTCAACAAAAATATCATATTTTTAATTATTTAAAAAACTAAACAGCGGGTGCACATATTCAACTTTTCAGAGATCCTCTAACAGCATCGTAAGTTGCTAGATAATATCATAGTTTCGTCGCTACAACGGGAACAGATGCACACTTAACAGCGGTCAGCCAAGCACTTCACTTTATTAATTAGACACACACTTAACAGCGGTCAGCCAAACACTTAACTTTATAAATTAGATACACACTTAATAGCGGTCAGCCAAGCACTTTCTTTATTAATTAGATAGAAACTTAAAAGAGATCAGCCAAACACTTAACTTTATTAATTAGATACAAACTTAACAGCGGTCAGCCAAACACTTAACTTTATAAATTAATAAGATGCACACTTAATAGCGGTCAGCCAAGCACTTTCTTAATTAATTAGATAGAAACTTAACAGAGATCAGCCAAACACTTAACTTTATTAATTAGATACAAACTTAACAGCGGTCAACCAAACACTTAACTTTATAAATTAATAAGATGCACACTTAATAGTGGTCAGCTAAACACTTATCTTTATTAATTAGATACACACTTAACAGCAGTCAGCCAAACACTTAACTTTATTAATTAGATACACACTTAACAGCAGTCAGCCAAACACTTAACTTTATAAATAAGATGCACACTTAATAGCGGTCAGCCAAGCACTTTCTTTATTAATTAGATATAAACTTAACAGAGATCAGCCAAACACTTAACTTTATTAATTAGATACAAACTTAACAGCGGTCAGCCAAACACTTAACTTTATAAATTAATAAGATGCACACTTAATAGCGGTCAGCCAAGCACTTTCTTAATTAATTAGATAGAAACTTAACAGAGATCAGCCAAACACTTAACTTTATTAATTAGATACAAACTTAACAGCGGTCAACCAAACACTTAACTTTATAAATTAATAAGATGCATACTTAATAGTGGTCAGCTAAACACTTATCTTTATTAATTAGATACACACTTAACAGCAGTCAGCCAAACACTTAACTTTATTAATTAGATACACACTTAACAGCAGTCAGCCAAACACTTAACTTTATAAATAAGATGCACACTTAATAGCGGTCAGCCAAGCACTTTCTTTATTAATTAGATAGAAACTTAACAGAGATCAGCCAAACACTTAACTTTATTAATTAGATACAAACTTAACAGCGGTCAGCCAAACACTTAACTTTATAAATTAATAAGATGCACACTTAATAGCGGTCCGCCAAGCACTTTCTTAATTAATTAGATAGAAACTTAACAGAGATCAGCCAAACACTTAACTTTATAAATTAATAAGATGCATACTTAATAGTGGTCAGCTAAACACTTATCTTTATTAATTAGATACACACTTAACAGCAGTCAGCCAAACACTTAACTTTATTAATTAGATACACACTTAACAGCAGTCAGCCAAACACTTAACTTTATAAATAAGATGCACACTTAATAGCGGTCAGCCAAGCACTTTCTTTATTAATTAGATAGAAACTTAACAGAGATCAGCCAAACACTTAACTTTATTAATTAGATACAAACTTAACAGCGGTCAGCCAAACACTTAACTTTATAAATTAATAAGATGCACACTTAATAGCGGTCCGCCAAGCACTTTCTTAATTAATTAGATAGAAACTTAACAGAGATCAGCCAAACACTTAACTTTATAAATTAATAAGATGCACACTTAATAGCGGTCAGCTAAACACTTATCTTTATTAATTAGATACACATTAATAGCAGTCAGCCAAAAACACTAATAGCAGTCAGCCAAAAACTTAACTTTATTAATTAGATACAAACTTAACAGCGGTCAGCCAAACACTTAACTTTATTTATAAGATATTTATTCAGCGTTTTCGATAGTTATTTGGTCCTACGATGGTGATAATATCAAGACTTACGTATTTTTCTTCATCGGTGCTTCTCTCCACTACATAATATAGGCATCACCCATCCAGTGGTCGCGAGCTCGAATCCTACCGCGACCGATATCGTTCACCTTTAGCACAAGCATTTACTCTGCTTAGTTTGGGGAATGTGTGAGGATGTATATTGAAAATACTTAAATACTGATTTAAGTGAAACAGAATTACAAATTATTTATTAATTAAAATGAAACACAGTTATATCCACAACGAGTATGAAATTCAACATTTATGTATGTTATAATTAATTTTTAACACGGATATAACTATTAAACAGAATCACCTACACGTTTGAAAAATACAAAAATATATTTAATGATTCTGTAGTTACATATTATGTTAACAGAGTGGAAAGCTATTTTAAAATTATTAAACAGAATCACCTACACGTTTGAAAAATACAAAAATATATTTAATGATTCTGTAGTTACATATTATGTTAACAGAGTCGAAAGCTATTTTAAAATTATTAAACAGAATCAACTACACGTTTGAAAAATACAAAAATATATTTAATGATTCTGTAGTTACATATTATGTTAACAGAGTGGAAAGCTATTTTAAAATTATTAAACAGAATCACCTACACGTTTGAAAAATACAAAAATATATTTAATGATTCTGTAGTTACATATTATGTTAACAGAGTGGAAAGCTATTTTAAAATTATTAAACAGAATCACCTACACGTTTGAAAAATACAAAAATATATTTAATGATTCTGTAGTTACATATTATGTTAACAGAGTGGAAAGCTATTTTAAAATTATTAAACAGAATCACCTACACGTTTGAAAAATACAAAAATATATTTAATGATTCTGTAGTTACATATTTTTTTTTTTTTATTTTATTTGAAAAAATGGGCAACGTACAATAATATTTTTTTAAACAAATATAACATAAGTAATTGTAAGCAACATAAGTAATTGTAACTTAATCAGCCCACCTTTGATTTCATGGTGCATTGTACTCACTACTGGTAATAAAAAAAAAATTATTATTCCTGTCTAACGTGGCTCCTGAAAAGAGTCCTGGACATACAAAATATGTCCACGGACCTGATCTTTTCCAAATTATTATACGTGGTAAGGCATCGGTACAATGGCGAATTTTGAGCGGCATTAGTGTTTTTTTTGTCTAAAAAGAACGTTGAGGTGTGTCTTGTTCGTCTGTTTGGTATGTTGAAGTTAATAATTTTCAGAAGGTCTGTACAGTCAATATTGAAGTTTATTATGTCATAAAGGTACATTAAGTCTGAGGTCCTTCGTCTTGTCTGTAAAGTCTGCAATTCATGTTTGTAGTTATTACCAAATTTGTACTTCATATGTTTCAAAAATATTTGTTGTATTCGTTCTATATTGTTAATATAAATATTATATTGTGGATTCCAGATGACTGATGCATGTTCCAATTGACTTCTAACAATTGTGTTATATAGTAAGATAAATGTTTTCACTTGTGTGAATGGTTTGCATACTCTCATCAGGAATCCCAACATTTTATAAGCTTTCAGTGTAATTGTGTCAATGTGTTTGTCAAATAAAAGTTTACTGTCCAGTTGTATACCTAAGTCTCTACAGTCTGATTTCTTATCAATCGCCTCCCTATTGATTGTGTATGTGTATTGTATTGTACTCTTTTTCCTAGAGAGTGTAATGGAGTGACATTTTTTTACATTTAGTAACAGCTTATTCGAGACACAATAAGAAGTTAGTCTATCAAGGTCAAGTTGCAAGTCCTCACAGTCAGTAATGTCTATAACAGTTTTGTAGATTTTCATATCGTCAGCGTATAATATGTAATTACTGTTCCTGAAGCATAATCCAATGTCATGTATGTAAATATTAAATAAGAGAGGCCCCAAATGGGAACCTTGAGGTACACCCGATGGCACCTGTGTTGCAGACGATAGATGACCACCGTACTCTACTATTTGGCTTCTATTAATAAGGTATGATTTTAGCCACCTAAGAAGATCACCGTGAATACCCAAAAGTTTTAGTTTCTTAGTCAGAATTAGATGGTCCACTTTATCAAAGGCTTTTGAGTAGTCTGTATATATTGCGTCAGTTTGTCTTTTGTTATCAAGGTTGTCATGAATTTCGTTTAGAAAGACATTTAAATTTGTATTAGTAGAACGTCCCCTAACAAAACCATGTTGTTTAGGATCTATGTTAACAGAGTGGAAAGCTATTTTAAAATTATTAAACATATAAAATAGTATTTATCCGAACATTGTCTAGTAATGTCAAGTCACCTTGGCGACAACGATCCGTCGTTATTATAAAAAAAATATTGTGGAAAAATACTAATTTATTTATTTATTAATTTTATTAATATTAAAAATATTTTTATTTAGACGGATTCAGGTTCATAAATATATTATATTTATACATACATACCATCACGGCATATCCCACAATGTGGGGTAACCGGCGACAGGTGTGCGGGTGTGCATCGCCTAATAAAGGGAGCACGACACGTGCGTGTATGCCCACACACCATTCTCGTCTCACCTAAAAAGGCACTACATTCAGAATGGGTGGTGAACCTCATTGCTGAACTAATGTGAGATGTTATTGTTGCCTGTTGTATTTTCGATTACCCGGCTCTTACGGGACACTCGAAAACAATAAAAGGAAAGAGTGGAAGCACTATTCTAAGCCGGTGCCTCACAGTGAGGTGTGAGGCACCGTATATTATATTTAATTCTGTAAATACGAGATTTTTAAAATATCAAATTTTATTCAACGTTTCACAACTTTTAAAGTAAGTATATATTATACAAGTAGCTACAGACACACTTCAGTAATTAAGTTGTATTCAGTTGGTACTCCGTTTCAAAAGTTGTTCAAATTTCCTCAAAACGGAGTATCTCCAAAAGTAATTCATTTATTTAATAGGTATCCCCGAAGCGGACTAGCGACAGGGTGGAGGGTGTGGGATGAAGGATGGATGAAGGGGGGTGGATTGTGTATTTCACGCTTGTGCCCTCTGTAAAAATAATTAATGATTTCATTATCACCGACATCGCTTTGTTCGTATGGAGGAAAATTTAACAAAGCAAAACACATGACACGGACATTGAACGCATTATTGTCAAACGACAGACTGATGTACACCTACTAAACTAGCTAAGCGTTCCTCAAACCAATCAATATATAATAAACATTTTAATTGTTTTAACCTTATTTTACCAGAAAGGGTGAGCAAATAAACAAAACATTGAAGGTCAGATCGAGGTATCGGTCCGCCCTTCAATGTTTTGCCCCAGAAAGGGATGCCATGACCATGTGAATGATATTTTGAAAAAAGGAAACATAAAAAGTTTGAACAATCGACGAGCATGTATGAGACGATGCATGGATGTAAAGGAAGCCAGAAATGTGTGCAAAAATAGAGAAGTATCGCGCCCAGTTCTCTCTGTTTACCCCGTAAGGGACATGGCTTGATGGTATGTATGTATATAATTATTGCATTATACTATGCGTACATTTTTTGACATGTTTTTTTTTTATTTCCGCTGTAATAAGTTTTCATTCTATTTGTGAATCTAAACCATATCGAGAGCCATTCAAACACACACTAAAAAGTCATCAAAGTCGGTCCAGCCGTTTAGGAGTTCAGTGACATACACACGTACAGAAGAATAATAAGCGTATCAATGCCAAAAAAATCACTTTACCGAATAAATTAAACATGCCGTGTCAAACAAAGTTGTCGAGTTATTTAAAAATTCTCGCTGTAAAAGCTTTCACTGGGCAATATGAAATAAAGTTCTTGGCATTGTTCAACAGTCCATGGCACGCTTATTTCAGTTGGGGTAAAACAAAAGGTCTCTTTCATTTTCCTATGATTGGATGACTGCAATTCATATCCAGTCAACAATGGGAGTTCAGACATGGTCTGATGCCGCTCGGTGTCAATTATCTTTAGCGGTCCATAACAAACAAACGCAGTTTTTTAAATAAAAACTCAGACTTCATTATCGTATTTTTTTTAGTAGTAGGAGAATCACTTCAATGCGCTGAGGCGGCCCAACCGCTTTTTTGGCTGGCGCTACGAAATTATTATTTGACGCTTTATTAAGTGCGAAGTAATCACACAGATTACTTCACAATAATGGATCATTACACAATAATGGAGATTTAAGACTAATAGGAAATACTGCGAAAAAATTCCCAAAATAAGCTCATGAAATTAGTTTCATAAATGAAATCATTTATGCCTACTCCTATATTTTTTCGTCGAAAATTAAAATCGGTTACATTTGATTCTCTTCAAAGAGAATTTGATATGAATTAGAATTATACACTTAAACTATCGAAAAGTTATTTCATTTCATATTTCCAAAGAATTACAGACGATATAACATTTCAACGAATGTATCAAACGTAATAATATGTTATAAACTTCTTAATAACGAATTGTGTAGAAATACCGTAATGAATTTCTTTTGTAATAGTTGTCTAATAAACTGGATGTTATATTAGCTCTCGGGAAATGAAATAAAAATAGTTTTGTTTTGAAGACGACGACGTCAAGGAACAAAGGAAGACAAAACAATAGTTTGAGGAGAGAACAGACCGGAGTTTCCCAAAGGCTTCATCTCTCTTGTGCGAAAGATTTGTGGAGAAAGTTTAAAGGGAACCAGCCTCGGGGGCAATATTCTCTTTGAGGGTCTAAAGCTTCATTCTCGCCGAGACAAAACCGGCTGTTGTGTGAATGGAGCAGCAACAAGAGCCTGTTGCACAAAACCAATAAAATGAAAATACCTCAAAGGGATGATACAATGTTTTAGAGAGAGCACGAACAATGGTTTGAGACGCAAAGACTTCAACGGACTTTTGTAAAACATATTTCTCGGTTCGCATTAAAGCAAGACATAATCAATAAACTGGCAGTGGATTTACTCTTTAGCTTCAAAACGTGTATGTTTCATTTACTTTCTCTGTTGCTTCTCTTGATCTCAGTGAAATGGACTGTCGGTGAATAATAATTGTAAATCATTTAAATGGAAACGAAAGGAATCAAGTTCCTTAAACTTTCAATGTGAATCTGGAAAATTAATTTTCATCTTATTTTATTTAATATCATCCACTGTAGAATAATGATTACTTAGTCCTTTGATTTGTGTGTCAGCATTCTATGTTTAATTCACGATTCTTGTGAAACTTGCAAAACTTTTGCTCGTCACTAATGGGTCCATACCACAAAAAAGAACTAATCTCCAACAACAGAATTCTTTTTAAACTGTTTTATTTAGTACGTATAGTTAAATTCCTTTCTCATGCAAATATTGCTTCTCTGGGCTGTAAACACTGGTAAGTTGGAAAAAATGCATAGTCGCCACTTGCGTAAGGTGCAAGGAAGCGTTTCTCATTATAGTCTTTTACAGCAAAACAGAGTAAGGACAGAACAGGGATGCTGTAATTACTTACTCTGGAGGTGGGGAAAAAAGAGATAATCCTGACTGTGAGTGTGGAGCTGAGCAGTCTGTGAAACACGTGGTCCAAGAGTGCCAGCTAAAGGAATTTAGCGGAAGCCTCCAAGATATATGTACATGAGGCGAAACCAGAAGCGGTGGACTGGCTCTCAGCGCTGGAACCAAGACTATAATCTGTTACTCTATACGAAAAGTAAAGTAAAGTAAGTAAGTCTTCGACAAATTACCTGAGAAATTTTGTGGGCTACGCAGAGCGCAAATTTAGGATTTTTGCTTATCCACGACGAAAATTTTAAAGTTATTGACTGAAAACTAACCATATGTAGGTATTCTTTTCCCCAGAACCTACCCTCAAAAGATACGTCTTTAAAATAAAAAAGAGATTATTTTAGAACTTTATTCCATTGCGTGAGTTTTTTTTTAAGTTGGGTTTGTTTAATCCTTTCTTATAAAATTGGTAATAAGAACCATTTTTTTTTAATTGTTACTGAAAAACATAAATTTTTGCATCGATCGAAAGAGAATATGAAAATCTACCGGTAGAGTTTTTTTTAATATTATAATTACAATTTTTGCTATTTAAAAAAACCTCTAAATTTTACCTTTTCTTCGCGATATTGTATATATCACAGATTTGGTGATATACAATATTTCATCGTCTTTCATATATCAGAAGCATCATATCTATTAATAATAATAAATATTGTAATAATTTTAATGTAGGTAATGTATTATGTGGGATATATCGCGAATTAATTTTTTGCCACTTTTACCAAATTTAAAAAAATGTTCTTATAATCTTATTTGATTGATATAATTTTGTTTATTTCAAATAATAAAAAAATATTAAAGATGATAAATAGATACCTACCCCGAATTAAATAACCTATATGAATTCTAGTAATTATGAGAGTAATATCGTTATTACTGTCCATGAAAAATGTTTCCAATTGCAAGAGACAAATAGCGCCATCTATGACACGGTGAGTTAACCGTGGCTGATATCTGCCATTTCTTTTATTTCTGCCACAGCATGCCTCCACGTTCAATGTACATACTTGTATATTATATGGCAGCGCCTAGACCAGCTAAAATATTATAGATCAAGGGACTTTTCCGAGCAGACAGGAGGATTATCAAATGACAAATTTCATTTTTGCACAGAGGTGGCACTTTCTCTCCATAACCAAGATTGACGTGAAAGAGATTGGGGGGGGGGGAGTGTAAACTTTTCGGAAGAGTAATAAATTTCAAGCACGCCCTTTGTCCGTTAGTTACTGGATACCTTAAAGTTCCCACAAAATTTAGTTGGACTCCACATCTGAAACAATAAACTAAACGAGACCCTAAAACCACATTACAATTTAATAATGATTATTTTTTTATTAATCTTCCTACGGAGCTCGACGACAAAATTGTTTAATTAAATTGTCAAAAAAGTAATGAACTTTGTATACTGTTACAATGAAACTATGTGTTTATTGTACGAAATTTAATTATAATCACAGTATATTGAAAAAATAATTAGATGAGAACGGGCAAAAGAAGTGTTGGAAGGCCTCAAACAAAATAGTCTAATAATATTAGGCGAGTGTCTGAAGGCGGATGGATGGGATCTGCCCAAGATAGGGAGTTGTGGAGGTCTCAGGGGGAGTCATATGTCCATTACTGGACGAAGGAGGGAAGAAGATGAACAACAATTATAAGGACACTGCTAGACTTCGATTACTTTATTCTTGACTTTCAAACAAATTCCAACTGATTATTCCATTTTTTTTTTGTTTTAACCAATTCATCATGTGAAGACTGCTTTTTCAAAAAAAAATGCTGATTACTTCACACTAAAGACTAAAGTTGCGTAAAAAGTGTTGAGGAATTATTCCGGACGGCGCAGGATATGAAATAAATGAGATCGTAGGTATAAGATGAAGAACGTGAATGTGAACAATATATTACCGGAAACACGCTTCACGTGCAGTACGAAAGATATCGTGAGATGGGGAAGACAGATAGAAAGACGATGCTGGAATGAGCATCTAAATAGAATGCCAGAAAACAGGTATCCACGTATCGTGCTTTATGGGATCACCTGCTGCTAACACAGGAGAACCCCTGACAGAACTCCGAAAAGATGGCGTGGCGACTTATAGCAGAAAGAAACGCATGAGAAAATAGGGTAAGATCACAAAAAAGTATTTAAAAACATGAAATAAAATATTGTAAGGTAAGAATAGAATACAATAATTAATGAAATAAGAACGTTTATGAGACATATGTAGGTACAAAATTCAAAAGTCATAATTATCCTACCATCAAATAATAATAATAATAAATAGTATTTGTCACATTAATCATTGAGTATTCGTAGTATTTCTTTTTAACAGAATATAACATACATATAAATAAAGAAAGTAAGAATCAGCATAGAACCTAGTTCCAATCCTCCAATAACAGATGTTTACCATTTACTAGATATGTATTCAACTAAATCATTATTGATTAAGTTAGCCTTTAAGAATAAAAATTAAATTCGTTAACTATAGCATTCATAGTGCAATGTAGTGTATTGTTGAAAACATGCTTCAGAAAAAACTATTATTAAGAAACAATCCACTATGCGGACGAGAAAATATCTCACAACGATTGTTAACTTGTTTTTATCAAACGCCTGTAGGTGCTGAGGCTGTTTGAGAATTGTCAAGATTTTTGTGTGCATAGAAACATAGGAGCTCATCATTCTACAGTGTACTGAAATAACCTACATTGTTGTAGAATCTACTTAAACGAAATACTTCTGGGTTGTAGAATCCATTGTTGTAGAATCTACTTAAACGAAATACGTACATACTATTTAGTTAGACCATACATACTATTTAGTTTCATGTAAAGAAATATGAGCTCTGATGTTGCTCTTCTTTCTGGTTGTCTTTCAATTTTAAAATTTCTTTGGATGCTTAGAAAACGACAGATCACCGCCGATACCGGCCCTAAAGAAGAGAACTCTTGTAGAGTACCTCTGGACTCGCTGTAATTCATTACTATGAATGGCAAAAAAGGGTGCCCAAATAAATAATTGGTATTCTAGTATTGTTACGATCATAATTTATTTCCTATTTGTGAAAAATATGTGAAATATTGGTCAATCGTCGATATAATGGAGATAATAAAAGATATATAACAATGTCCTTAAGTGAATGAAAATCTCAAAGTTTTTCTGCGTAATGAAAGAATAATCGCTGGAAAATTAGTATGAATGAACCACTATTTCTCAATCGCGTAGGAAAACTATAATATTGGTTTGTTTTTACTCACATTAAGGCCCTTGTATACCCTGGGTATACGAATGTACCTACACAAAAATGCACGCTAAATTAAATCCTAATGTATGAAACATAAAAAAATATTGTTATTTTATGTTGAATATCACCTAATATGTGATATACATCATTTTACTGTGCAAAAATGGTAAAATTAAAATATCATAATAATAAAAAACTCAAAAAATATTTTCTATCGATTGAAGTAAAAATCTACTTCATAGGCCTTGTAGTTTTTTATTTACTTACAGTAAAAAAATAAAAAAGGGTTTTACTAAAGCAAGTTATACAAGGAAAGTATTAAACAGATTCAAATTTCAAAAAAAATATGCAATAGAATAAAGATATAAATACAAACTGTTCTTTATTTCAAAGTCTTTCTTTTGAGGATACTGGAGAAATGATTTTCAAAATATACTATAATATACTCTATACTATAGCCTCTTAATGAACGTGTTTCATAATAAATATAGTAATAGGTAATTCTAAATCTTCACCCCTTATACAGTTTTCGAAATAATTCTCGTTCATGTCAAATGTGTTTTTTATTTATTTATTTTATAATGTGAGTAAAACCAATGGTTCATCAATTTTACATGAACAAAAACTAGTACCTATGTCGACTTACCTTTGAATATCGCATATTAATCAATTTATTTAAAGTAAAAATTGTCATCTTAAAAGACGAACATGATAACATTAATAAATTAGAAGTAAACTCACGTAGAAATAACCTCCGAAAGTTAAACTACCTAAAGAAATATATTTTACCTGTGTACAAAAATGTATATGGCATGAGAACATGGGAATATCTCCTGCCAAAAATATTAAATGATATGGATGATGAGCTCTTGCATATATACACTACATGCCCTAAATATTTTACCCACTTAAACAGGTATATGATGAGGTCCGATGACGACAGCTATGGGTTTCGATGTTTGACTGTATCTTTGAATTGTGAATGTCATTATATATAAAAAAAACAAACAAAATATAAAGGAAAAAATATAAAAAAGAATGTATTCATGAATTCCAAGACGATGCTGTCCATCGTGGATCTCCAGCAGAAGAAAAAAATATTTAAATTCATTTCTTACGCAATATTGCTTCTCTGGGCTGGAAACACTGGTCAGTTGGAAGAAATTGCCATATGGCAACAAACTCGCCACTTACGCGGGGTGCAAGGAAGTGTTTATTATTATTAAATTGAAGATTGTTTTGTGACAAAGATATCGGCTAAATAAAATGCAACCTTGATCTACCTTGAAATATACCTAGATAATTTGTCCTTGCAGATACTTTACATATAAAAGGATTAGACTATGAGGGAGTCCCTTCACATACTGCCTATGAATCCCTTAATATTTATGGTTAATATTATTTTCGTTATTTACAATTTTTAAGAAATACAGTCTTTTGAATCTTTGTCACTAATCTAGGTTTTCTGAATTACTCCCAAATGATTTCGGAACAATATATGTGGCTTAAATTTTAATGATTTTTTTAAACTTTGAAATCCAACAATTTTAAATGTTTTTTTTAATGGTATCGTACAATAATATTCCGTTGATTGATATGTCTGTTTAATAATGAAAAATCGAAAAAAGTGAAATATATTTTAATGAAATTGGTTCGCATTTAATTTAGTATATCGTGTCATTTATTTCATTATTATCATTCACATATGTATTTGGAAGGAAACTTGAATATTGCGAAAATATTACACAATATTCAGATAGAAATTGT
Organism: Molanna angustata; assembly: GCA_963576475.1. Taxonomy (NCBI): domain Eukaryota; kingdom Metazoa; phylum Arthropoda; class Insecta; order Trichoptera; family Molannidae; genus Molanna; species Molanna angustata. The sequence continues at coordinate 16,248,038 of OY754974.1, read as the reverse complement.
ATTATTATAATCTGTGTATTAAGTGCGAAATAGAATGTATAAGGTAGGTAGGTACCTTTGTTTAAGAACAACCCGTATTTGCATGTATATGTGGTTAGGACACAACAGTAAATTTAACAGGGGAAGACAAACGGTTAAGGAGATGTAGAGGAAATTATGTACCTACTATGTACTTATACTTAGGTATATTATGAGCCTACTAATAAAGCCCTTTAAAACCAAGGGCCAAAGTTTTTTGTAGTTTTTGACTCCTCACTACCCAAAGAGGATTTTATGCGGAGTTATGAATTCGCAATTTTACCGTTATTTATCTATTGCAGATTATCAACTAGTATCATGCTGAGATTATTTTCTAAAAGTTTCACCACAATGTATCTCTATGTGTTATGTGTAGGTACTATGTAGGGAGTGTTTATTCTACTTCATCAATTATAGACTAAGTACTCATTCGATTCTTTTCAAATTTTGATAATTTGTATAGATGATACTCGCTTATACCCCATTAGATTTTGAAGTATATCAGATCAGTGCTTCTCAATTTTTTTGACTGTCAAATATTTCAAAGTGACCCCAAGCTCAGCAAAACTAATAATTTGATATTTTTATTTTCAAAAAAAAAGAAAAGCACATCAATTTCATAAAATGACATTAAAGGATTTTAAAGTTTTCATAATAAAATATTTAAATCAAAAATAATTTAACAAACTCCTTTTCTCTCTCAAGTCAGAGGAGGCAATTATAAATCGGTGAAGATAACTTTCAAAATTGTCTTTATAGTTCAATACTCCCACCTCCACGTCTTTTTCATACATTTCTTCGTCCGGCATTATTTTATTAATTCTCCCCAAGTGGCCAAACCATCTCATAGTGCGAGAACTACAAAAGAGTTTATCGCCAACCAAAATGAATACCAAAGTAGAGTATTAAAACTTTAATTATAGCAGTATATTGAGTTATTATTTGAACAATTGTATTATTTATTTGAGTTCAAATGTATATTATCTTTTTTGTGTCTGCTTGCTTGTTTTACATATTTGTTTTGTTGACTTTTTTGTGTCAAGTTTTTGTACATATGAAGGGAGTTTACCTTTTTTCTTCACAAACGCGCATCTTCAGAATAAGCAAAATGCTCGGCATTGAGCGATATCAGTCAATGGGAGTCGCATTTGCGAACTTAATTAAATATAACGTAAATTTATATATAATTTCCATAAATGATTTTCAAGCATTTAAAGAAAATCAAAATAAATTATCTTTTATCAAAAAAATATATCATACCTGAACCAATTAAAGTATGATCTCCTACAGAATCCACATAATGTTCTTCGTTTACATTTTTTTAAACCAAATGAATGTTTATCAATTTAATACTTGAACATATAGCTTGTATTCAACATAATAATACCAATTATTGCACTATTTTTACAAATAATGAAACATTTATTACTAAATAAATAGATAGGTTGTATATTATTTTAGTTATTTATGTTTTATGAACTTACTATTAATAAAAATAATTAATTAATTTAATACTTAATTATTAAAAATATTTTAAAGTACTCAAGTTAAGAATTAGGCATTACTTTAATTTATTAAAAACAAAATATAATAATTGTTCTCCATTCAAATAATCGGCAAATATGCAGTTTTGAATAGTAAATAATTGTTTTTAAAACACTTATAGTTGATCAAATTACTCGTAAATACATATCAATTTGATATTTTACAAGTATTTTTTTGTCGTTTTTTACAAATTGATACTTCGCGAAATCGCACAACTAGTTCGTTCACAGTTCCACCGCAAGAGGCGGTAATAGCGAGCGTGCAACTGAAACCACGTCGAGTTAACTACTGACAAAAAGTGTTGTCGGGGGTGGAACCCCATTTAGTCAGAGGGTGAAGAGCGCCCCTCCAGGAGAGTCTAGGGGGTTGAAATCACCCCTAATTCCCGTGTAGGTACACAGTGCAGACTATATTACGAATATATACATACAATGAACATCGCATTGTATTGGATACCTACCAGAATTACAAGCCTACACGAATAGGCAATAATTGTCCCTCTCTAATACAGCCGTGGGGTTAGTGATAAGTTTAACAATAATCTTGAAAGACGGAGTAGTGGAAATACCAAAAGTTAGCACAAAACCATTGAGACGGCACTTGAACCTATCTAACACTTATATCCTATTGACTATTCATACATACCATCACGGCTTATCCCACAATGTGTGGAAACCGCTGGACGCTCTGTCCAGTTGGTAGAGTTACCTTCTTATTTTTTCCTGACGCGAGGTCGAGACTGAAATTTCCTTGGGTTGTTCCAGACTTTTGGACTTCTCAATTTCTCACAGGGCACGGTAACTTAAAAAGCTATCTTCATCGCATCAACATTGCTCCCTCTTCCTCATGTCAGTTTTGTCAATGTCTGGAGTAGCAATTTTGTGGAAACGAGCGACAGGTGCCTTATAAAATTAAGCACGATACTTACATGCGTGTACCTCCAAAAACCAGTCTCATCTCACCTAAAAAGGCAGTACATTCAGAATATGCGGTGAACCTCTCTGCTGAACTATGCGAGATGTTATTATTGCCTGTTGTATTTTCTATTATCCGGCTCTTACGGAACACCCTAAACGATTATAGTATAAAAGTGGAAACCTATTTTGCTAAATTATTTTATAGATTTTTATTTGTTTTTGGTACGTTTTAAGAGGTTAAAAAAAGTATTTATGAAACGTTTGTTTTTTTATTTTATTTTACGCCTCTTTTAAACCCATTGATGCAATTTTCGTTGATTCCCGATTACAGGTAAATCCCGGGGACTTTTCGTTTTTATCCCCGAGTCTCGGAAACGTGAAAGACCCGGGAAATGAGAAACCCTATTCGCAGCAAATATTAAGGAAATAAAATATCACATATTTTTAAACAACCTTCTACCGAAATTTTGAAATTAATATTATACCTAGATTTGGCCGAATAACATAATAGACTTTTTAATAAAATATCTACACTTTTGAACAACATGTAAATAGACAATATTCGAAATATAAACCCTTACAGTGTTATTTATAAAAATAAATTTGGTTCAATTGAACCCGGTTCAAAGTCTTATTCTGAAATTCAAATATTATCATACAATAATTATATTCAAATATAAATTCAAATTTTTATAAATAACACTGGTAGTTTCTAGAGTTACATAGCTTTAGAAATTATTCTTAAGTCAATACTTAGTGTTACATATCTACAAGTGAAAACACTTATAAATTTATTAATGTCTTAATAATTTATAAATTATCGTGTCCGTGACCAGATAGGAACAAAATTTAATTTGTATATCAAAGTTGCATTATAGCACGTAGTTTTTTTATTATTATGAAACAAATGACACGAGGCGATGCAGGTCTAGCAAATCTTAATTTTTAAGTTTCAGTGACGGCAACCCGAAGTTTATTACATTAAAGAAAATCTATTTTTTTTTCGTTCCCCGTCTCACTAGGAAAACCTGTTCTGAGACGGGTCATATTCCTATTTAAATATATTATATATTATCCAGTGCTAGCCAAGACAATTATGGTCTTGAAAATTATTTAATAAAAAATACAATACAATATCAAGAAAAAAATAGATAAATCAAAGTTCATAGAAAAGAACAGAAAATATATTAAAAAAACTAATATAATATAAAATATTTTATGAATTTTCTAACATATTTATTTTAACATATCATATTTAATAATTTTATTTTTTAACATGATATTTTTGTTACAACAAAAAGAACAGCTTAGATATAATATTTAATAAATCCTAAAATTGTGTTATTTATAATCCCCAATATGAAATAATCATTTTTATTCAAATATAAGTCAAAATTAACATATTTATTTTAACATATCATATTTAATAATTTTATTTTTTAACATGATATTTTTGTTACAACAAAAAGAACAGCTTAGATATAATATTTAATAAATCCTAAAATTGTGTTATTTATAATCCCCAATATGAAATAATCATTTTTATTCAAATATAAGTCAAAATTAACATATTTATTTTAACATATCATATTTAATAATTTTATTTTTTAACATGATATTTTTGTTACAACAAAAAGAACAGCTTAGATATAATATTTAATAAATCCTAAAATTGTGTTATTTATAATCCCTAATATGAAATAATCATTTTTATTCAAATATAAGTCAAAATTAACATATCAAAGAAAAATACAACTGCAGCACAGAAATGACTGTCATATAGGGGAATATTATTTTACAATGACCTGCCCACTTCCATTAGAGAAATAAAAATACAACTGCAGCACAGAAATTACTGTCATATAGGGGAATATTATTTTACAATGACCTGCCCACTTCCATTAGAGAAATAAAAATACAACTGCAGCACAGAAATTACTGTCATATAGGGGAATATTATTTTACAATGACCTGCCCACTTCCATTAGAGAAATAAAAATACAACTGCAGCACAGAAATTACTGTCATATAGGGGAATATTATTTTACAATGACCTGCCCACTTCCATTAGAGAAATAAAAATACAACTGCAGCACAGAAATTACTGTCATATAGGGGAATATTATTTTACAATGACCTGCCCACTTCCATTAGAGAAATAAAAATACAACTGCAGCACAGAAATTACTGTCATATAGGGGAATATTATTTTACAATGACCTGCCCACTTCCATTAGAGAAATAAAAATACAACTGCAGCACAGAAATTACTGTCATATAGGGGAATATTATTTTACAATGACCTGCCCACTTCCATTAGAGAAATAAAAATACAACTGCAGCACAGAAATTACTGTCATATAGGGGAATATTATTTTACAATGACCTGCCCACTTCCATTAGAGAAATAAAAATACAACTGCAGCACAGAAATTACTGTCATATAGGGGAATATTATTTTACAATGACCTGCCCACTTCCATTAGAGAAATAAAAATACAACTGCAGCACAGAAATTACTGTCATATAGGGGAATATTATTTTACAATGACCTGCCCACTTCCATTAGAGAAATAAAAATACAACTGCAGCACAGAAATTACTGTCATATAGGGGAATATTATTTTACAATGACCTGCCCACTTCCATTAGAGAAATAAAAATACAACTGCAGCACAGAAATTACTGTCATATAGGGGAATATTATTTTACAATGACCTGCCCACTTCCATTAGAGAAATAAAAATACAACTGCAGCACAGAAATTACTGTCATATAGGGGAATATTATTTTACAATGACCTGCCCACTTCCATTAGAGAAATAAAAATACAACTGCAGCACAGAAATGACTGTCATATAGGGGAATATTATTTTACAATCGCTTATATTAGACAATCGAAAGATCAGAATGAATTTAAAATAACTTTAAAATGTATGTATTGTTTTTGGCAATAGGTACTTGATACCATAAGATAAAAAATTCTTTTGCGTATTTGTGTGTATATTATGTACAATGGGCAGAACGTAGTAAAAGTACATAAAAACTTATCGCCTCATGTGGTTCGGACATCTCCAGTGCATGAAGGAGAACCAAGTCCCGAAGATTATCGTACACATCATACACACACAGATACATTGTGATGAAACTTTCAGAATACTACGATATTTTTTTTTACTTACTTCCTTTTAGTTAATGTTATTTTTTTATTACAATATTCCCTTTCCTGTAATAAAGCCGACAATACTTTTCAATGCTATACTATAACTTCAATAATACTTACTCATTACGAACAACGCACATATACAGTAAAACAATGTGTCTACGTGCTTTGTTTGTACACCACGCTAGTAGTTAAGATGGACAAAGTACGAATTCAATTCCCGTGGCTGGTAATCTATTTGCTGCTCTGATACATGCCAACCTTTGCAGACTTGGCGGACGTGACGTAGATGGACAAAGTACGAATTCAATTCCCGTGGTTGCTTATTTGTTTGCTGCTCTGCTACATGACAACCTTTGCAGACTTGGCGGACGTGACGTAGATGGACAAAGTACGAATTCAATTCCCGTGGTTGCTTATTTGTTTGCTGCTCTGCTACATGACAACCTTTGCAGACTTGGCGGACGTGACGTAGATGGACAAAGTACGAATTCAATTCCCGTGGCTGGTAATCTATTTGCTGCTCTGATACATGACAACCTTTGCAGACTTGGCGGACGAATTCGAATTCATTTCTCACGCAAATGTTGTAATTGGACTAAAAACTCAGACTGGGAAGACATCGCAAAAGCAATAAATCTAAAGTAATAAAACAATGATATCGTTAGTGTGTGTGTATGTGTGTGTGTGTGTGTGTGTGTGTGTGTGTGTGTGTTTGTCTCACGCCCTCTGAACATCTACCAGTATACCTGACGCAGTGTCACGCTAAAAAAATGCTGAATTATTGACAATATTTCAATAATTATTTTTTTCAGACAAAATCTGTCAAAAAAGTGTACTTTTTGCACGCAAATATCTGTTAATTTAAAAGTTAGAAGTACGTATTTACACGAATACAATATATTTTCAATTATAACTTAGCGTTTAAGTGAAAAACATGGTGAATATTTTGTATAATTATAATGTTTAACTTATTTTTAAAGTAAGCGTTTTGTACATACAGCGTCGCCATGTTTATCTCTTTCCATACAATATTTGTTATTTCTTACGAATGAAAATCTTCTTGAAAATAATAAACCTTTGAAATAAATGTGATTATGAAATAATAAAATGAAACACAAGACATTATAGCATGTTTTAAGACATATATTGTAAAGATGTGTTAATTATTAGTAAAGATATAGGCATAATAAAATTACGTAATATGTAAATAATATTTGATTTTTCTGACAATTTTCATTTTTATGGCATCGAACAAACCAATGTAGGTACCTGCATATTCAAAAAATGTCTCCAAACCATTTGATATTTTTTACATGTCATGTTGGAATGGTTACTATGGTTACGGACACATTCTGATATTCAAATAAAATTTGTTATAAATCGAATTCGAATTAATTTAGAACATCATTGTAGGTAGGTACCTACATACCTAATACTACTTAAAAACCAACAATAATATACTGATTTCGTATAGGAAAATTATTAAACTATTTTAGGTTAACTACAATACACATGTCATTCAATCTACAAACTATTTCCTATAGGGAAATTCTTCTTTTTTTATGTAGACCTTTGGGTGATTTTTTATACAAACTATTTCTTGGAGTTTAATTCTTCTTCCCCTTCTTTTGTGAAGTCATTTGGGACAGTTCATAAATAAACTATTTCCTATAGTCTAATTTTTCTTTTTCTTAATTTATGTAGACCTTGGGTGAGTTTTTATACAAAATATTTCCTATAGTCTAATTCATCTTCTTCCTCTTCTTTTATGTAGCCCTTTGGGTGAGCTTTTATACAAACTTATTCCTATTATCTAATTCATTTTCTTCTTTTATGTAGACCTCTGGGCCAGTTTTGATACCAACTATTTCTTTTAACGTTATTCTTCTATTTCTAATTTTATGTAGACCTTTGTTGAATTTTATATAAACTAACTTCCTATAGTCTAATTTTTCCTCTTTTATGTAGACCAAGGGAGAGTTTTCATACAAACTTTTCCTTTAGTCTAATTCTGCTTCTTCTTCTTTTATGTTGACCTTTGCGTCAGTTTTTATACAATCTATTTCCTGACGTATAATTATTCTTCTAATATGTAGACCTTTGGGTCAGTTTTTATATTAACTATTTTCTATAGTCTAATTCTTCTTTTTCTTATTTTATGTAGACCTTGGGTGAGCTTTTATACAAACTATTTCCTATAGTCTAATTCCTCTTCTTCCTTTATGTAGACCTTTTGGTTAGTTTTTATGCAAACTATTTCCTTTAGTCTTAATTCTTCTTTTTCTTATTTTATGTAGACCTTGGGTGAGTTTTTATACAAAATATTTCCTATAGTCTAATTCGTCTTCTTCTTCCTTTATGTAGAACTTTTGGTTAGTTTTTATGCAAACTATTTCCTTTAGTCTAATTCTTCGTTTTCTTATTTTATGTAGACGTTGGGTAATTTTTATATAAAATATTTCATATAGTTCAATTCATCTTCTTCTTTTATGAAGACCTTTTGGTCAGTTTTTTTTTATATAATACATGTGCTATTGTGTAATTCTTCTATTTCATCTTTTATGTAGACCATTGGATCAGTTTTTATTACAAACTATTTGTTATAGTTTTATACTTCTTCTTCATTTTTTATTTAGTCTTTTGGGTTAGTTTTAAGTCTACTGTACAAAAATATTATAAACAACATGCATTCTTGATGAAAATACATAAAAACGAATGGGATGTGACCAACACTACAATCTTCTCAATACTTTTGTTTAATCAAATTTACACAATTTATTGTATCATCATATATTGCTTAATTTTCAATAACTACACATTTCATTTTGATGACAATATATAAAAAATCGGGGTTGTGGCCATTACTGGACTCTTCACAACGTTTATATTCAAATTAAAAACTATTTAACATAGTTTAAGTCTTCTTCTTCTGTAATGTAGACTTATGTGTCAGTTTTAAGTCTATCAGTTTTATTGTGCAAAAATATAATAAACTATATGCACACTTGACGGAAAATATAAAAACGAATGGGATGTGACCAACATCTTTTCAATACTTTTGTTTAATCAATTTTTAAACCATTTCCCATCATCCAAAATTACTAAATATTTAAAACACATTATTTGCGTTCGATGACAATGTATAAAAATAGGGGTTGTGGCCAAAACCAAACTCTTTACAACGTTGTCTCTTTATAATCAGTCATATTTAAAACCATTTCCCATAGTCCATGCGTGCAGAAATTGTATGTACTTATATATAAAAACAAATGGGTTGTGGCCATCACTTGAACATTTTACACCGCTGAAACTCAATTAATTTTCAAACTTCTCTTCATATAAGTCTGGCTTAAGGCCAAAGTTGCAGCTATTCTGAAGCCGGGAAAGGATTCAACTGACCCAAAAAGCTACAGACCGATATCACTTTTGTGCCACCTATACAAAATATTGGAAAGAATAATCCTCGAGAGAATCTCCCAATTTGTAGACAAAAATTTGATCAGAGAGCAGGCTGGCTTCAGACCAGGAAAATCGTGCTGAGGACAGATACTGAACCTGACGCAGTACATAGAGGATGGTTTTGAGTCTAAACTTGTAACTGGTGCGGCCTTCATAGATCTAACAGCTGCTTATGACACGGTGAACCACAAAACGCTAATGAATAAAATCTTAAATTTTACAAAAGATCATAAGCTAACTTGCTTTATCAATCTGATGCTAAACAACCGAAGATTTTTTGTTACCTTACAAAACAAGAACAGCCGCTGGAGAAACCAGAGAAATGGCCTGCCGCAGGGTAGCGTGTTGTCTCCAATTTTGTACAACATTTACACTAATGACCAGCCAAGGACACCTCACACGCGACAGTTCATTTACGCCGATGACACAGCGATTACCGCTCAAGGATCTACCTTCAAAGAAGTGGAAGAAAAGCTCACCGTTGCTCTCGAACATCTAGCAAAGTAAGTAACACATAATTTATGTAATTAATACATATATAAATAAATATATCAATAAATTCACCTAATGCACGGAGTGCAAAGACGTTTGAAATAAATAAAAAATCAACAGAAAATTGTCATTTCTTGACAACTGCATCACTGATAAATGTTACAAGATTTTTTATACTCTTTTACATTTTCTCAGTTCGTTATTCTCTTAACTTTGTAATACAATACAACTCATTTTATTCGCACAAAATGTTGCGAAAAATCACGAATTCGATTTACGGTTACAATTTTGTATCAAAAATATGACTTAAATGTTTTGACTGTCACGTTTTGGATATCCGTTCGGATATATATACCAATACTATTCCTCATGGATAGCATAGCAAGTTGGTCTTCTGACTTCTATTATACATACAATCCAAGGAAAATTGTAAAGTTCAACGCAAGTGGTAACTTCAACACCAGATGAGATCCTGTAAGAATTTCTACCTGGCTCCAACGCCGGTAGTTGTCCTATTTCTTCTTTTTACATTTGCGACGACCAATGGTAAGTATACTGGAATAGTTTTTTTTTTGCATAATAACTATTTTATAAAAAAATAATCTTTTCAAATATGATTTTTCAATTTATTTTAACTATCATAGTCGATATAATAAACGGGTGAGTTGTGACAAACTACCCAGTCACTCAACAAAGTATTCAAATATTGTATGGAAAAATTTCAGCGATTTCGTGAAATGAGTTTGTTAAATTATTTTTGATCAAAATATTTTATTAAAAAAACTTGGTAATTAATTATTCAATGCCATTTTATGAAAGTGATGCGCGTTTTTACCTATTTGAAAATAAATATATTAATTTTTAAGTTTCCTGCGCTTTAGGTCTTTGAAATAATTTACAGTAAAAAAAATGAGAATTACCGATCAGATATCCTAATGGGGTAATAATCTTATGGGGTTCAAGCGAGTATTAGATAAACAAATTTGCCAAATTCGAAAAGAATCGAAGAAGTATTTTAATCGATAGTCGATAAAGTTGAATACACACGCTGTACATAGCACATAGTACACAGCACACACACACTACTATACTACAGATCAGATACTAGTTACCCACTATATCCCCTCGGGGTAGAGAGGAGTAACAAATTAATATCTCAATAGAGCCGAAGTTAGAATAATATAGGAGAATCGGGAATACTTGTCAAAAAATATCATTTACTCCCAACAGGAAATAATCCAGTGTATGAATATACGCAATCATAAAATCTTCGAGAGGTGTATTTATTTTTGTCCAATATTTCTTCTTTATAAATAAATAAAAAAATGACATAGAAGAATAAGAATAAAAACTAAGATCACGCAAAAGTTTCCTGACATCAACGCAGCCACTTCCATCTCACCCTGAGCAGGAAAGGCTCCGTCTATGGCAGCAAGATGCCCCCGATAAATTTGCCCTTCGAGAAGAGTCTTTCCCCGAGCCACAACGTGGAGTGGCGTACGTAGAATTCACTAAACAGACTGAGGACGGGCGTTGGGAGAACGTTGGATAACCTGTATACATGGGGCTTCCTGCTACAAGGGAATACCAACGATATGTGACTGTAGAGACCGCACATCTGAGCAGCTTCCCCTCAAGTCCAGTAAACTGCACCACGCACAATCTTATGGTGGGCAATGATTGTGCTATTGAGGTTGCTAGGCACTGGCAGAAGATTATTTAAATGCGTTGTTGACACGATAGAAAAAGAAGATAGAAGAATTCAACCTGCGCGAACTTAGCAGCACACATACATGTATCAAAAAACAGTCACCAAATAATTACATAGAATAATATCACCTACATGAACTTATCAGCACACATACATATATCAAAAAACAGTCACCAAATAATTACATAGAATAATATCACCTACATGAACTTATCAGCACACATACATGTATCAAAAAACAGTCACCAAATAATTACATAGAATAATATCACCTACATGAACTTATCAGCACACATACATGTATCAAAAAACAGTCACCAAATAATTACATAGAATAATATCACCTACATGAACTTATCAGCACACATACATGTATCAAAAAACAGTCACCAAATAATTACATAGAATAATATCACCTACATGAACTTATCAGCACACATACATGTATCAAAAAACAGTCACCAAATAATTACATAGAATAATATCACCTACATGAACTTATCAGCACACATACATGTATCAAAAAACAGTCACCAAATAATTACATAGAATAATATCACCTACATGAACTTATCAGCACACATACATGTATCAAAAAACAGTCACCAAATAATTACATAGAATAATATCACCTACATGAACTTATCAGCACACATACATGTATCAAAAAACAGTCACCAAATAATTACATAGAATAATATCACCTACATGAACTTATCAGCACACATACATGTATCAAAAAACAGTCACCAAATAATTACATAGAATAATATCACCTACATGAACTTATCAGCACACATACATGTATCAAAAAACAGTCACCAAATAAGTACATAGAATAATATCACCTACATGAATTTATCAGCACACATACATGTATCAAAAAACAGTCACCAAATAATTACATAGAATAATATCACCTACATGAACTTATCAGCACACATACATGTATCAAAAAACAGTCACCAAATAATTACATAGAATAATATCACCTACATGAACTTATCAGCACACATACATATATCAAAAAACATTTACCAAATAATATTTTATAGAATAATATAACCTGCGTGAAATAAGCATATCAAATAATTTGACACATACCTATATCAAATTACAGTCACCAACTAAACCTCAAACATTTTTTTGGTAATTGTTAGAATGATCCGATAATTTGATAGACGTTAATTTTAGATATATTTATATAGTAGTATTGTGTTTTTAACGTATTTTAATAAGGTATATTTTTTATGATCTTTAGCAGCAGACCCCAGCAATAACTCCACATTCGAAAGCGGCTTAAATGCTACATTATATCAAATAAAAAGTAAGTTAAAAAAATTGCTATATTGAAAAAAAAAATTTATCAAATAAATCAATTCGAATATTAATTGTTTATTTACATTGGAACAAAAAATATCTTGAATTTATACAAAGAAAAAATATCTATAAATAAGTACATATATAATATTTTTTTTTTATTTGTACATATATAATTTTTTCACCCATTTTTGTGGTAGGTATATACTATATATGTAGGTTGTGTTCCACTATTTACCTTTGTCTGCCTAACTAGGAATAATTCCTGTTTTAAGGCAGTCAATTTATTTTTTATTTATTTTAAAGTTTTCTTCCGAAACAGTATGTGTTCTGAATGAGGAAAATATAAATAAAAAGATTTGATTAAATACATTTTGATGCAATGCTGTGGTTGAAGGGTGTAATATTCTTGGTAATTTTATTTTTAATATCCGCAATTTTTATTTGATGCTTGTTTATTTTCAGGTGACATTTGCTACAGATGGACCAAGGGTTACTGGCCGAAATGGCTTCGATCGACTCAGCTACCACTCAGGAGGATGTACCGAAACAAAGTCTTCTTTGTAAATAATGGTCAACCACTACAAAAGAATGAAATTATTAACCTTTGCGAGTCATATCAACATCAAACACTGAATCCGCAGGTGGATAATCTTCACTGTAAGTACTTTATCTGTACCTTGATGAGTCACACAGCCGTTAATCTTCACTGTAAGTACTTATCTGTACCTTGATGAGCCACACAGCCGTTAATCTTCACTGTAAGTACTTATCTGTACCTTGATGAGCCACACAGCCGTTAATCTTCACTGTAAGTACTTATCTGTACCTTGATGAGCCACACAGCCGTTAATCTTCACTGTAAATACTTATCTGTACCTTGATGAGCCACACAGCCGTTAATCTTCACTATCCACACAACCGTTAACGCGTGCACGTGCACACATCCCGATTTAGTTTGTTCGGAGGAAGAAGCGGTTGGCTTCGCAAATGTTCGACCTAAAATACTCAAAATAGTGGTTAATTTAAAGCTATTGTGTATATTTTTATTTATTTATTATTTGTAAAAATGTCCCACAAAATAATAACAAAATCATATGAATAAAGGTCGTTTAAACAATATTGTTTTACATTAAAACGAGTGGGTTGTGGCCAACGCAAAACTCCTCACTAACAAGTCATTCTATAAAGTATTCAAATTTTGTATGGAAAATATTCAGTATTTTCATGAAATGAGTTTGTTAAATTTTTTTTATTTAAATATTTTATTATGAAAACTTGATAACTCTTCAATGCCATTTTATGAAAGTGATGTGCCTTTTTACCAATTTGAAACTTAAAATTCATATATTTGACAGTTAAAAAAATGAGAAGCACTATTCGGATATCCTGCAAAACCTAATGGGGTCTAAGCGAGTATTAGATATACATATTTGCAAAATTTGAAAAGAATCGAATGAGTACGTTAGCCTATAATCGATATTAAAATAAACACGCCGTACATTGCACGAAGTACACAGCACACACACACAGATACATTGTGATGAAACTTTCAGAATACAAACTCAGCATGATAATCTGTTGATAATCTGCAATAAAAAATACACTTAAAATTGCGAAATCATAACTCCCCATGCACTATATCACTATGGGCTAATGAGGAGCAAAACTAAATTTGAATTGTAGGTATAAACTTAAATTATTATTAGGTGGATAATATTTTGGCTACGACTATTTACACGACTCAACCATAGACGAAAACCAAAAATAACCACAGAAAACGAAAATAAATCAAGTTATAAAAATATTTACCTTTGTTTATACTTTGTTATAATTGTAGATCTCGATGAAAAATGATTTATAAAATTAAGTAAATGTAATAAGATGCCAATATTATTTATTTTTTCTTCAAGTTGGTTTCCATGATGCATTTTTATGACCATTGAAAAAAAGACAAAGGTAAATATTTTTGTATTTTGATTTATCTACGCTTTCTATGGTTATAAATGACCTAAAAACATAGACGACGTCAGAAAATTTGTCGTGTAAATAGACACTTTTTGGCGGGAAAACGCTTTTCCCGCCAATTCCGGTCGTAAAAATAGTGACACCGTAATATTTTTTGTCAATATTTATCAATTTTAATCTACTGCGCTGATCCTATATTTTTAATAATTGCGCAGTTTGTACGTGCATTCTATTGCCTTTTTCATTTCGTTGGCATCATGCTCATATGTTACGTGCATTCTGAAGAATGACTTAATTAATAGAATAAAATTTAACATATTGAAATGATTTGGCCACTTCGAAAGAATGAATGAAGAACGCCTGATGAAGAAAAAACGCATGTGAACGATAGTTTGAAAGACGGAAATGTAGAAAGCCTAAACAACAGAACAAACATGCATGAGACGAAACATGAATGTTGACGAGGCGATACATGTGTGTCAAGATAGAAAAATGTGCCGTTCTATTCTCTCTACAAGGCGTGATTGTATGTATGAAATCTAAAAAAATATATGTTGAATTTTCCGTTAAAAAAATTCAAATATATTTTTTAATCTCGTCACCTATCGGGTCAAATTTTAATTTATCAAATTTTTCAAGTTGGAACCATGCATACAAATATAAAATTTCATTGAGATCGGTTGGGTGGTTTCGAAGAATATCGAGTACGAACATTGTGACACGAAATTTTCATGTTTAGATATGTATTATATATATATATATATATATATATATATATATATATATATATATATATATATATATATATATATATATATATATATATATATATATATATATATATATATATATATATATATATATATATATATATATATATATATATATATATATATATATATATATATATATATATATATATATATATATATATATATATATATATATATATATATATATATATATATATATATATATATATATATATATATATATAAATAATATTATATAATTTAACATTCTGCTTCTTACATCCATAGATAATTTTTGTTGGTATGTCAAATATGGATCGTGGAACAAAGTATCCAATAATACAGCTGAAGGAATTCATCGTCAGGAATTGCTTAAACATTTCCTAGTCAAAGGGAAGACATCACTACAATTTTTGAGAAGGCTATGTCCAAATTATGACAACTTGAGATGCAAAACATGTAAACTGATAAAAGGTATATATTATTTTTCAAATTGACTTAAATATTCAAAATTTTACCAAAAGAATACAAACAGCGAATACTGTTCACAAATACTAAAAAGATGTCACTATAATCCCGAGATTCCACCAAACAGACGAAACATGAAATTAAAAGGAACTTGACGAGGTTTTTTTTTAATTTGTATTTTTTTTTCTGCATTAAACCAATGCTAGATATATACAAGGGAACGATAAAACTTTTTTGAAACATCTGAATAGAGATGTAGAAAGAGATACTTATTGTAGTATGTATTATTTTATTATATGGTGCAAGGTAGTGTTTATTATTATTATACTAGTGGCATGTAACACATGAGATCCAACTGTCGATAGCGATAGTATGTATAGTTGAAGAATAAGTACCAAACTATAAACCGATCAATCCAAATTATTGAATATTTTAAGGTATTTTGTTTTCTATACAACACATTTTTTTTTTATTTTATTTATTTTGGATATTAAAAACAATGAAAAAAAAATAATAATAGGACATCATATCAAGTAATTTTTAATGCTTAACATACAATTTACGACAAATGAGAAAAAACAAAATTATAGGAACACACCTGAAACATACAATGAATAGTACCAAGAGGATTACCTACTGTCCTATCTTGACATGTAGGTATGTATGTCAAAATAGGACAGTATGGAGGTCAGTCCTTTTTTCTACCCAAAATATGAAAACAGCATGATGGTATGTATGTATGTCGTCTCTATTGAGATAATTAAAAATCTGTTAAAAAATATCTTTGACTCCCGACAGGGAAAAAAATCCAATGTTTGCGCATATGCAATAATAAAAATATTCGGTATGTATGTATGTTAGGAGATTTAAGTATCAAACTATTAAGTCTTCTTACATACCTATATTATTGTGTATAGTCGACTGCCATACAAATTGTATCAAGCAATGTCGTCACTAAATTCAATTTTTAAAAAAATTGTTTAAAAAAGTTTGAGATATATTACTATAATGTATACATTTTTTTATAGAAAATTAAATTCTCTAGTTTACATGTTTCGGCATTAATATTATTAAAAGAAATGGAAATAAAGGCAGTTAAAGACAAAAATTTGTCAAACCAACTTTTTGCTTCTTAATAAAAACAGTTTGAGAAACCCTGGAACTGTTTTTCATAATCCATTTCGATAAAAATAATTTTTTTTAATATTTGACTATTTTTGTACAAAATTTCAGCGTTCTGGCTAGTTTTTGAGATATGTAAACAAATGCTATAAAAATTAAAATGTTGAAAACCCCTGACTGGAACAAAAATTCTCAATACTGAGTATAAAAGTTTTGTGTACCTAAAATTGTCTATATATTCAGAAATTTTAGGCTTTGTGAATCCAGAAGATCAAAAGTTATAAGGGGGGGACAGACACATAGACAGACACACACACACACACACACACACACACACACACACACACACACACAGACACACACACACACACACACACACACACACACACACACACACACACACACACACACACACACACACACACAGACACATAGACAGACACACACACACACACACAGACACACACACACACACACACAGACACACACACACACAGACACACACACACACACACACACAGACACATAGACAGACACACACACACACAGACACACACACACACACACACACACACACACACACACACACACACACACACACACACACAAACAAAACTCACATAAAATGTTCTACTCCGAATTCTGAGTAAATCCATGTATGGGGAACATATATGCTGCGAAGCCTCTGAGTTGGTGTTTTTAGCATGCAAAAAGTTCACTACGCCATACAAAATGTTCCTTCGTACACGCATCTTGGCTAAATACTGTCGATTCATTCTGAGAGTTGAATTCTCATAAACGAATCGACAGTTGGAATATTTTCTCATAAAACGTCCAACTATATGATTTTTTTTAAAGATATCCAATAACTAATGATACTAGTATCGATAAGTAATGCTACTAGTATCGATAAGTAATGCTACTAGTATCGATAAGTAATGCTACTAGTATCGATAAGTAATGCTACTAGTATCGATAAGTAATGCTACTAGTATCGATAAGTAATGCTACTAGTATCGATAAGTAATGCTACTAGTATCGATAAGTAATGCTACTAGTATCGATAAGTAATGCTACTAGTATCGATAAGTAATGCTACAAGTATCGATAAGTAATGCTACTAGTATCGATAAGTAATGCTAATAGTATCGATAAGTAATGCTACTAGTATCGATAAGTAATGCTACTAGTATCGATAAGTAATGCTACTAGTATCGATAAGTAATGCTACTAGTATCGATAAGTAATGCTACTACTATCGAAAACTAAACAAATTACCATTCCTTTTATTTTTCCTTTTATCTTTTGACCATTTCACCGGAGTTGATGAAAAACTCGTCCTGAAAAAAAAAAATATATATATATGTAGAACAACATTCAATGTGATTGATTTAAACAAGAAAAATAGTCATTTTTTGCAAAAAAATAATATTTATGAAATATGTTGAAGAACAATATTTGAAACCGTATATTTCCATGTTGATGGATGTGTGGCCTGTAAGATACTGGTTTATTTACTAAAACATATTTTTTTATAAAAAATATAATCACATGGAAACGATATAAAAAATATAAAAAAAACGATCATACTTGAAACAACCTAAAAAGAAATAGAAAATTACTTGGATTTCAAATACAAATAAGCAAATATTTATAAAAAATATTTTATTCGTGAGGATACAATGAACTAATTGAAAAACATGTATTGGTATATGATCTTTTGAACACTTAAATTATATATTAATACTTTCCCACAGAAAAAATGTGCTACTACGCAGCGTTTGGAAAATGGCCAAATAACAGGGAACCAACATTTTTGGAACAAAGGAGATTCTTCTACATAGCTGACAACAGAATCGGAATAAAAGAAATAGAGAGAAAATGTCCCAAATACTTCCGTCCACTGAAAAATAAAAATACTCACAGGAAAATCTTCTACCCTAAATGCATAAAATGTTATTACTGTAAAAAGCCTGT
The DNA here is from genome assembly GCA_963576475.1 of Molanna angustata. Classification (NCBI taxonomy): domain Eukaryota; kingdom Metazoa; phylum Arthropoda; class Insecta; order Trichoptera; family Molannidae; genus Molanna; species Molanna angustata. Next base: position 16,229,123 of record OY754974.1, on the reverse strand, counting down.
GACAACTACTTCAGTATCAAGATCGACTACTCTATCAGAAATAACACCAACAAGATCACAAACGACTCCAGGATCAAGAACAACTCCAGTTTCAGGGTCAACAACTCAATCTAGAACCACACCAGCATCGAGAACAACCCCAGCTTCTGAATCGACAACACAATCAAGAACCACTCCACAGTCTCAGACAACACCAGTATCACAATCTACAACTCAATCTAGAACCACACCAGTATCGAGAACAACAAGGTCACGAACGACTAGGTCACGAACAACTAGATCACGCACGACTCCAGTCTCAGGATCGACAACTCGTTCTAGAACCACTCGATCGAGAACAACAAGGTCACGAACGACAAGGTCAAGAACCACACCAGCATCGAGAACAACTCCAGCTTCTCAATCGACAACACAGTCAAGAACCACTCCACAGTCTCAGACAACACCAGTATCACAATCTACAACTCAATCTAGAACCACACCAGTATCGAGAACAACAAGGTCACGAACGACTAGGTCACGAACAACTAGATCACGCACGACTCCAGTCTCAGGATCGACAACTCGTTCGCGAACCACTCGATCTAGAACAACAAGGTCACGAACGACAAGGTCAAGAACCACACCAGCATCGAGAACAACTCCAGCTTCTCAATCGACAACACAGTCAAGAACCACTCCACAGTCTCAGACAACACCAGTATCACAATCTACAACTCAATCTAGAACCACACCAGTATCGAGAACAACAAGGTCACGAACGACTAGGTCACGAACAACTAGATCACGCACGACTCCAGTCTCAGGATCGACAACTCGATCTAGAACCACTCGATCGAGAACAACAAGATCACGAACGACAAGGTCAAGAACTACACCAGCATCGAGAACAACTCCAGCTTCTCAATCGACAACACAATCAAGAACTACTCCAAAGTCTCCGACAACACCAGTATCACAATCTACAACTCAATCTAGAACCACACCAGTATCGAGAACAACAAGGTCACGAACGACAAGGTCACGAACGACTAGGTCACGTACAACTAGATCACGAACGACTCCGGTCTCAGGATCGACAACTCGTTCTAGAACCACTCGATCGAGAACAACAAGGTCACGAACGACTCCAAGATCAAGAACAACCCCAGTCTCAGGATCGACAACTCGTTCTAGAACCACTCGATCTAGAACAACAAGGTCACGAACGACAAGGTCAAGAACCACACCAGCATCGAGAACAACTCCAGCTTCTCAATCGACAACACAGTCAAGAACCACTCCACAGTCTCAGACAACACCAGTATCACAATCTACAACTCAATCTAGAACCACACCAGTATCGAGAACAACAAGGTCACGAACGACTAGGTCACGAACAACTAGATCACGCACGACTCCAGTCTCAGGATCGACAACTCGATCTAGAACCACTCGATCGAGAACAACAAGATCACGAACGACAAGGTCAAGAACTACACCAGCATCGAGAACAACTCCAGCTTCTCAATCGACAACACAATCAAGAACTACTCCAAAGTCTCCGACAACACCAGTATCACAATCTACAACTCAATCTAGAACCACACCAGTATCGAGAACAACAAGGTCACGAACGACAAGGTCACGAACGACTAGGTCACGTACAACTAGATCACGAACGACTCCGGTCTCAGGATCGACAACTCGTTCTAGAACCACTCGATCGAGAACAACAAGGTCACGAACGACTCCAAGATCAAGAACAACCCCAGTCTCAGGATCGACAACTCGTTCTAGAACCACTCGATCTAGAACAACAAGGTCACGAACGACAAGGTCAAGAACCACACCAGCATCGAGAACAACTCCAGCTTCTCAATCGACAACACAGTCAAGAACCACTCCACAGTCTCAGACAACACCAGTATCACAATCTACAACTCAATCTAGAACCACACCAGTATCGAGAACAACAAGGTCACGAACGACTAGGTCACGAACAACTAGATCACGCACGACTCCAGTCTCAGGATCGACAACTCGATCTAGAACCACTCGATCGAGAACAACAAGATCACGAACGACAAGGTCAAGAACTACACCAGCATCGAGAACAACTCCAGCTTCTCAATCGACAACACAATCAAGAACTACTCCAAAGTCTCCGACAACACCAGTATCACAATCTACAACTCAATCTAGAACCACACCAGTATCGAGAACAACAAGGTCACGAACGACAAGGTCACGAACGACTAGGTCACGTACAACTAGATCACGAACGACTCCGGTCTCAGGATCGACAACTCGTTCTAGAACCACTCGATCGAGAACAACAAGGTCACGAACGACTCCAAGATCAAGAACAACCCCAGTCTCAGGATCGACAACTCGTTCTAGAACCACTCGATCTAGAACAACAAGGTCACGAACGACAAGGTCAAGAACCACACCAGCATCGAGAACAACTTCAGCTTCTCAATCGACAACACAGTCAAGAACCACTCCACAGTCTCAGACAACACCAGTATCACAATCTACAACTCAATCTAGAACCACACCAGTATCGAGAACAACAAGGTCACGAACGACTAGGTCACGAACAACTAGATCACGAACGACTCCGGTCTCAGGATCGACAACTCGTTCTAGAACCACTCGATCGAGAACAACAAGGTCACGAACGACTAGGTCAAGAACCACACCAGCATCGAGAACAACTCCAGCTTCTCAATCGACAACACAGTCAAGAACCACTCCACAGTCTCAGACAACACCAGTATCACAATCTACAACTCAATCTAGAACCACACCAGTATCGAGAACAACAAGGTCACGAACGACTAGGTCACGAACAACTAGATCACGCACGACTCCAGTCTCAGGATCGACAACTCGATCTAGAACCACTCGATCGAGAACAACAAGATCACGAACGACAAGGTCAAGAACTACACCAGCATCGAGAACAACTCCAGCTTCTCAATCGACAACACAATCAAGAACTACTCCAAAGTCTCCGACAACCCCAGTATCACAATCTACAACTCAATCTAGAACCACACCAGTATCGAGAACAACAAGGTCACGAACGACAAGGTCACGAACGACTAGGTCACGTACAACTAGATCACGAACGACTCCGGTCTCAGGATCGACAACTCGTTCTAGAACCACTCGATCGAGAACAACAAGGTCACGAACGACTCCAAGATCAAGAACAACCCCAGTCTCAGGATCGACAACTCGTTCTAGAACCACTCGATCTAGAACAACAAGGTCACGAACGACAAGGTCAAGAACCACACCAGCATCGAGAACAACTCCAGCTTCTCAATCGACAACACAGTCAAGAACCACTCCACAGTCTCAGACAACACCAGTATCACAATCTACAACTCAATCTAGAACCACACCAGTATCGAGAACAACAAGGTCACGAACGACTAGGTCACGAACAACTAGATCACGCACGACTCCAGTCTCAGGATCGACAACTCGATCTAGAACCACTCGATCGAGAACAACAAGATCACGAACGACAAGGTCAAGAACTACACCAGCATCGAGAACAACTCCAGCTTCTCAATCGACAACACAATCAAGAACTACTCCAAAGTCTCCGACAACACCAGTATCACAATCTACAACTCAATCTAGAACCACACCAGTATCGAGAACAACAAGGTCACGAACGACTAGGTCACGAACAACTAGATCACGCACGACTCCAGTCTCAGGATCGACAACTCAATCTAGAACCACTCGATCGAGAACAACAAGATCACGAACGACAAGGTCAAGAACTACACCAGCATCGAGAACAACTCCAGCTTCTCAATCGACAACACAATCAAGAACTACTCCAAAGTCTCCGACAACACCAGTATCACAATCTACAACTCAATCTAGAACCACACCAGTATCGAGAACAACAAGGTCACGAACGACAAGGTCACGAACGACTAGGTCACGTACAACTAGATCACGAACGACTCCGGTCTCAGGATCGACAACTCGTTCTAGAACCACTCGATCGAGAACAACAAGGTCACGAACGACTCCAAGATCAAGAACAACCCCAGTCTCAGGATCGACAACTCGTTCTAGAACCACTCGATCGAGAACAACAAGGTCACGAACGACAAGGTCAAGAACCACACCAGCATCGAGAACAACTCCAGCTTCTCAATCGACAACTCAATCTAGAACCACACCAGTATCGAGAACAACAAGGTCACGAACGACTAGGTCACGAACAACTAGATCACGCACGACTCCAGTCTCAGGATCGACAACTCGATCTAGAACCACTCGATCGAGAACAACAAGATCACGAACGACAAGGTCAAGAACTACACCAGCATCGAGAACAACTCCAGCTTCTCAATCGACAACACAATCAAGAACTACTCCAAAGTCTCCGACAACACCAGTATCACAATCTACAACTCAATCTAGAACCACACCAGTATCGAGAACAACAAGATCACGAACGACAAGGTCACGAACGACTAGGTCACGTACAACTAGATCACGAACGACTCCGGTCTCAGGATCGACAACTCGTTCTAGAACCACTCGATCGAGAACAACAAGGTCACGAACGACTCCAAGATCAAGAACAACCCCAGTCTCAGGATCGACAACTCGTTCTAGAACCACTCGATCTAGAACAACAAGGTCACGAACGACAAGGTCAAGAACCACACCAGCATCGAGAACAACTCCAGCTTCTCAATCGACAACACAGTCAAGAACCACTCCACAGTCTCAGACAACACCAGTATCACAATCTACAACTCAATCTAGAACCACACCAGTATCGAGAACAACAAGGTCACGAACGACTAGGTCACGAACAACTAGATCACGCACGACTCCAGTCTCAGGATCGACAACTCGATCTAGAACCACTCGATCGAGAACAACAAGATCACGAACGACAAGGTCAAGAACTACACCAGCATCGAGAACAACTCCAGCTTCTCAATCGACAACACAATCAAGAACTACTCCAAAGTCTCCGACAACACCAGTATCACAATCTACAACTCAATCTAGAACCACACCAGTATCGAGAACAACAAGGTCACGAACGACTAGGTCACGAACAACTAGATCACGAACGACTCCGGTCTCAGGATCGACAACTCGTTCTAGAACCACTCGATCGAGAACAACAAGGTCACGAACGACTCCAAGATCAAGAACAACCCCAGTCTCAGGATCGACAACTCGTTCTAGAACCACTCGATCGAGAACAACAAGGTCACGAACGACAAGGTCAAGAACCACACCAGCATCGAGAACAACTCCAGCTTCTCAATCGACAACACAGTCAAGAACCACTCCACAGTCTCAGACAACACCAGTATCACAATCTACAACTCAATCTAGAACCACACCAGTATCGAGAACAACAAGGTCACGAACGACTAGGTCACGAACAACTAGATCACGCACGACTCCAGTCTCAGGATCGACAACTCGATCTAGAACCACTCGATCGAGAACAACAAGATCACGAACGACAAGGTCAAGAACTACACCAGCATCGAGAACAACTCCAGCTTCTCAATCGACAACACAATCAAGAACTACTCCAAAGTCTCCGACAACACCAGTATCACAATCTACAACTCAATCTAGAACCACACCAGTATCGAGAACAACAAGGTCACGAACGACAAGGTCACGAACGACTAGGTCACGTACAACTAGATCACGAACGACTCCGGTCTCAGGATCGACAACTCGTTCTAGAACCACTCGATCGAGAACAACAAGGTCACGAACGACTCCAAGATCAAGAACAACCCCAGTCTCAGGATCGACAACTCGTTCTAGAACCACTCGATCTAGAACAACAAGGTCACGAACGACAAGGTCAAGAACCACACCAGCATCGAGAACAACTCCAGCTTCTCAATCGACAACACAGTCAAGAACCACTCCACAGTCTCAGACAACACCAGTATCACAATCTACAACTCAATCTAGAACCACACCAGTATCGAGAACAACAAGGTCACGAACGACTAGGTCACGAACAACTAGATCACGCACGACTCCAGTCTCAGGATCGACAACTCGATCTAGAACCACTCGATCGAGAACAACAAGATCACGAACGACAAGGTCAAGAACTACACCAGCATCGAGAACAACTCCAGCTTCTCAATCGACAACACAATCAAGAACTACTCCAAAGTCTCCGACAACACCAGTATCACAATCTACAACTCAATCTAGAACCACACCAGTATCGAGAACAACAAGGTCACGAACGACTAGGTCACGAACGACTAGGTCACGTACAACTAGATCACGAACGACTCCGGTCTCAGGATCGACAACTCGTTCTAGAACCACTCGATCGAGAACAACAAGGTCACGAACGACTCCAAGATCAAGAACAACCCCAGTCTCAGGATCGACAACTCGTTCTAGAACCACTCGATCGAGAACAACAAGGTCACGAACGACAAGGTCAAGAACCACACCAGCATCGAGAACAACTCCAGCTTCTCAATCGACAACACAGTCAAGAACCACTCCACAGTCTCAGACAACACCAGTATCACAATCTACAACTCAATCTAGAACCACACCAGTATCGAGAACAACAAGGTCACGAACGACTAGGTCACGAACAACTAGATCACGCACGACTCCAGTCTCAGGATCGACAACTCGATCTAGAACCACTCGATCGAGAACAACAAGATCACGAACGACAAGGTCAAGAACTACACCAGCATCGAGAACAACTCCAGCTTCTCAATCAACAACACAATCAAGAACTACTCCAAAGTCTCCGACAACACCAGTATCACAATCTACAACTCAATCTAGAACCACACCAGTATCGAGAACAACAAGGTCACGAACGACAAGGTCACGAACGACTAGGTCACGTACAACTAGATCACGAACGACTCCGGTCTCAGGATCGACAACTCGTTCTAGAACCACTCGATCTAGAACAACAAGGTCACGAACGACAAGGTCAAGAACCACACCAGCATCGAGAACAACTCCAGCTTCTCAATCTACAACACAGTCAAGAACCACTCCACAGTCTCAGACAACACCAGTATCACAATCTACAACTCAATCTAGAACCACACCAGTATCGAGAACAACAAGGTCACGAACGACAAGGTCACGAACGACTAGGTCACGTACAACTAGATCACGAACGACTCCGGTCTCAGGATCGACAACTCGTTCTAGAACCACTCGATCGAGAACAACAAGGTCACGAACGACTCCAAGATCAAGAACAACCCCAGTTTCAGGATCGACAACTCGTTCTAGAACCACTCGATCGAGAACAACAAGGTCACGAACGACAAGGTCAAGAACCACACCAGAATCGAGAACAACTCCAGCTTCTCAATCGACAACACAATCAAGAACTACTCCAAAGTCTCCGACAACACCAGTATCACAATCTACAACTCAATCTAGAACCACACCAGTATCGAGAACAACAAGGTCACGAACGACAAGGTCACGAACGACTAGGTCAAGAACAACTAGATCACGAACGACTCCAAGATCTCGAACTACTCCTGCATCAAGAACGACACCTAGATCCCGAACTACTCCTGCATCAAGAACGACACCTAGATCTCGAACTACTCCTGCATCAAGAACGACACCTAGGTCCCGAACTACTCCTGCATCAAGAACGACACCTGGATCCCGAACTACGCCTGCATCAAGAACGACACCTAGATCACGAACTACGCCTGCATCAAGAACGACACCTAGATCTCGAACTACTCCTGCATCAAGAACTACACCTAGATCCCGAACTACTCCTGCATCAAGAACGACACCTAGGTCCCGAACTACTCCTGCATCAAGAACGACACCTAGATCCCGAACTACGCCTGCATCAAGAACGACACCTAGATCTCGAACTACGCCTGCATCAAGAACGACACCTAGATCTCGAACTACTCCTGCATCAAGAACTACACCTAGATCCCGAACTACTCCTGCATCAAGAACGACACCTAGGTCCCGAACTACTCCTGCATCAAGAACGACACCTGGATCCCGAACTACGCCTGCATCAAGAACGACACCTAGGTCCCGAACTACTCCTGCATCAAGAACGACACCTGGATCCCGAACTACGCCTGCATCAAGAACGACACCTAGATCACGAACTACGCCTGCATCAAGAACGACACCTAGATCTCGAACTACTCCTGCATCAAGAACTACACCTAGATCCCGAACTACTCCTATTTCAAGGACAACCCGTACGAGAACAACTGAAAGACCAGAATCATCTACCACTGTTACTTGTGAAACTTTCAGTGTACCTACATTGGACACTGCAGATTACACTGGTTTAACTGAAGTTATCTACACTGGTCCTTCTACTGAATGTGTTTATTGCAAAGATCAAACAGAATGCACAGATCATTGGTGCCGTCATAAATCACGACATCGTTCATCAACTGCATCTACAACTGAGGAGCCAACAGATCTATACGACTGGATTGATCGAATAAGGATCGAAGAATAAAGCCATTTCAAATTGATTATTTGACATTTGGCCTGCAAAGTGACGTTGTTTATTTGAAATGTTACAGTATTTTTATTGTTTGGAATATCGAAATTCGTTTTGGTTTACCTTATATGTTCATTTTTTTCTTAAAATTGTATTTTAATGAGATATAGTTATTTGACAAATAAATAAATTTATTGCAAATTCGGTTATTTCATTCAAGTTCTGGCCGTTTTCCTTATTTTTATCTGGCCGTGGCCGAATTTATTCACAAATATGGAATTGTTTGATGTGGTACATTTTAACAAAAGAAATAACTATATTTTCTAAAACTTTGTGTAAACCCCATTCTTTATTGATTTTCTACGACTGGTTACGTAATTAACCGTTCTTCAAACTTTCCAACACCTGCAGAGCGAGCGGTTAGTTCTAAAACCAATCGCATAAGTTCAATAAATAATACACACATATTTAAAATTAATATTGCTGTATAACAAATGAAAAAACTGGAAAAAACAATAGTTTATTTTATAAAAAAAGAATTACAAACATATTTTCCCGCCAAACTGCATACAAGTTTTTTGGTAGAGCAGTTTCTCTTTTTCATATACCAACTTACAAAAAATATACTAACGGAAACAATAAAAAATACCAAAAAATTAATTAACTTCACAAATATATTGATAAATTACCCGCATAACCAAATCTCCATACCGAATCAATCAACAATAATAATTTTAAGTCTAACGAACATTTGACTTCAAATACAGACATTTCAGTGTATTATTAGTGTTTTTCTTCTTCGTTTCGTCAGATTTTATAATATTCCTTCCCGATTGAGGTACAAGATAATAATAATAATGGTATAATCTCCATACACGTTATTTCACTTAGGTACTTGCAAATTTGAATAGTTTTAATCAGACCCACTATTTCATCTGTATAGAATAAGGGTTTAAAGTAGTCCTTTTTGTCAGTGTGGTGAGGAGGACGAAACAATTAATAACGTATTTTTTAACTGTAAAAACAATTTCAATATATATATATATATATATATATATATATATATATATATATATATATATATATATATATATATATATATATATATATATATATATATATATATATATATATATATATATATATATATATATATATATATATATATATATATATATATATATATATATATATATATATATATATATATATATATATATATATATATATATATATATATATATATATATATATATATATATATATATATATATATATATATATATATATATATATATATATATATATATATATATATATATATATATATATATATATATATATATATATATATATATATATATATATATATATATATATATATATATATATATATATATATATATATATATATATATATATATATATATATGTTATATTTGATGTTTTCACGGGTGAAATATGTTATAATATTTTTATCTCGGTTTTCCCGTGTCAGTAGGTCTTGAGTAAGACCATTTGTCTTCCGACGGTGAGCTTTCAGTGTGAGTAGACGTGTGTCGCGCGCATGCTTTTCGTTAAGTCCTTGAAAATGCCTGGTGATATTCAGGCGAAACGTCGGAAGACAAATGGTCTTAGTCAAGACCTACTGACACGGGAAAACCGAGATAAAAATATTATAATATATATATATATATATATATATATATATATATATATATATATATATATATATATATATATATATATATATATATATATATATATATATATATATATATATATATATATATATATATATATATATATATATATATATATATATATATATATATATATATATATATATATATATATATATATATATATATATATATATATATATATATATATATATATGTTATTATTAAGTATTTTGGGAATAACCCGCGTCAAATTATGATTCCCGAGAGAATCAGTCGTCTGCCGACGTTTCGTCTGAATCACATCAGACATTTTCTAAAGGCGCCTTGTTAATAAATTTTCGTCTCGAGGGATAGTGCACGCACGTCCGTTCGAGTCGAAAGCTTACTACCAAGTGAAAGTATATATATATATATATATATATATATATATATATATATATATATATATATATATATATATATATATATATATATATATATATATATATATATATATATATATATATATATATATATATATATATATATATATATATATATATATATATATATATATATATATATATATATATATATATATATATATATATATGTCTCATCAATCACTACTTAATAATATCCAACATCTATTGTCCCTTCAAAATCCTCCTGTATTGTCAGTTATATTATTAAACTAGTTGCATGTAACACATGAAATCCAACTGTCAATAGCGATAGTATGTATAGTTAAAGAATAAGTACCAAACTATAAACCCATAAATACAAATTATTGGATATTTTAAGATATTTGGTTTTCTATACAACACATGTACCTAGGTAGTCAAGATAGGATAGTATGGAGATCAGTCCTCTTATCCCGTGCTGATCCCGTACATGGATTTACTCAGAATTCAGAGTAGAACATTTTATGTGAGTTTTGTGTGTGTGTCTGTCTGTCCCCCCCCCCCCCCTTATAATTTTTGATCCGCTGGATTCACAAAGCAAAATTTCAGAATATATAAATAGTTATAGGCCTACAAAACCTTTATACTCAGAATAGGCGTGATGACAGTAAGAAAAAATCATTGAAATTATTTATTTATTTATTTATTTATTTATTTATTTGGGAAGCCAACAGCTCATTTACATTTTTTATAATACAAATTTTAACATAGACTTCAGAGCCAATAACAAGCTTTCCATCAATAGCAAGAAAATACTGTAAACAACTCATGTTACACGTACACACACACACACACACACACACACACACACCCTCACACACACACACACACACACACACACACACACACACACACACACATGCACATATACAATTTGTTTGGGATGGATAGGAGGGTACGAGGGAGGAAAATTAGGAGCGTATCACCTTCAATATATCGCGACGAAACTTATCATATTTCACATTGAAGATGTCCACCCCGGCTGAGAACAACGTGTTATGAGAATCACATACGCGTGGAATTGTAGCATTCTTTCTGATATTTGTTCTACATACCGGAACATGTAAAAGTTCAGATCGGCGAACCATTCTACCTGGAACATGGATACCCACTAGGTTAACAAGCTCAGGTGAGTCGATGGCACCGTTCAGAATTTTATGCAGCAGCGATTGGTCGTGCAAGACTCTTCTAGATTCGAGAGTGTCAAGTCTGTGATATTTTAATGATTCCCTATAGTCAGTAAAATTTAAATGAAATTTATGATTTAGGTAGTTAATGAATTTATGTTGTACTCTTTCAATTCTAGTGATATGTGTTACATATAAAGGGGACCAAATTTGTGTACAAAATTCAAGGTGGGGGCGTATATAGGTGGTGTATAAAGTATAAAAAGTGTTAATATTTCTGAAAGGCCTGCTTATGCGGATAATAAATCCCAACATCTTATTTGCTTTGCTAATTATATTATTAATGTTTTCAATGTAATTTAACTTAGAATCAAGTATCACACCCAGGTCTCTTATATAATTGACTTCATTGATGCTCAAGTCATTGAAGGTATACGTGAAGTTTATCTTGTTTGTGTTGTGGGTAAATGTTATTTTATTGCATTTCAATATGTTCAGCTTTAATTTATTTAATGTACAGTAAGAGTATAATCTGTCAAGGTCTTCTTGAAGTTTGTAGCAGTCGGTTATGGAGTTAATTGCGTAGTATACCTTCATGTCATCAGCAAATGCGAGATACGACGAATGAATAAAACATTTGTGAATGTCGTACGTGTAGATGTTAAATAAGAGAGGACCTAGGTGAGACCCTTGGGGGACACCTGAAGGAGGAACAAAGAAGCTTGATTTAAATCCTTCGACCATCACTGACTGCATTCTACTCCGAACGTATGATATAAACCACCTGAACAAGTCTCCATGTATGCCTAGGTTATGTAATTTTGATAGCAGTATGTCATGGTTTACTCTGTCAAACGCCTTAGCATAATCAGTATAAATCACGTCCACTTGGCGTCTTTTATCCATGTTACTTGTGACGTACTCGGTAAGTGTAATAAGATTTGAAAGGACAGAGCGACGACGAAGGAAACCGTGTTGATGATTTTGGATATTTAGTTTAACCGTGTGATAAATTTGGTCATATACAATACGTTCGAGGACTTTACTAAACACCGGTAGAATGGATATTGGACGATAATTTTGAATATCACTTTTTGGGCCAGATTTGTGAATAGGTATGATAAGAGCTTCTTTGAATTTTTTGGGAAATATTCCTTCGGAAATGGATCTATTAAATAAAATATTAAGTGGGATAGAAAGCGTATCTGCACAACGTTTAATGAAAATTGGTGGTATATTATCGCTACCCGCTCCCTTCCTGACATCTAGTTCACGTAAATATTTTAAAACTACAGAATTTGTAATAGTGACACCACCTAATCCTTCAGAAAGAGAAACTGATAGGTCATTAGTGGAGGTTGGTAGAATAGAGGTACAGTTATCATATGTAGTCTGAAAATGTTCACTAAATAGCTGACTTATCTCATCACCGCCTGTACATGATATATTTTTTAAGTGCATAGTTTGAGGTATTCCTGAATTTTTTTTCAAATTTTTAGTAAACGTCCAAAGTTTTTTGCTATTGATTTGTATGTTACATTCCATAGAATAAACATATTGTTTGAAACATTCATCTTGAATTTTTTTTTGTCTAGTCCGCAGTAATGAAAATTCAGCATAATCTAAATAACTACCATGCTTTTTCCACTTTCTATGCATTTTATGTTTTTCTTTAACAATTCTTATAAGAGCGGGAGAATACCACGATGGATATTTGTTATTTTTTATTGCTATAGTGGGAACAAAATTTGAAATTGTATTATATAATATGGTGTAAAAGTAATCAGTAGCAGAGTCTAAATTATCAATTTCGTTTAACAATGACCAATCAAAGGTCGAAAGGTGGTTGCTTATATTAATGTAGTCCGCCTTGTGAAAGAGCTTAATTTTTTTAGGTGGTGTGATAATTGACGAGTAGGACTTGAGACTAACCTCAAACGAAATAGCATTATGATTTTATTAGATAAAATATGTTATAAAGATTTGAAAAAATATATTTATTTTCATTTTAAAAGAGCGAATAATATTAATATTATTAAAATAAAAATACAAAATATGTTTGTCCGCCATTTTATGTGAAACACCAATCAGAGCGCATGACGTCACCATATTGTCACTGTCAATTGTGTTTGTTACTGTCAACTGTTGTGTTGTTCGAAATGGCTATTTTTTTCATAACAAGCTATATGGAATATGCTGCTTATTTTTAACATGCTATTTTTATTTATTGATTTATTTGGTTTATTTGGGACAATAAACCAAATAATATCGCTATCCGCTCTATTGAATCGTTGACGCATCTGTTATAACACGCACCGAGTATTGTAACGTGGTGGAGAATATTTAACGTTTCAGAAATAAATAACTTGGTGGCTTTCATTGCTTGATTATAAAATAAAATGATGTAATTATATTGTTTGTGGGAGTTGTACAGTGTTACATGAGGTTGAAATGGAAATACACAATGTATTATGATGAATCTAATATACATATGGGATAACTGTTATGATTCATATACATATTATGATTAATATATTAAAATATGTAATAGGTATCGATGACTGTAAGAAAAAAATCATTGAAATTATGATTTTAAAAAATAAAATAGGTTATAAAGATTTAAAAAATGTTTTTTTTTTAATTTATAGGAGTGAATAATAATAATATTATAAATATAAAAATACAAAATGTGTTAGTCCGCCATTATATGAGAAAAAACAATCAGAGCGCACGACGTCATAGTATGGTCGCGTCAATTCTTCTGATAGTCTTCAATACAATATACGCATTAATTGTCGGTCTGGACTATGTTTATTTTGGTGTTATCGATATATTAATATTTTAATTAGATACTTAAAACTAAAACAAATTAAATATAAATGGAACAAGTATTCATCAAAGCAAATAGTTTCAATTTACCTAGATACTCGCCTACCTATCGGGGGACACTATGGGCCGGTATTACAGTGTCAGTTTAAGAGCTAAACTCAAGTTTTACAAAAATATAGCGTATTACAGTGTCCGTTTAGACCTAATCTTCCCTCAAATACGTCACTAAAACGACAAATATTTAACTCAACGTTTCTGGCAGATTAAGTACTTAACTGTGAGTCAACTGTCATTTGCTAGGCAACTCGTGTAGTTTCAGTTTCTATCACTAGAGGCGTTAGGCAACGTGTGTAGTTTCAGTGTTGTATCGAAGGTAGCGCCACACAACAAAACAAACTGACAGCCGTATTGAAACGAACACGGGCATTTAAAAGCATTATTTTGGTGAAAAAAAATAAATTTACCATGTTGGATAATAAAACAATGGTATTTAAAGTCGTAGCGTACCGTTTTGTATTTCGTATTATTTGAGGTTATTTAAATTTGACAGATAATAACCACAGAAAAAGTGAAATATGTCTATAATTGAAGATTTAGTAACTGACATGTCATATTGCACTGTAATACGGAAATGGATTCAATCTCCCCTTAACATTAATCTTGAGTTTGGCAAACTCAATGAGTTGAGGGCCGACTGTAATATCGGGCCTATGTTAATTGTATTTTGTATGTAACTTAGTTTTTATTGAATAAATAAATAAATAATGAACGCTCGCAACGTATGGTAAACTAATTTAGTTTTAGTATTCTACAATTTTGTCACGCGATGGTGAGCTGACGAACGTTCGACATGTTATGATGCTGGTCACTGCCAAACTAAACTAGCAAGCTATATTTTTTTCATGCAATGAAGCGATTTGCGAAACGACGGCGATTACGCGAAGCATGGGTTTTAAAACATCGTTACAATTTTAGCAGCATACGAATTATTACATAGCGCTCGTTATTTGTATTGTGTTCATAACAAGCTATATTTATCTGCTATCGTTATTTTTAGCAATAGCAGCCATAGTAGTTATTTTTCTGCCTGTCTTAACTACTCTTAACTAGAATGGAACTTTTGATGGTCGGATATTTCTTTGCGTCGAACAAAGACTTTTGTTCATCAGAATTTCGAAACGTAAAAACTGAATAATAAGTTCATATAAGTACTTTATTTATCTGTAATTTAAATACAACTTACATCTCGAAAATCGATAAAATATGCTCCTTCTTCTCTCTACATTATGTGTTCATAAGCTAAAAACATACGCGGGAAACTTATGATGGCCTATTTTGACGTTTGGACATTAATGAAGTTCTTTATATGCTTATTGCCTAAATAATGGTAAATATTATATTATTGAGAGCTAAAAGTGGGGGAACAAATACTGTACTTCATTGTAAACGCGTACTTAATAAAATTCACTTGTGTCTCGCCGTGCGAAATTTAATCACTTATTTCTCTTTTTTTTCGCGTGGGACGAAAACAAATACCTCAGTAGGTGTTTTTTTCGTCGTGTTTGTACATTTAGGGACCGCACAACACTTATGCACTTTTGAATTGATTATAAATACACAAATCGTCTTAGAACACATATATTACATATAGTAGTGATATGCAGTTTACGATACCATGACGTCACCGTCAGGGTCGGCAGCCGCCATGATACTACAAGCTTTTTTTGGCGTAAATGTCAAATTTGATTTTAAAATGGCGATTTTTGCTACTAAACCTTTATTTTATGTAGAAATGTATATATATTTGAAAACAGTGAATGCGTAAAAACATCGTGAGATAGTATTTCAAAATTAGTCATCATGCCTATTGTGAATTTTTGTTTCAGTCAGGGGTTATCAACTTTTGAATTTTTGGTTTATTTTTCCATATATCTCAGAAACCATAAAAGCTAGAAAACGCTTAAAATTGATGTAAACATAGACAAATACAAAGTCTTAAATAAGTTTTTTTCAAAAAAATTTCTGGGTTTCTCAAACATTTTTTATTAAGAAAAATATTTTTTTTTATGATAAATTTATGTGTTTCATCATCAGCAATGGCGTTACAGCCCGGTGCGAGCCTTGGCCTCCTCAAGAAACTGCCTCCATCCCGCCCTGTCGACAGCAAGTCTCCTCCAATTTGTCTGTCTGATCGCTCTTATATCGCCCTCGATGTCGTCCAGCCATCTCATCCTAGGTCTCCCTCTGCTTCTTCTTCCTTCAGGACAGGTGTCCAATACTTTCTTTGGGACCCGGCTATCCTCCATTCTACAAACGTGTCCGAGCCAACGTAGACGTTGTATTTTGATGTATTGGACAACGTTTGGTTCGCCATACATTATTTCTAGCTCGTGGTTAAACCGGATCCTCCTTCACAGGTAGGATCAAATATTTTGCGAAGTATTTTCCTTTCGAACACCAACAATGCATTTTCGTCCTTCTTGGTCAATGTCCAGCATTCTGATGCATATGTCATGACCGGTCTAAGAAGAGTTTTGTAAATGAGGGTTTTTGTTTTACGAGAGATGAGTCGTGACCTTAAGTGCTTTAGCAGTCCATAATAGCATATATTTACCGCGGCAAGTCTTGCCCTCATTTCCGCACTGGTGTTGTTGTCCGCTGTAACAAGAGATCCCAGGTTTGTGAATGATTCAACGGCTTCTAGCTGATGGGTTCCCACTGATATTGATTCGTTTCTTACGGTGATGTTGTTCAGTGATGCTTTTCTTGTTGCCATGTATTTTGTCTTTGAAGCGTTGATCTTTAGACCCATGTTATTGGCTGCAGACTCAAGTCTCAAGAAGTTATCCTTCATGCAAGGCAACATTCTAGATATAATATCGATATCGTCTGCATATGCAAGTAATTGACTCGACTTTCTGAAAATTGTTCCTGTTGTCTGAGTCTCTAACAGATTTTTTCCAGGACAATATTAAACATTTTTTTTTATTTCTTTATCACACCATAATAATAATAATAATAATAATAAGGACAATTTATAAAGCGCCGTTTAGTGACAACCGTGGTCACCTCAAGGGCGCTTTCAGTTTGCAAAAAATAATTTAAAATTAGTCCTATAGCTATAACACATTGAAAATGGTGAAACATAAAACTTAAAAAAATACAATAAGTTAAAATTAAGTTAAAATTAGTCCTATAGCTAACACATTGAAAATGGTGAAATATAAAACTTAAAAAAATACCTAGAAATCACAAATTAATCTTGTTACATAATCCAGATGAAATTAATTATAAAAAATAGTCGATTCAAAGTAAACTGGCATAATATTTAGTACACATAATATTATTGAACGGATGAAGGACAATCTGGATACGACTTGCGGAAAAGATGAGTTTTTAATTTCTTCTTGAATTCATTGATATTTTCGGCACATCTTATATCCATTGGAAGATTGTTCCATGACTTTGGTCCAGAAACGCCAAAAGATCGATATAGGTATTTTGGCTTATTTGTGAGATTGGTTTCTACTAGTTTTTTATTGGATTGGGTCATTGATCTTAGCGTACTTTGTTTATTGTTAGGTGAAAATGGAACACAAAGTTCCGATATATATTCCGGGGCCATGCTATTGAGTGCTTTAAAGACAAGGAGACATGTTTTAAATTCTATACGTTCTGGGCTCTTCAGCCAATGAAGTTTGTGAAGTGTTGGTGAGATATGCGAGAAACGATCAATCTGGTAAATATAACGGGCTGCTGCATTGAGGATGAGTTGTATTCTATGGATTTGGTATTGCGGTAGGTGTGCTAATATGGCGTTACAATAATCTACACGGGAAACTATTAAAGAATTTATAAGGACCTTAGCAGCATTTGTCGAGAGACACATTCGAATAGGTCTAAGTTGTCTGAGAAAGTAACAACTTTGTCTTACTATGGAAGAAATGTGTTTATCCATAGAGAGTGCACTGTCGATATGTATACCAAGAAATTTTACGCAGTTAGAAGGAGTAATTTCGACATTTTGAATTACAATGGGGTCATTATTTATGTATTGTTGCCTGCGAGGTGAGGCAAGCCAAAGGAACTCAGTTTTTGTTGGGTTCAGTTTTAGCTTGTTCTTACACATCCACGTGGATATCTGATTTATGCATGTGGATACCTCGTGTGTTAAATGATATTTAAATTCAGGTGAACAGGACTTGAACAGTATGCGGTCATCTGCATAGGCATGTGTGTTGAAACCAAGATTTTGAACAAGATTTTCCAACTGATTGGTATATAAATTAAAGAGAATTGGTCCAAGTACAGAACCTTGTGGGACCCCGTATAAGGAGGTAATATTATTTGTGGTACTATCTTTAAATACAACTTTGTATTTACGGTCTACTAAGTAGGGAGACAGCCATGCAATGCAGTCATTACCCAAGCCAAATTCATGTCTAAGTTTAGAAAAGAGAATATTATGGTCTACAGTATCGAAAGCAGCGCTCATGTCTAAAAATGAAATTAGGATAATCTTACCTGATTCAGCTTGAATGATTAAGTCAGACAAAATTCTTACTGTGGCCGTTTCCGTAGAGTGGAATTTTCTATAGGCAGATTGATTTCTGGCCAGAAACTTATCAGAATCCAAGAAGTTGGTCATTTGAGAGGATATAACTTTTTCTAAAATTTTTGACAAAAACGGTATATTCGAGATCGGACGATAGTTTTCCGTGGAATTCGGATCCAGATTATTCTTTTTCAAAATCGGTGTGATAATCGATTGTTTTAACAAATTAGGAACTACTCTTAACTCTATTGATTGATTAATAATATAAAATGTAGTTTAAAAGTTCATTTACACAGCTTTTTAGTAACCAAGTTGGTAACGGATCTAAGATACATTGTTTATTTGGTTGAGAGATTATGATTTTTTTAAGAGACACAGCATCTACTTATTGAAAATTATTTAATATTATAGTGTGTCGGGAAGTCTGAGAATTATTGGATGAGCCTTGGTTGGAATCTAGGAGTTCTGCCTCAGATCTTATATTTTCCACTTTTGTTTTGAATTTATTGGCAAGTTCTTCAGCATTAAGTGATGAATCAGCTGATTTCTGTGCTTCTCCGCAAATGCGGTGCATATCCTGCCATAACAATTTCGGATCATTCTTATTGGATTCAAGTTTTTTGTTCCAATAAGAGGCTTTCTTCCTTTTTATTTCATCTCTGTATTTGAAAAGAGAGTCTTTCCATTTCTGGCGGTGCAGTGAATCTTTCGAGTTCCTGAAAATTCTTTCAAATTTTCTGGTACTCTTCTTAAGTTGTTTGCACTCTTCATCAAACCAGATATGTGCTCCTGGTTTTCTTTGCCTGCAAACTTTCGTCGTTTTTGGCACCAGAGTATCGAGGATATCAGTAATTATGGTGCAGTAATTTTCTACTGCATCATGTACATCAATCGAAGGCAAGATCCCGTTAAGGTTAAGGTTTGAATTTGTAAGCAGCTTTTTAAATTCAATTATATCTAGCTGGTTCCAGTTTCTGCTAACTATTTCCTTGTAAATAAGCGGAGAAGGGGAAAAATCTAGAGTAAGACTTATTAAGGAATGGTCCGATAGACCAATATCTTCCACTCGTAGAGAAATTGGAGAGACATTTTCCCTTAATACGACGACATCCAGTGTTCCTCCCGCATCATGAGTCGGCTCGTTAACTAACTGTTTGAATAAATGTTCTTTGCAGATTTTATTTAATTTAACAGTAGATTGGTCCCGATATTTTTCCAATCTTATATTAAGATCACCAGAAAGTAAGACAGGACACGAGTATGATGATATTTGTTGTATCAAGGTGTTGAATTCCTCAAAGAATTTTGAACTAAGGGGATCTGATCCCGGGCGGTAGACAGAGAATATGATGAGTTCTGAGCTGTTTTGTTTAATTTTGGTACCTATTATTTCAAAGGTCTGAAATTTACGAGGGACAACGGGATTCAACATGAAGTTTTGTTTGGCTAGTATAGCTACTCCGCCATGGTTTACAAAGTTGATGTTAGATTCCTGGTTTGGAGTAATTTCCCGGGCCTTTTCAACTATTTTGTAACCATTTGCTGCTAGTAGTTTCAGACTGGTGGCATTGCTGTCCTCATGCCAGGTCTCTGATAGTGCTAGGATATCTAAACGTTTTGAAGCAAACAATTCATCGATATCATCCACTTTGTTGTTGATTGAACGAGCATTCCATACTCCTATGGTTATTTGAGAAGCAAACACACTATGACGACCGTTAGTGATATTGTTCTTTGCAGATGCGTCGTCTAATTTATTTGTGAGTATTTTTTTCACACGCCGACCTCCTCTACAACCCCGGTGCGTTTTTTTTGTGCGTAGTTCTAAGAATGCCGTGTGTGGCTAAAGAGTGCAATAGTATGAGTGTGGGACTAATTTGTCTAGAGTGGTCACTGAGGCTTAACAAAAAATCACTACTATATCGATGTATTGAACTGACAACATTTGGAAGCAATAAATTACACATGACACCGAAACATACACTATACCATCTCACTCTGTGTAAAGTTTTATCACTGAAATACCAAAACTGAACTGATTTTAAAAACACAAGATGATTTTTACGTAATTTTTATTTAAATGACATATATACACATATTTTGAAAGTTATTATCACATAGCACTAATTGTTATTATAACAATTATCTATAGGACTAAATTTCTAAATAAAATGTTTACAATATTTAGCGTAAAACTAGAATTCCACGGAGCGCAACGGGATGCGCCCGGCCGCTACGGAGCGCCAGGAATATATATCATTAAAAATAGAAATTATCTAAAAATAGAAAACTGCTATCATTAAAAATAGAAAACTGCTGCCCAACTAGGTATACCTGTTCTAGGGCTAGCAGTGTACATATTATTATATTACACAGGAGTAACTATTTGCATTTTTAAAAAGTAGGTATCTAAACAATATAAACTTAACTATTGTACACAGATTAACAAAAAAATTGAATTCAAGTCATCATGATATGCATATATACATAATTTTGTAAATGTAGGTACCTATCTTGTAATTTTTATTTGTTAATTGCACAAATAATCTGAAATAGTATTTCTTGGGAATACTGAACTGACAGAGCATAGACATGATCTGTCAGTCATTTCTTTATTCAGTCGCGCCTCAAATCAAATCAAGACAGCAATAAAAAAATTATGATTTTTTGCAATAAGTAAATAAAGAAAATAAAAATAACAATTATATAAATTATGTCTATTTACACTACGATGTCGAACATTTGATGTATTTTAGTTCTCCCGTAGTTCATGATCTATTCGGAACATTTCAGCGATATTATTTCTTTTAGTGATGTTAAACAATATTAAACAATTTTAGTTGTTACAATATTAAACAATTTATGTGTTTAACTGTCTATATTTCCAAAGTTTTTTAAAAATTTCGAATAAAGCCGAAACACCCTAACTATATTGTAGCAATACATCTTAATTTTTTTTAACAATTGTTATAAAAATTGAATTTAGTGACGACATCGCTTCATACAATTTGTATGGCAGTGGCCTATACACAATATCTAAGAAACTCAATTATTTGATACTTAATTTCCAAACATATACATAACATCATGCTGTTTTCATATTCTTGGTAGGAAAAAAGGACTGACCTCCATACTATCCTATCTTGACATGCAAACCTACCTGTGTTGTATAGAAAACAAAGTATCTTAAAATATTCAATTATTTTGATTTATGGGTTTATAGTTTGGTATGTACTTATTCTTCAACTATACATACTATCTCTATCGACATGTCATGTGTTACATGCAACTTGTTAGTAAGAATTGTTCAAAAATTTTAAGATGTAGGTACTACTACAATGTTCACATTTTTTTATAGAAAATTAAATTATCTAGTTGGGGTGTTTCGGCTTTTATCGATATTCCAACATCAAGAGAACTTTGTTCTCTTAACATATCGACAATGTTTCAAGCCAGGATACTCGAGATTTGTATGTAGGGTCTATAGGGTCTATATATTTTCCTCAAAAAATATTTATATGTTAGTAGTACCTACATCTCAATTTTTTTAACTAGTTGTATGTAACACATGAGATCAAACAGTCGATAGCGATAGTACATATGTATAGTTAAAGAATAAGTACCTACAGTCCGTTCGGAGCTTTAATAGTCCCTTGCATAAGTGTTAGTAACAGGATGGTTACGAGGCGAAACCAGAGGCGGTGAACTGCCTCTCAGCGCTGGAACCTAGACTTGAAAATCTGATATAAACCATATAAAAGGTAAATTACCCACACTGATTGGTTGTAAGAAATCGCCATTTTGAAATAAATCCACCACTTAAGACCACCTAATTTCGTATATTTCTTTATGACGGAACATTTTGTTTCACTTTTATTATGGTACCTTACCGTGTTTTCAACTTAATAGTTCCCTTCCTCTGAGTCTAAAGCAAATATACATATTAAATAGAATTATTATATTTTGTATTTCACATGTATAGGTAACTACTGTGTGTATCAACCATCATAAAAAAGATGTAGTCTTTCCGAAAACAGTCATTGTAATAAACAAAATTGTTTAAAATGTAATTGTGTAAAAAAAATCCGAAAATACTCAACGATGTTATACTTTTTTATACTACATACCATCACGCCATGTCCCTTGCGGGGTAGGCAGAGAGAACCGAACGCCACATTTTTCTATCCTGGTACGCATCCCTCGCCTCGTCCACATTCATGCATCGTCTCATACATGTTCGTCTATTGCTCACAGTCACACTTCTAACATTTCCGTCTTTCAAAATTTCGTTCACATGGTCGTGCCATCCCTTTCTTGGGCGTCCCCGACCTCTCATTCGATTCCTTTCCGCTCTGTATATTTTCTTCGTCAGGCGCTCCTCATTCATTCTCCCCATGTGACCAAACCATCTCAATGTGTTCACTTTCATTCTAGTAATGACATATTTCTTCATCTTGCATTATTTCCTTATGTCCTCATTTCTTACCCGGTCATACATCGTTCTATTACAAATCCTTCTGAACGATCTCATTTCAACTGCATTTATTCTACTTTCATGCGTCTTCTGCCATGTCCACGTTTCACTTGCATACGTCAAGGTAGCACCACTACGATGGCGTTATGAATGGCAACTTTGGCATCCTTTGATATTTGCGATCATTCACAATTGAGGCCCTCAACGCATAAGTGGCCTAACCTTAGGATAGCAACTATGGAGTAATTGAAAGTCTTTAGATGACATTAAATTGAATGTTCAATATTATGACAATCAATATTACTATCTTGATATGAGATGATTTTTTTGTGAATTTTAGGTCATTTTTGTTTTAAAAATAATAAATTTTTTAAACGTAATCCACAGTTAAGTTAAAAACTAAAAAAAATGTGGGTTAGGCCGCTTTTGCACTGATGGCCTCAATTAGCCTTAGTGCTCCGTTCACTCTGTTTCCTGCCATAACTCTTCTTTCGATCTCTTTATCGAGTCGTCCGTTCCGTTGAAATATGCTTCCCAAGTACCTATACATATTCATCGACTTGCTCGAGCCATTCGTTGATTCGTTCTCTACTCTTATTTTTCACGCTGTTCTGCTTTCACTCTTTTCAAAGACAATTGTCTTTGATTCGCTGGCATTCATCCTAAGTCCATTCTCTATACATCCTTCATATACCATACTTACAAGATACTGTAACTCTTCCATACTTTCTGCTTATAGAACTTTATCGTCTGCATACATCAAATCTCGCACCATTATACGGTACTCATATTCAGACCCTTGCTTTCATCCTTAAGGACTCTTATGCAGATATCAATGTACAAGTTAAAGAGCCATGGAGATAGCACGCACCCTTACTTACATGAATAAAATAAATATTTATTTTACATAGTGTACAGTCCGTTAGTCCCTTGCATAAGTTTTAGTAATAGGATGGTCACAATTTTTTTTTATAAAAAAAATATTAATTTTTTAAATATTTATTTTATCAATTACCTACACAACATTCTAACATACACAATAACTCTTAGTACATAGGTACAATCAAACATAACTACTTATAAATATTAAAAAAACTTTATTAAATTATGCAAATTACAGAATGTGTCAATTTTATTTTGTGATCAGTGATCAATGATGAAAATGACGAGAACAAATTAGTAAGTATCTAACATTCTTCGCCCGATAATTCAGACTCTTCAGATTCACTTTGTGATGATGAGCTGTCACCTGTATTTACAACAAACGGGTTTTCATCCATAATATAATCCATAATAGCATCACTTAGTTTATATTTTTCTTCCTCTTTTTGGACATGTTAACACAGTAGAACCCAATCATTGCTGGTAATTTGCGATATTTTTTCTTCTACCAAAGCACGTCGTATATTTTCCATTTTTAATGATACATTTTTAGATCCCACATAACTTTTAATTATGGACCACATATTTTCAATTGGATTAAGTTCTGGATGGTAAGGGGGTAATCGAAGTGCAGTATGTCCGTGTTCATTAAGAATGGCATATATTTTAAATTCCTTTTCCCGTGGCTCGTTGTAAAGTATTATTCTGTATCATTGTGGCTTAAGCAGATTGGGAGGAAATGATATACTTTTACTCTGTAACCAATCAATCATAACTTGCTTTTTAGAATTCGAATTTGGCACAGGATTAAGTACGTTATTATGGTAAAGGGCGTAATCTATCACAAGAACAGATCTTGGTTGAAGATTAGGAATTAATTTCTCTTTCACCCATTTTTCATAATTTGTATTGCGAATGAAAGAACTAGATGTGATGTGTCTTACAGAGACAAAAAGAAAGGGGAGTGGGATGAAGGAAAGACGTGATGGAAGAATAGTATTATGGTCAGGAATAAATGAGGATGAATTTGCAAGTGAGGGAGTAGGGGCTGTATTAGAAAGGCGAATGGTTGAGTGCATGAAAGAGTACTTATTAGTCAGCTCAAGACTTATGTGGATCAAATTCAAGATTGGAATCACGGGGGTCTTTTTGCTTATAGGCTACGCACCCGTGAATTCGAGCGCAGAAAGCGAGAAAGATATGTTTTGGGCGAGCGTGATAGAGGAAATGAATAAGAAAAAAGAGAGTGAGAAGATAATACTAGCAGGAGATTTGAATGGCTGGGTAGGAACTCGGAGTAAAGATCTTGAATCAACGCTCGGGCCCTACGGCGATTGCAGAATAAATGACAACGGGAAAAGATTGATATGTAGATGTGTGTGTGGAAATGGATCTCTGTGTGTCAAACACCATGTTTGATCACAAAAAAATCCATATGTATACATGGGAAAGAGGGGATGAAAGGTCTATTATAGACTTTGTATGCGTGGACTCTGCTTTGAGAAAAGCGACGGTGGACACGAGGGTATATAGAGGTGAGGGTATATAGAGGAGGGTATATAGAGCTAGAGACAGATCACTTTTTGGTTGTCACCAAAATAAATCTGTTTGCTGGCTGGCGATCTCGAACAAACAAGAACAGTCCACTAACGCGAATCAAAGTGGAGAAGCTACAAGATATGCATATCAGACAAGAATTTGAAAGAATGGTTGATTGCGCTCTAGGTACCCACATAGCGAAAGATATGGATGTAAGTGAAGCATGGGAGATACTAAAAAACACTGTAACTGGTGCAGCAAAGAATGCATGCGGTGAGGCAAAAAGAGGTAGAATGAAAGGAGATGCATGGTGGAATAAAGAAGTACAGGAAATAGTGAAAGAGAAACACAAAGCATGGAAGAATTGGTTGGCATGTAAAGGAGAAAAGAATGAAAAAGAAAAAGAAGCAAAGAAAGTATATAATGAATGCAAGAGGAAAACAAAAGAAGTTGTGAAAAGGGAGAAAAGAGCCTTGAAAGAAAGAGAAAGTATTACAATTTTGAATGATTTTTCTGGTAACAAAAAAATGTTTTGGAAAAGAGTGAATAGAAGAAAGCAAGAATCGTCGAATGGAACAAAATGTATTAAGGACAAAGATGGAAATTTGGTTATGGATGAAACAAAAGTTACGCAGAGATGGAAGGAGTATTTTGAAGAATTGTATGAAAGTTCGCAGAGCGAAAGTGCGAGGTATGAAAGAATGGCACAGAATGGAAATGGGAATGATAGCGAAAAAATTTCAATAGATGAAGTTAGAGAAGCAGTGAAGCATGCGAGTACAGGAAAGGCTGCGGGATTTGATTGTGTAACATCTGAATTCATCAAATATGGTGGCGAAAAGGCGATGAAATGGTGTCACAGCCTCTTCAATAAGTGTTGGGAGACAGGACATACCCCACCGGATTGGAGGAACGCAGTGATAGTACCTCTGTTCAAAAAAGGGTCAAAATTAGATTGCCAGAATTATCGAGCCATCAGTCTGCTGAGTTCAGTTGGAAAACTGTATGCTAGGATATTGGATCAAAAGTTACGAAGGGTTACTGAAAGCAAGGTATGGGATGCACAAGGAGCGTTTGTTAGGGGTAGAGGATGCACTGACCAAATTTTCTCCCTTCGAATGGCAACTGAAAAGGTTCTGGCCAAAAACCAGAAGCTTTTCTGTGCTTTCATTGACCTGGAAAAGGCCTATGATAAAGTCGACCGGGAAAAACTTTGGGACGTGCTATCAGTGTACGGAGTGGAAGGTATGTTGATAGGAGCAATTGCATCTCTTTATGAGAGTAGCCAGGCCTGTTTGAGGGTTAATAACTCACTCACAGAATGGTTCCCCATCAACAAGGGAGTACGACAGGGTTGCGTCTTATCACCGTGGCTTTTCAATTTGTACATTAACTACTGTGTAAAAGAACTGAAGAATGTAAACATCGGTTTGAAGCTGGAAGGGGTCAATGTATGCGATCTTATGTATGCGGATGACAAAGTATTAATGGCAGAAAGTGTGAAAGATCTAGAGCGCTTGGTAAAAATGGTATTCGAGGGATGCATCCAAAATGGACTGAGAATGAATGAAGTCTAAAGTAATGGTAATTGAAAAAAGCGAAAGAAGAACAGAATGCGAAATACGAGTGAATAATGAATTACTAGAACAAGTGGATGAATATTTGTATCTAGGAAGTATGTTTCAGCGTGATGGAAGACTGGAAAAGGATATAGAAAGAGGGGTAACGGCAGCAAATAGGGTGAACGGTGCATTAAGAACAATAATGGCCGACCCGATTATCTCAAGGCCAGCAAAGCTAGCTGTGCACAAGGCAATAGTCGTACCAACATTAATGTATGCAAGTGAGACATGGACATGGCAGAAGACGCATGAAAGTAAAATTAACACTGTGGAAATGAGGTCCCTAAGACGAATGTGTGGTAGAACGATCTATGATAGGATAAGGAATGTGGACATCAGACGAGAATGCAAGATTGAAAGAAATATTGTGAGTAGTTTGATGCCTGCATATGAATAGTCTGCACTGGTTGAGATGTCCAGAACGAGTGGACTATAAGGTATGCCTGAAGGTGTTTAAAGCTCTGAACGACTTGGCTCCACACTACATTCAGGAATTATGCCAAAGTATTGTTCCATCGGGGAGGCAGCTTACGCTGAGATCGTCTGAATCACAGAGTACCAACTCTTTAAAAGAATTGGAGAGTCAATATGATTGCGGTTTTAGTGTGAACGGGCCTTTAAATCATATTATACTCACCGAATGCTGGATAAATGTTGACATTATAGCACCAGCATCGCGGCAAGTATTTTGGGTATAACTAAAGTCAAATCCTGATCCTCGAGAGGATCACTCGTCTGCAGAAGTTTCGCCTGTATCACAACAGGCATTTTTCATTAAGACAAATAAATTCTCTTGAACAAATCAACAGTTGGAAAATAAGTCTATTTTTATGTATATGTGATTATTATCTAAAATGGGCTTTAATGTATTATCACGATTTTTTTTATGGAATCGCAAAAGACGTGTGATAATAAAGTGATTTGAAATCACGAAATGTGTGCAACGAATAATAAAAATAACATGATAAAAGGTTTGAATCACTTATTCAGATTTAGTTAGCGATACCCCACATCTTAACATTCCTGCAAATATAACTAGTGAAAATGTTTTTTCCCAAATATGGTTTTCATTTGTTTTGTTTTGTCTATTTATTGTTTTGTTTATCGTCTGTCCAATCTGGTAAATACATATTATTCTTTTAATCAATTTAATATCAATACATAAATATTGTTAACAATATTTAATAAGGATATATTTTACATAATGATATTCAAAGGTGAGTCAAGTTAGGTAGGTACTCGTTGTTGTAAAGTAAAAAAATGTATCATTGTTTATTTATTATATGTATACAATATATACTACGGGTACTCACCTTTTGAAAAAAAAAACAAATATAAAAAATATAGAATTCATATACCAACTAGAATTTTGAAAAAAATATATTTATATTTCGAATATTTTTATTATTGCATATGCGCAAACATTGGATTTTTTTCCCTGTCGGGAGTCAAAGATATTTTTTTTTTTTTTTCACGTAAACCAGCCGATGACAGGTCGTAAGCCCTGTAGGTGCCTTGATTTCCCGGTTCTCCTACAATAAATATTCCAACTTCGTCTCTATTGAGATAATTAAAAATCTGTTAAAAAATATTTATATTTAATTTTAAGTTCTATTTAAATTTTTCGTAAACGCGACTCTCATTCACCGGTATCGCTCTATGCTGAGCATCGTCAGATTGGTGAACAATAGTGATGAAGATCATCTGTATATACATTCAAAGCGAGGACTCGAATAATAGAAAAGGAAGGGGCAATTCCAAGAAAAATAAATCTTTCGGGTATATTATTTTTCCAGACACGTGAGAGGTTATTGCAAAACGAGTTCCAACGAGAGGATGCTATACAAACTAAATCATACATCACTTAAATATAATATGATGATATCTACAGACAAAACAAAGAGTCTCACGATAAGCAAGAACCCGTTGAGATGCAAATTAGTCGTAGAAAATAACATAATAGAGCAAGTGATGGACTTTAAATACCTGGGAATAGACATCATTAGCAGCGGTAGTCTATACGACGAAACATTAAGACAAGTAAATAAAGCAGCTGCAATATCAGGATGTCTAAAGGAAAGTATATGGAGGAATAAACACATGAATATCGAAAGCAAAGTCCGAATATATAAAACATGTGTAAGACCCATTGCCACCTACGGAGTAGAGACCAGAGCAGACACAACGAGAACAAAATCTCTTCTGAGAACATCAGAGATGAGGACATTGCGATGTATAACCGGAAACACTCTAAGAGACCGAATTCGAAATACCGAAATAAGAAAAAAGTGTAGTACGGAGGACATCGTCAGATGGGGAAGACAGCGGAGGCGATATTGGAGCTCACATGTAAACAGAATGGCTGAAAATAGACTCCCACGTATCGCTCTCCAGGAGAACCCAGCTGGAAGAAGACCACCAGGAAGACCTCCAAAGAGATGGCGAGACAGTTGGCAGTCCACATCGCAGGAGACAGAATAGCGGTACAAACAGATCTTCGGATCTATGAAAAGGAAGAAGAAGAAGAAGAAGAAGAGTTCCAACCAGCTCTTTTTTTGTTTTAAGAAATTTTTTCGTTAAACATGTTGAAGCCCAACATGAAGATGAGAACATGTTCAACATGAAGATGAGAAAATGGTGGCGATAGAGACGAGCGCTCTCTGCGCCGTCCAGCTATAATTTCTACTAAAGCTTGTCTGGGGGTATGGGGGAACAGAAGGGTCTGGGGGGGGGGTCCTTAGTCTCCCCCAACATCATAGCTTATTTTATAAACAAAATATAAATCAAATATTCAAGAAGAAAAGAAAATATTTTTTAATGCGATAAATAAAAAGTATAATAATACTTACACAAATACGATAACCCGCAAAGTTTTAATAGTAGGTATATACAGTCATATTTACTGAGTGGAGTAATAACAAATATTCAAAGGTAGAGGCGTTTACATTGTGGAAATTCATTTCAATAAATTATAAATATAACAATATAACTTTGTTTATTTCCACTTAGATTGACATCATTAGATTTGCTGACGACATCGCACTGGTTGCTGCAAGTGAAGAGGAACTCACAGAAGCTTTGATAGTCATGGAAAATGTCGTTAACAAGGATTATAATATGAAAATTAACAAAAATAAAACTAAAGTGATGACTGTAGGCCGTGAAGAACATCAAATTAATGTGGTAATGTTCGGAGAAACACTGAAAAACACAAAAGAGTTCGTGTACCTCGGAAGTAGGATCTTTTGGGATGGGAGAATAAGTTGACAGCCGAATACATCAGGCAAGGCTAGCATTCAACAATAAGTCGAAGATCCTTGAGTCAAACAACCTAGACTTGAAGCTCCATAAGAGACTTACAAAAACATATGTGTGGAGCATACTGATGTATGGCTGTGAGACATCGTGTCTTACCGAAAGAGACAGAAAAAGACTGAAAATACTGGGAATTTCCTGGAGGGACCACATCACGAATGCCGAGGTTCTCAACAGAGTTGAAGAAGGCAGGCACCTACTCAAAACCATCGCCGAGAGACGTGCTCGCTGGATTGGTTACATCTTGCGCCACGAGGGTCTCCTTCATGACCTAATGGAGGGAATGGTTGAGGGGACAAACCAAAGGGGGCGCCCCCGACGGGAGTATTTGGCCCAGGTGTGCGAGGACATGAACTGCGCCACATATGTTGAGCTGAAGAGGGCTGCAGAGGATAGAGAGAAGTGGAAAACGAGATGTAGACTTCTTCTACAAACCAATCCGCAGGATTGAGACTTTTGATGGTTTCCACTTATTTATTTTTATTCCACAACCAGTTTCAAGAACTACCTATCTATTCTTCAGGTGGATGTAAAACTTTAAAGTTTTAAATCCACCTGAAGAAGAGAACGGTAGTTCTTGAAACTAGTTGTGGAATAAAAATAAATAAGTGGAAATAAACAAAGTTATATTGTTATTTTAATAATTTATTAGTGGAGTAATGATATACATTAGCGAGTCCGCCGGCTATAGGTAGGTATGAACCGCCTAGTGCTAAAATACTAATACCTACTGAAAAAGTATTACAAGGCGACACAACAAAAAAATAAACTACCAATAACACAATTAACAAAAAAATAAACTAACGGAAAAAATAAAGAAAAAACACAAAAAATAACCAATAATACTTAATTCAAGTATAAAAACTCTCATTTTAACAAAATAATAACAGAATATTACAGCGAGAATCATCATTACAGCGCGTCCATAATAACAGAATATTACAGCGAGAATCATCATTACAGCGCGTCGATAATAACAGAATATTACAGCGAGAATCATCATTACGGCGCGTCCATAATAACAGAATATTACAGCGAGAATCATCATTACAGCGCGTCGATAATAACAGAATATTACAGCGAGAATCATCATTACAGAGCGTACATAATAACAGAATATTACAGCGAGAATCATCATTACAGCGCGTCCATAATAACAGAATATTACAGCGAGAATCATCATTACAGCGCGTCGATAATAACAGAATATTACAGCGAGAATCATCATTACAGCGCGTCCATAATAACAGAATATTACAGCGAGAATCATCATTACAGCGCGTCCATAATAGCAGAATATTACAGCGAGAATCATCATTACAGCGCGTCGATAATAACAGAATATTACAGCGAGAATCATCATTACAGCGCGTCCGTCCGAAGCCTCGTTATCTCAAGATACATATTTGAAAAATAACATTTTATTTTAACATCTTTGTTGTATGCAGTGAGTCTTTGTTGTATGCAGTGAGTCTTTTGAAATTGGTATTTTTCTTGTAAAATGATTTTAACTAAAACCTTTTTAATTTTTGTAAATAACTAAAAAACTACAAGGTCTATGAAGTAGATTTTTACTTCAGTCGAATGAGAATATGAAATAAATATCGACTTGGTTTTTTACTTTTTTTTTAATTTGTATTCTTGATATTAAAGAAAAACCCTAAAATTTACTATTTATTCATTAAAAAATATAATATCTCACTATAAAACAAAAAAATTTGGTGTTTCATAAATTAGATCATGGGTGGCCAACCCGCGGTCCGCAAAACGTGCGCGGAGCATATGCACACTTTTTTTTCTTTTAGTGTAGGGGAGAAGGAGGCACTTTTGGACAGAGGCAGATTTGGACAGCTTGAATTTGACCGCCTAAATATTAAATTAGTTGATTCTCTCTATTATTCATATATCGCGCTAGGAGTCCTTTGTTATTATTTGACGTTTGGTCACGAGTTTGACGTGTGTATTTTTAACGAAATTAAAAAAAAATACGCATTTTTGCTAACTGTTTTTCGGATATTTCTAAGCCTCTAATTATTTTATTATACTGGTAAGTAAACATGTGTATTTTTTTTCAAATACTATGTAATTCAACAGTTTTTTGATAGTATTATAGTAACTCATACATAACCTCATTCCATGTGATATATTTTTTTTTCTATTTCAAGTATATGTGAGGCAGAATTGGACAAAGGACGATGAGGTACATTGGGACAGTGTCCAGTAATTTTGATGTCCGTTAAACAAAAAATATTTAATCCTATGCCTAGTATTTCATTTTTTTGTGTAAGTAATATTCTATTTCTGTCAGTTTGAACCGATACTGTCTATTATTTATTTTATTTGTAGTTTTTACCCTATGTGTAATGTTGCCCAAATAATATTTTAAAGTTTGTGTAATATTTGATATCTATGTATCAATTTTAACTGATACTGACTATTATTTCTTTTATTTGTAGTTGAAATAAACATTTAAATTAATTTAATCTGTAAATATGTTTTATTGTGCCCCTTAGTCTGTCCAATTGTGACCTTTAGTCTGTCCAAATCTGCCTCTTAGGCGTCCAAATGTGCCCCACAGGGGGGTGATGAATGAATGGTTCATCTAAAATGCTTACCGTGCTCCTATAACAAATAATTGACACATTCGGTTAGTAAATTATGTTTAAGTAATAATGGGGCCTTCAATGTCAATTAAAAAGTTTTTAATAATCAAATGGGAAAATTTTATAAAAATCAAAATGTATTTTTTGTCCAAATCTGCCTCCCCCTCCCTTATATAAAACTACCAAAAAAACATTCCATCGTGCGTAGTTCGTATCATATACCATATATGGAAGTATCTCAGTGTTGTGTAATCTATGGAAAATTATTATTGTTGGATTCGATGTGTTAAAATATTTAAATGTGGAACATTTATCATTGTTTTATTTCTATAATTTTTATAATGTTTTTTGCAGCTATGGTTTTAAAATAATAAAAGATGAAGGTTACTTTTCAACCTAAACTGACTGTCACACAATGTGTTTTAATTTATTATAATATTTAAATCACTCAGTACATTGATTCAGCTATAGTGACAATTTCTTCTTTTTTTGAAAATTGTTTGCGTGTAGCAACAACATCAATAGTTATCAACATTGATGCATTTAGTTCTGACAAACAAAATCAGAGGTCTCACTAAAATTTATTATATTTTGTTTATTTTTTATTATAATTTTTTGTATTATATAACTCTAATTTATTAATTATATTTGATTCTCATTTTAGTTATATCTCTGAAAAAAACAATATGTTTCTTTTTTGCTATGAACATCGAATTATAAGGAATAGAAGCTGCGCGCAATACAGAATTCGTCATAAAATTGTGTTACATGTTCTATTTACATATAATAATATAAGGATATGAATAATAAAAAAAATGTTGTACGGCCCGGTAGGAAATCTCATTTCTACAATTTGGCCCGGCTGCTGAAAAGGTTGACCACAAAGGTTGCTGAAAGGTTGGACATTAGATGGTAAAAGTGTGTATATTTGTGTATATCCCGTATGCCTAAGATCATAGGCGTTACCAAGGGCCTTTAGTACTAAGAATTGTTTATAAATACGGTCCTAGGTATGCAATAAAAATCTTCAAAATTCCTCATCGATATTTTTTATGGGTACACTTCAAAAAAACACAAAAAATAGCTTTTGAACAATCTATTTCCAGATTCTAATGAAGGGTGCCAAATCGATCGAAAATAGGTACTATGTTCTATACCCTGTTTTGCTTCTGAGGCCATCTGGATGTACGCGTTCAGTTCTAGTCAAGTCGTGGTAGTGATTATTTATTCAAACTTTAGAATATCTTTTAAATTTTCAGATGAAGATGACATTAATAATGCAGAATATAAAAATTTCATTAAGACAATATTTATTATCAAAAGTAAGTACCTAACTATATGTATTGTAAGATTACCTTCATCATGTTGGCAATTATATCCATTGTGTATCCAGATCTTGGTGATTTCCTTCCGTAGAGTTGGATACCAATGAGATTCATCTTTTAGGTCTGCCTATCGACAGTCGACATTAAATAGGCGGTTATAGTTGTTAAATGGTCATCATCATCCCCCTTATCAGACCCCTCTCATCCAATAAAGGACGTACCACTGAGACACCTCCTCACCTGACACCACTCGATTAAAATATTTTAATATACAAAAACATGTATATTTGTATACGGACATTTTGAAACGAACGAAAATGAAAAAAAGAGGATATATCAGTGATCTTTATAACAATTTCTTTTTGAATTTAGATTCAGATACCTACAGTAAAAATGTCAGTAGGTATGGTCATTAAAATTGAAAGATTATGCCGTGATGTTATGTATGTCTGTACCTATATACAAATACTTTTGTTTCGTTGAAATTGTAGGTGATATTTGTTACAAATGGTTGAACGGTTACTGGCCAGCATGGTTGTATCCTATCCAGATTCAACAAAGAGAACAATATATAAGGAAAAATTTCTTCCAAAATGGCGTCCACCGCGATGAAAAACGAAAGAGAGAAATTTGCAAAAATTACCATTACCAAAATTTAATACCGGACATCGATTCTCTCCATTGTAAGTCACATATTATATATTTTTACACTATGACAATTTTACACTATTTTTCGCATGTTTTTTTTTATAGCATAAAGCAACCTTCAGGACAAAGAATAATTGTAGATTAAAAACATCTTGGTTTAAAGTGAATACTATTTCTATTTTAAGATTCATTTTGTTGGTACGGAAAGTTCGGCATGTGGGATAAAGTGTCTGATAGCACCGAAACAATGACAAAACGTCAAGCTATGCTAAACTACTTTTTGTATCCTGGAGGAAAAAGATTAACAAATAAACAAGTGCAAATATTGTGTCCAAATTACAATCGAATGACGTGTGATGCGTGTAAACACCTTCAACGTACGTATAATGATACAATAACAAATTAATAAAAATAATGTTTATCTTATATATATATATATATATATATATATATATATATATATATATATATATATATATATATATATATATATATATATATATATATATATATATATATATATATATATATATATATATATATATATATATATATATATATATATATATATATATATATATATATATATATATATATATATATATATATATATATATATATATATATATATATATATATATATATATATATATATATATATATATATATGTGATGGAGAAGTATTCTGCATTCAACACATGCTTAGGTATATGTGAAGTATGTATGAAAACACATAGGAGTTTGGAGTAGGTATTGATACTGCATCTCAGTAGAGATGAAAGGGAGGTAGGTATGGAAGGAGCTCCAAGACATTCCTACAGGGCTTACGACCTAACGTGACGCCACATTAGTAACGCCATGACAGCGTATAATGTCCAAAAATGAAACCTTGTATTGAACAAATCGAATAAGATATAATACATCTTGACGATTTTTCAATAAAAACGTACTTGTCGAATTTGTTCGATCCACAGTGACATCTGTGGTCCAAATAACCAGGCTTCTCAACGAAGTCAGGTAATGACAGTCCGCTAGGTTTCTACTCTAAATGATAACACATATTAGTTTGAATATTCCTCAATAGATGGCAACCACATAGAGGCGTTATTTTCAAGCGAAATATTTCTGTCAAGTTTAATATATATACAACTTTCAAAATTTACAAACCCGTTCAAGGAGTTCCACTCTAAGACATTTAATGGTGAACGTTACGCTAGCACGTAAAGTGATCACTAAAACCAGCCGATGACAGGTCGTAAGCCCTGTAGGAATGTCTTGGAGCTCCTTCCATACCTACCTCCCTTTCATCTCTACTGAGATGCAGTATCAATACCTACTCCAAACTCCTATGTGTTTTCATACATACTTCACATATACCTAAGCATGTGTTGAATGCAGAATACTTCTCCATCACATATATATATATATATATATATATATATATATATATATATATATATATATATATATATATATATATATATATATATATATATATATATATATATATATATATATATATATATATATATATATATATATATATATATATATATATATATATATATATATATATATATATATATATATATATATATATATATATATATATATATATATATATATATATATATATATATATATATATATATATATATATATATATATATATATATATATATATATATATATATATATATATATATATATATATATATATATTATTTTATTTATTTTTTTTTATATATATATATGTATGTTATAATATTTTTATCTCGGTTTTCCCGTGTTAGTAGGTCTTGACTAAGACCATTTGTCTTCCGACGTTTCGACTGAATATCACCAGGCATTTTCAAGGACTTAAATATGCCTGGTGATATTCAGGCGAAACGTCGGAAGACAAATGGTCTTAGTCAAGACCTACTGACTAGGGAAAACCGAGATAAAAATATTATAACATATTTCACCCGTGAAAACATCAAATATAACATATATATGTATGTATATATTATAATTCTTTTGTACGTGTGTATGTCACTAAACTCCTCCTAAACGGCTAAACCGATTTTGATGAAACTTTTTATATGTGTTTATGTGAGTCCCCGAATGATTTGGATTCAAAAATGAATTTTATACATTAATATAATAAAAGAATAATAAAAATATGAGTTGTTACTTATAAATATTTTCGGAATATGCATTTTGAATGGTGGCAACATTGCTTTCGATATGTCATAATATTATGCAATGTTGGTTATGCCATTAAAACTTGATGTTTTTCTCAACGCTCGCGCTGTCTGAATGTTGCCTTTTTTAGGTGAGATAAAACTGATATGTGGGTATACACGCATGTGTCGTGCTTCCTTTTATCCACAACCGCACACCTGCGGCGGACACTTGGCTGCGGGATACTTGGGTGCGGGACACTTGGGTCGGGACACTTGGCTGCGGGACACTTGGGTGCGGGACACTTGGGTCGGGACACTTGGCTGCGGGACACTTGGGTGCGGGACACTTGGCTGCGGGACACTTGGCTGCGACGGACACTTGGCTGTGAGTCCACTTGGTCGCGAATTCAAAAATATTTTTTTCTGCTTAGGAATGAAGTGTTTCGTACTGATTTTTGTAATGCTCTTTATATACAAGCATTTATTTGCTTATTTTAGGGAACGTAGGAAGATGTATTATGTACTTGTTTAACAAGGACATATTCATTTTTTATTAAAAAAATAAATAAAATATATATAAAGTTGATATACAAGTATACACAGACATTTAAAATATAAAGATATATTTAAGTTTAATAGTATAAAGTAAAAACAAGGTTATTTAATGAAATTATTTTTCATACGACAATTTTTTATACCCATGCCTACATGAAAAGTGAATTATATTTTTTTTTTCGAAATTTGATGTGATAACAAAAAAAATCTCATATTTATACTCCTAGTATGAAAAATAATTTCACTTAATAAACTTGTTTTTACTTTATACTTAAATATATCTCTCTATATTTTAAATGTCTGTGTATACCTATTTGTGTATCAACTACATGATATATATAAAGAGCATTACAAAAATTAGTAAGAAACAATTCATTCCTAAGCAGAAAAAAATATTTTTGAATTCGCGACCAATTGGACTCGCACTCAAGTGTACATCGCACCCAAGTGTCCCGCAGTCAAGTGTCTTAGACCGGTCGCTGTGGGATATGTCGTGATAGCGAATGTGGTATTTTTATGTTTGTTAAACCAGCTAATAACAGGCATGCAACGTTCGTGCAGGAAAACGTCTGTCGGGTCCGCTGGTTTCTATATATGTAATGTACAAATATAAAGTCGAAATAACTAAAGTAACATATGTAAGTATTCACTTACATATGTATATTTTAATACATATCAATATAATCACGGCAGGTATCAAGTCAAAAGATACTAAATACTGATACTGTTTTTATGTTTCATTCTTTTTTAATGACTCTTTTGAATTTACTACGTCCCCTACGTCCTACGTAGGCGATTCAAAGCGAACGCGATTGCGAAGCAATGCGGTGCGGATACAAGCGAATTCAATGCGATGCGGTGCGACGCGGCGGCTCTGTCCTACGTGTGCGCGAATCGTTCCCTCTGCCGCCAGCTACTGTCATGGATGTACGTATATAAAATACTCAAGAAGTATGTACGGCAGAGAAGTGAAACTAATATTGTGTACTTAGAGAGGCATATTTATGGGGGATATCACGATTTGTATGAAGAATTACGTGATCTTGAATTTATAAATGAGACTGAATTTACATCTTTCCGGGAAACATCAAAATTTGACATTCGTGCAAGCGAGAGAAAACTTTGTGTGTTTTGAACAACATCCTATTGTAAAATAGCAATAATAAATAAATGTGTTTACTTGTAGTCCCATTTATTTTTGCCAAATCCTAAAATTCGCGGTTCGATAATAATTTGTCCCATAATATGGGACGTTCATGGACAGAAATTAAAATTTCTGTTTCTGACATGTCAAAAAACAATGGCGCCGCTATCAATTCGCGCGAAAATATCAAACCAACTGATCGCGTTTGCTTCGCATCGCGCCGCGCCGCATCGAAACCAACTCGCGGTCGGTAACGTAGGACACTACCATTGTTACCGACTGTTTGTTATTTTCGCGCCGCGCCGCGCCGCTTCGCATTCGCTTTGAATCGCCTACGTAGGACGTCGCGTTAGTCTAATACTGATACGTCTTTTTTTATGTCCTTGTTAAACAAGTACATATACATCTTCCTACGTTCCCTAAAATAAGCAAATAAATGCTTGTGCTATAGGTGAACGAAATCGGTCGAGGCAGGATTCGAACTCGCGACCACTGGATTACAACCCCAGCGCGCTAACCGCTTTGCCACCGACCCATCTGATATTATTTTATTATTTGCTCAATAAAACTTTTTATAGCAATTTGGAAAACATATTTTTAACTACGCTCTAAAATGGTTCATTTGTGTCGTGAAATGAGTGACGTCACACATCATAATGGATGTGTTTTTTAAACGTGTGTCATACATTTGGCTCACGACTTGTTGATTATTGCGTTCAATGAAATCGTATTTAGGATGTTAAAAATGTGTAGGTATTTAATTTTTTTTTCAGATTCGATGTGTATTAATACGACTGTAATATTCCCAAAGTCATAAAATCCCCAAGTTTTTTAACCTTAAATAATAAATTATAATTCTAAGTTTGCACCAAATAAAAACACGTCGAATATGATTCGCAGTCAGCGGAGAGATTCTTCAATGACGAAATTAAAACTATGAATGTTTATTTTTTTTAACTTATCTTATGTTTGAAATGAAAAAAAATAGATGGGTCGGTGGCAGAGTAGTAATCCAGTGATCGCGAGTTCAAATCCTGCCTCGACCGATTTCGTTCACCTATAGCACAAGCATTTATTTGCTTATTTTAGAGAACGTAGGAAGATGTATATGTACTTGTTTAACAAGGACATAAAAAAAGACGTATCAGTATTAGACTAACGCGACGTCCTACGTAGGCGATTCAAAGCGAATGCGAAGCGGCGCGGCGCGGCGCGAAAATAACAAACAGTCGGTAACAATGGTAGTGTCCTACGTTACCGACCGCGAGTTGGTTTCGATGCGGCGCGGCGCGATGCGAAGCAAACGCGATCAGTTGGTTTGATATTTTCGCGCGAATTGATAGCGGCGCCATTGTTTTTTGACATGTCAGAAACAGAAATTTTAATTTCTGTCCATGAACGTCCCATATTATGGGACAAATTATTATCGAACCGCGAATTTTAGGATTTGGCAAAAATAAATGGGACTACAAGTAAACACATTTATTTATTATTGCTATTTTACAATAGGATGTTGTTCAAAACACACAAAGTTTTCTCTCGCTTGCACGAATGTCAAATTTTGATGTTTCCCGGAAAGATGTAAATTCAGTCTCATTTATAAATTCAAGATCACGTAATTCTTCATACAAATCGTGATATCCCCCATAAATATGCCTCTCTAAGTACACAATATTAGTTTCACTTCTCTGCCGTACATACTTCTTGAGTATTTTATATACGTACATCCATGACAGTAGCTGGCGGCAGAGGGAACGATTCGCGCACACGTAGGACAGAGCCGCCGCGTCGCACCGCATCGCATTGAATTCGCTTGTATCCGCACCGCATTGCTTCGCAATCGCGTTCGCTTTGAATCGCCTACGTAGGACGTAGGGATATAAAATACACTAACTGGCCGCTAGAAAGAGATGAACTTGTCATTTAGCTCAAGAAAAGATAACTCAATGTATGGAAGTGACAGTTGCCAGTCACGTGACAACTGTCACTTCCATACATTGAGTTATCTTTTCTGGTTTCTTTTCTTGAGCTAAATGACACGTTGTCATAATTCAAACGAAAAAATATATTTTTCAGAAACAATGTGTTACTACGCTGCATTCGGAAAATGGCCAACAAATAGAGAACCATCGATTCTGGAGCAAAGAAAATTCTTTTACGTAGGAAACATCAGAATTGGATGGAGGGAACTGCAAAAAAAGTGCCCTCAGTATTTCCCTGTACTGGCGAACCCAAAAACACACCGAAAAATATATTATCCACCATGTATCAAATGTAACTATTGCGATACAGAAAATACAACGATAACTACATCGACAATTACAAGAACAACACCAAGAGTGACAACAACCTCAAGAACGACACCAAGATCTACTACATCTAGAAGGACAACAACCTCAAGAACGACACCAAGATCTACTACATCTAGAAGGACAACAACCTCAAGAACGACATCAAGATCTACTACATCTAGAAGGACAACAACCTCAAGAACGACACCAAGATCTACTACATCTAGAAGGACAACAACCTCAAGAACGACACCAAGATCTACTACATCTAGAAGGACAACCACCTCAAGAACGACACCAAGATCTACTACATCTAGAAGGACAACCACCTCAAGAACGACACCAAGATCTACTACATCTAGAAGGACAACAACTTCAAGAACGACACCAAGATCTACTACATCTAGAAGGACAACAACCTCAAGAACGACACCAAGATCTACTACATCTAGAAGGACAACAACCTCAAGAACGACACCAAGATCTACTACACCTAGAAGGACAACGACCTCAAGAACGACACCAAGATCTACTACATCTAGAAGGACAACAACCTCTAGAACGACACCAAGATCTACTACATCTAGAAGGACAACCACCTCAAGAACCACACCAAGATCTACTACATCTAGAAGGACAACAACCTCAAGAACGACACCAAGATCTACTACATCTAGAAGGACAACCACCTCAAGAACGACACCAAGATCTACTACATCTAGAAGGACAACAACCTCAAGAACGACACCAAGATCTACTACATCTAGAAGGACAACGACCTCAAGAACGACACCTAGATCTACTACATCTAGAAGGACAACAACCTCTAGAACGACACCAAGATCTACTACATCTAGAAGGACAACCACCTCAAGAACGACACCAAGATCTACTACATCTAGAAGGACAACAACCTCAAGAATGACACCAAGATCTACTACATCTAGAAGGACAACGACCTCAAGAACGACACCTAGATCTACTACATCTAGAAGGACAACAACCTCTAGAACGACACCAAGATCAACTACATCTAGAAGGACAACCACCTCAAGAACGACACCAAGATCTACTACATCTAGAAGGACAACAACCTCAAGAACGACACCAAGATCTACTACACCTAGAAGGACAACGACCTCAAGAACGACACCAAGATCTACTACATCTAGAAGGACAACAACCTCTATAACGACACCAAGATCTACTACATCTAGAAGGACAACGACCTCAAGAACGACACCTAGATCTACTACATCTAGAAGGACAACAACCTCTAGAACGACACCAAGATCTACTACATCTAGAAGGACAACCACCTCAAGAACGACACCAAGATCTACTACATCTAGAAGGACAACAACCTCAAGAACGACACCAAGATCTACTACACCTAGAAGGACAACGACCTCAAGAACGACACCAAGATCTACTACATCTAGAAGGACAACAACCTCTAGAACGACACCAAGATCTACTACATCTAGAAGGACAACCACCTCAAGAACGACACCAAGATCTACTACATCTAGAAGGACAACAACCTCAAGAATGACACCAAGATCTACTACATCTAGAAGGACAACGACCTCAGAAACGACACCTAGATCTACTACATCTAGAAGGACAACAACCTCTAGAACGACACCAAGATCTACTACATCTAGAAGGACAACCACCTCAAGAACGACACCAAGATCTACTACATCTAGAAGGACAACAACCTCAAGAACGACACCAAGATCTACTACACCTAGAAGGACAACGACCTCAAGAACGACACCAAGATCTACTACATCTAGAAGGACAACAACCTCTAGAACGACACCAAGATCTACTACATCTAGAAGGACAACCACCTCAAGAACGACACCAAGATCTACTACATCTAGAAGGACAACAACCTCAAGAACGACACCAAGATCTACTACATCTAGAAGGACAACCACCTCAAGAACGACACCAAGATCTACTACATCTAGAAGGACAACAACCTCAAGAACGACACCAAGATCTACTACATCTAGAAGGACAACGACCTCAAGAACGACACCAAGATCTACTACATCTAGAATGACAACAACTTCTAGAACGACAACAAGAAAATGCGTTCCCCATTCGTCTAGAAGTACTAAACCGGTTTCCACCACTTCTCGAACGACAACTTTTAGAACATCAACAAGTTCAAGAAC
Organism: Molanna angustata; assembly: GCA_963576475.1. Classification (NCBI taxonomy): domain Eukaryota; kingdom Metazoa; phylum Arthropoda; class Insecta; order Trichoptera; family Molannidae; genus Molanna; species Molanna angustata. The sequence goes on along the minus strand of OY754974.1, from coordinate 16,185,208 downwards.
GACGCCAGCTTCCACCTCAACAAGATCAATACCAACCTCTACCACATCCAGAATTACAACAACCTCAAGAACGACACCAAGATCTACTACATCTATAAGGACAACAACCTCAAGAACGACACCTACACCAAGCACTTCTAGATCAACCTCTAGAACTACAACAGTTCCAATAACATCGACAACAAGAAAATGCGTTCCCCATTCGTCTAGAAGTACTAAACCGGTTTCCACCACTTCTCGAACGACAACATTTAGAACATCTACCAGTTCAAGAACAACGCCAGCTTCCACCTCAACAAGATCAATACCAACCTCTACCACATCCAGAATAACAACAACCTCAAGAACGACACCAAGATCTACTACATCTATAAGGACAACAACCTCAAGAACGACACCAAGATCTACTACATCTAGAAGGACAACAACCTCAAGAACGACATCAAGATCTACTACATCTAGAAGGACAACAACCTCAAGAACGACACCAAGATCTACTACATCTAGAAGGACAACGACCTCAAGAACGACACCAAGATCTACTACATCTAGAAGGACAACGACCTCAAGAACAACACCAAGATCTACTACATCTAGAAGGACAACAACCTCAAGAACGACATCAAGATCTACTACATCTAGAAGGACAACAACCTCAAGAACGACACCAAGATCTACTACATCTAGAAGGACAACAACTTCTAGAACGACAACAAGAAAATGCGTTCCCCATTCGTCTAAAAGTACTAAACCGGTTTCCACCACTTCTCGAACGACAACTTTTAGAACATCTACAAGTTCAAGAACGACGCCAGCTTCCACCTCAACAAGATCAATACCAACCTCTACCACATCCAGAATAACAACAACCTCAAAAACGACACCAAGATCTACTACATCTATAAGGACAACAACCTCAAGAACGACACCTACACCAAGCACTTCTAGATCAACTTCTAGAACTACAACAGTTCCAATAACATCGACAACAAGAAAATGCGTTCCCCATTCGTCTAGAAGTACTAAACCGGTTTCCACCACTTCTCGAAGTACAACATTTAGAACATCTACCAGTTCAAGAACAACGCCAGCTTCCACCTCAACAAGATCAATACCAACCTCTACCACATCCAGAATAACAACAACCTCAAGAACGACACCAAGATCTACTACATCTATAAGGACAACAACCTCAAGAACGACACCTACACCAAGCACTTCTAGATCAACCTCTAGAACTACAACAGTTCCAATAACATCGACATCAAGAAAATGCGTTCCCCATTCGTCTAGAAGTACTAAACCGGTTTCCACCACTTCTCGAACGACAACTTTTAGAACATCTACTAGTTCAAGAACGACGCCAGCTTCCACCTCAACAAGATCAATACCAACCTCTACCACATCCAGAATAACAACAACCTCAAGAACGACACCAAGATCTACTACATCTATAAGGACAACAACCTCAAGAACGACACCTACACCAAGCACTTCTAGATCAACCTCTAGAACTACAACAGTTCCAATAACATCGACAACAAGAAAATGCGTTCCCCATTCGTCTAGAAGTACTAAACCGGTTTCCACCACTTCTCGAACGACAACATTTAGAACATCTACCAGTTCAAGAACAACGTCAGCTTCCACCTCAACAAGATCAATACCAACCTCTACCACATCCAGAATAACAACAACCTCAAGAACGACACCAAGATCTACTACATCTATAAGGACAACAACCTCAAGAACGACACCTACACCAAGCACTTCTAGATCAACCTCTAGAACTACAACAGTTCAAATAACATCGACAACAAGAAAATGCGTTCCCCATTCGTCTAGAAGTACTAAACCGGTTTCCACCACTTCTCGAACGACAACATTTAGAACATCTACCAGTTCAAGAACAACGCCAGCTTCCACCTCAACAAGATCAATACCAACCTCTACCATATCCAGAATAACAACAACCTCAAGAACGACACCAAGATCTACTACATCTATAAGAACAACAACCTCAAGAACGACACCTACATCAAGCACTTCTAGATCAACCTCTAGAACTACAACAGTTCCAATAACATCGACAACAAGAAAATGCGTTCCCCATTCGTCTAGAAGTACTAAACCGGTTTCCACCACTTCTCGAACGACAACTTTTAGAACATCTACAAGTTCAAGAACAACGCCAGCTTCCACCACAACAAGATCAATACCAACCTCTACCACATCCAGAATAACAACAACCTCAAGAACGACACCAAGATCTACTACATCTAGAAGGACAACAACCTCAAGAACGACACCAAGATCTACTACATCTAGAAGGACAACAACCTCAAGAACGACACCAAGATCTACTACATCTAGAAGGACAACAACCTCAAGAACGACACCAAGATCTACTACATCTAAAAGGGCAACAACCTCAAGAACGACACCAACAATACCAACTGAAAATGTGACTGATGAGTCATGTGATGACTTTTCTGTAACTAATGAAACATACGAGGAAGATTCATCCTTCACTGGTGAAACGGAAACAATCAATACAGCTTCTTTGACCCCGTGTGTCTATTGTGAAGGTCAAACAGAATGTGATACTGGGGACTGTCATAAGGGCCATTTAGATCACAATAACTTACCATGTAAAAGGTCACAAGGATAAAGATCTTGAAAATATATATCATAATAGGATAAATTTCACTATTTTCTGAAAACAATAAATAACTGTAAATATATGAAGAAAAATTAATTCCTTTCCACCAACGAAACAATTTTTTCATTTTTTATTTATTTAACATCCTTTTTTTAATAATATTACAAATAAATATATAAAATACATAATGATATACTATGGTGAAATTGTTGCATTACCTCATCAAAAAGATTAAAACCTTGTGCTTGATGAGGGAGTAATTTTAAATACATAATTATACAACGGTGAAAAAAAAGCTATGTACAATCAAAAATAAATATACATAAAAAAACGAGTGGCTATTCATTGTTTATAATATCACCATTGTTAATTAGGGTGTTACCATACTTTCTGCTTAATATTTGTTATCCAAGTAATAATCTCTGTATAATATGTTTGACAGGGTATTTCCCAACCTCTCAACCCTCCCCTGCTTACCTTTACACACCCTAATTCAACCAATGCATTTTTGTTTTAATCTTTAGTCAATATAAATTGTGCCTCTGAGGATGTCAATTGAGACTGGTGAAATTGCTTAGGCGATTAAATACTTTTGTGGAATTTTACTGTGTTTTTACAATTTATAATATAATTATTTAATTAACTACTTTTGATTCTTTTCCCATCCGATAACATTCTACATTATATTTTATAAACGTGATTCTAAAACATTTTAGGAGATGGGGTGAATACCTACATAATTGTAACAATCTCAAAGCCGTCTAATTCAAAATAGGGTTTTTCTGTCAATGAGCCTAGTTTTTTGACAAATTTGATGTCGAATCCATCAAGATCACATACAGTTGCCACAACTACGAGGCCTATTGAGTATTTGTACCAGAAAATATACAAGAATGGTCAATATCTATCAAAATAAAAAATATCCCATAAAAATTATATACGTAAGATTCCCGGGCAATTTACCATAGCCGATTGACAGTGGACAATTGATCGTACGCCCTTTTTACCGTATGAACAATTTACCGTATGGACAGTTGACCGTGGGGACAATTTACCGTATGAACAGTTGACCGTGGGGACAATTTACCGCGAGGACAATTTATCGTATGGAAAATTGACCGTATGGACAATTCACCGTGCGGAAACTATTTTTAGTATCTGAAAAAAAATCTTTTTCTTTTTTCGTTTGAGTTAAATAAATTGCGCTAGTAAAAAAATATTCGTTTATGGCGATGAACCGATTGCCTTATTTTTTTATTTCAAGATACTAGGAGAAATCCAATAAGTCGACAGTGATTAAAACGAAATTTTACAAAATAAGAGGTAATTATGTAGTTCTAATTTGCTACATTTTGAGATATAAGAAGACGTCTGTTTTTAAACTTCTTCTTGTTCTTTTTATGATTTTTCGAGATGGATATCGATTTATACTAGTTAGAAGGTGTAGATTTCGAAATAATTGAAACTTCTTTGTTTTCTTTTGAAATGAGAAATCAATATGGCGGCCGTGATTTAAAGGTAGTTTTTCAAAATGAATGATTATGTAGGGTTTATCGAGTTCTAATTTGCTACATTTTTAGATTTTAGATGACGTCTGTTCTTAAACTTCTTCTTGTTTTTTTTTTATTTGTCGATTGATATCGATGGATATCGATTTATACTAACAGACGTCTTCTTAATTCAGAAGACTGAATGAAATACACTGAGAATGTTTGAAATGCGTTTGAAGAATGTTTGAAATGCGCTGCTATTATGTTTGTTTTCCAACTGTCGATTTGTTCAAGAGAACTTCATTCTCTTAACATATCAACAAAGTTTCAAGCCAGAATATGCGAGATTTGTATGTAGGGTCTATTTTTTTTACGGTTTTTCTAACTATGAATAAAAAAACACCAACTTAGAGGCTTCGTACCATATAATATGTTCTATATGCGGATTTACTCAGAATTCAGAGTAGAAAATTTAATATGTGTCTGTGTGTCCGTCCATCCCTTATAACTTTTGATTCGCTCAATTTAGAGCTCAAAATTTCAGAATATATAACTGTAGGCCTACAAAACTTTTATATTCATAATTTTGAATTTTGTTTGAGTCAGGGGTTATCAACTTTTGAATTTTTACTTTATTTTTCCATGTATCTAAAAAACCATAAAAGCTAGAACGCTGAAAATTGGTATAAATGAATTTTTTCAAAAAAATTCTTTAAACATTTTTTATTAGAAAAACTATTTTTATGATAAATTTATGTGCTTAACTGCCTATATTTCCAAAGTTTTCAAAAATTTCGAAAAAAGCCGAAACACCCCAATTAGATAATTTAATTTTCTATAAAAAATATCAGCATTTTAGTATTCTCAATTTTTTTTTAACAATTTTTAAGAAAATTGAATTTAGTGACGACATTGCTTCATACAGTTTGTATGGCAGTGGCCTATACATTGTACGTTATTTGATACTTAATCTCCAAACATACATACATACCATCATGCTCTTTTCATATTCTGGGTAGGAAAAACAGACTGACCTCCATACTATCCTATCCTGAAATACATACCTACATGTTTTATATAGGAAACAAAATATCTTAAAATATTTATTAATTTGTGTTTGTGTTAATATTTTGGTACGTATTCTTCAATTATACATACTATGGCCATCAACATTTGGATCGCATGTGTTCCATGCAACTAGTTTATAGAAAATTAAATTGTCTAGTTGAGGTGTTTCAGCATTGGAAATTGGAAATATTTGTAGTTAAACACATAAATGTGTCATAAAATAAATAAAACACAACTTTGTGTACACCAATTAAGTTTTTATTCTGTTATACAAGCATAAATTCCCTCTATATGTTACGGGAACCAAGTTTCCTTCATTAGGAGGATACAAAGTATACTAAATAATAAACAATTGTATAGACTTAAAACTAAGATATGACAAAATGGGCGGAGTAGATAGAAAGATTACATGAAAATTCTTCCAAACACAATTGTTTGAATGCGCAATTGTACGAATAACAATTTTTCGAAAATCAGTTATCAGAATGACAATTGTCTGAAAGCAAATTATTCAAACTGACATTTGTTAGAAAACCAAATTGACCAAATTTAATATATTTTATGTCATTATGTTGCCTCTCTTTTTGAAATATTTGTTGCCAGTGAAATATATTAGATGTAGACTATTAAAAATTACTTGTTGTATTATTGTTGGGTACTCTAACAGACTTTTACTATAATATATACTAGATGTAGTACTCCGTGCAAAAAGTAAGGTCATGGAATATCGCGCGTTTGACGTTTTGGTTGGCAACATATTTCAGTTTTCCTTACATTTCAACAGATTCATACAAAATTTGCTAACTACATCTAGTATATTATAATAAAAATCTATGGTTTATTCCTCTCACAATACTACCAACATGACGTCATAAATATTGATAATTGTGTGTTCATATATGTAGTTGTTTTTTAAAAAAATGTGATTCAAATAATTACCATTGGTAAAATAGATTTTTGTAAAATTGAGCATTCGAATAACTGTTTTTTGAATAATTTTCCTGTCACCGATAGAAATGGGTAGGGGTTGCAGTTATGTGATTACATTATTTATTCTGAATAGAGAAGTTGTTATTATTCAATAGGCGTGATGACAGTAAGAAAAAATCATTGAAATTATGATTTTATTAGATAAAATATGTTATAAAGATTTGAAAAAATATATTTATTTTCATTTTAAAAGAGCGAATAATATTAATATTATTAAAATAAAAATACAAAATATGTTTGTCCGCCATTTTATGTGAAACACCAATCAGAGCGCATGACGTCACCATATTGTCACTGTCAATTGTGTTTGTTACTGTCAACTGTTGTGTTGTTCGAAATGGCTATTTTTTTCATAACAAGCTATATGGAATATGCTGCTTATTTTTAACATGCTATTTTTATTTATTGATTTATTTGGTTTATTTGGGACAATAAACCAAATAATATCGCTATCCGCTCTATTGAATCGTTGACGCATCTGTTATAACACGCACCGAGTATTGTAACGTGGTGGAGAATATTTAACGTTTCAGAAATAAATAACTTGGTGGCTTTCATTGCTTGATTATAAAATAAAATGATGTAATTATATTGTTTGTGGGAGTTGTACAGTGTTACATGAGGTTGAAATGGAAATACACAATGTATTATGATGAATCTAATATACATATGGGATAACTGTTATGATTCATATACATATTATGATTAATATATTAAAATATGTAATAGGTGTGATGACTGTAAGAAAAAAATCATTGAAATTATGATTTTAAAAAATAAAATAGGTTATAAAGATTTAAAAAATGTTTTTTTTTTAATTTATGGGAGTGAATAATAATAATATTATAAATATAAAAATACAAAATGTGTTAGTCCGCCATTTTATGAGAAAAAACAATCAGAGCGCACGACGTCATAGTATGGTCGCGTCAATTCTTCTGATAGTCTTCAATACAATATACGCATTAATTGTCGGTCTGGACTATGTTTATTTTGGTGTTATCGATATATTAATATTTTAATTAGATACTTAAAACTAAAACAAATTAAATATAAATGGAACAAGTATTCATCAAAGCAAATAGTTTCAATTTACCTAGATACTCGCCTACCTATCGGGGGACACTATGGGCCGGTATTACAGTGTCAGTTTAAGAGCTAAACTCAAGTTTTACAAAAATATAGCGTATTACAGTGTCCGTTTAGACCTAATCTTCCCTCAAATACGTCACTAAAACGACAAATATTTAACTCAACGTTTCTGGCAGATTAAGTACTTAACTGTGAGTCAACTGTCATTTGCTAGGCAACTCGTGTAGTTTCAGTTTCTATCACTAGAGGCGTTAGGCAACGTGTGTAGTTTCAGTGTTGTATCGAAGGTGGCGCCACACAACAAAACAAACTGACAGCCGTATTGAAACGAACACGGGCATTTAAAAGCATTATTTTGGTGAAAAAAATTAAATTTACCATGTTGGATAATAAAACAATGGTATTTAAAGTCGTAGCGTCCCGTTTTGTATTTCGTATTATTTGAGGTTATTTAAATTTGACAGATAATAACCACAGAAAAAGTGAAATATGTCTATAATTGAAGATTTAGTAACTGACATGTCATATTGCACTGCAATACGGAAATGGATTCAATCTCCCCTTAACATTAATCTTGAGTTTGGCAAACTCAATGAGTTGAGGGCCGACTGTAATATCGGGCCTATGTTAATTGTATTTTGTATGTAACTTAGTTTTTATTGAATAAATAAATAAATAATGAACGCTCGCAACGTATGGTAAACTAATTTAGTTTTAGTATTCTACAATTTTGTCACGCGATGGTGAGCTGACGAACGTTCGACATGTTATGATGCTGGTCACTGCCAAACTAAACTAGCAAGCTATATTTTTTTCATGCAATGAAGCGATTTGCGAAACGACGGCGATTACGCGAAGCATGCGTTTTAAAACATCGTTACAATTTTAGCAGCATACGAATTATTACATAGCGCTCGTTATTTGTATTGTGTTCATAACAAGCTATATTTATCTGCTATCGTTATTTTTAGCAATAGCAGCCATAGTAGCTATTTTTCTGCCTGTCTTAACTACTCTTAACTAGAATGGAACTTTTGATGGTCGGATATTTCTTTGCGTCGAACAAAGACTTTTGTTCATCAGAATTTCGAAACGTAAAAACTTAATAATAAGTACATATAAGTACTTTATTTATCTGTAATTTAAATACAACTTACATCTCGAAAATCGATAAAATATGCTCCTTCTTCTCTCTACATTATGTGTTCATAAGCTAAAAACATACGCGGGAAACTTATGATGGCCTATTTTGACGTTTGGACATTAATGAAGTTCTTTATATGCTTATTGCCTAAATAATGGTAAATATTATATTATTGAGAGCTAAAAGTGGGGGAACAAATACTGTACTTCATTGTAAACGCGTACTTAATAAAATTCACTTGTGTCTCGCCGTGCGAAATTTAATCACTTATTTCTCTTTTTTTCGCGTGGGACGAAAACAAATACCTCAGTAGGTGTTTTTTTCGTCGTGTTTGTACATTTAGGGACCGCACAACACTTATGCACTTTTGAATTGATTATAAATACACAAATCGTCTTAGAACACATATATTACATATAGTAGTGATATGCAGTTTACGATACCATGACGTCACCGTCAGGGTCGGCAGCCGCCATGATACTACAAGCTTTTTTTGGCGTAAATGTCAAATTTGATTTTAAAATGGCGATTTTTGCTACTAAACCTTTATTTTATGTAGAAATGTATATATATTTGAAAACAGTGAATGCGTAAAAACATCGTGAGATAGTTTTTCAAAATTAGTCATCATGCCTATTCTGTGTATCTCTCATACAAATTTTACACATTGTTTGCATTATCTGTTTTCAGTGTGCATAGAAACGTGGCCTACTTATCTCTATTTCAAGATATGAATACAGTGAACACTATCAACCATTTTTGTTCGTTCCTGATGGTGTTTTTTTGCAACCTGTCTCTCAAACTCATTCCCAGCCTTGCTCTTGGGTGATCCTAAGTTTTTTGCCAGTTTTCTAGGTCATTGTCAGTCTCCAAGTCCTAAGTCGCTAGTGGCAGAACACAGGTCTCATGTACCTTCCGTTTCAAGTTGATGGGAAATTGGCGATTTTTTTAAGAATGTGGGTTAATTTCCCCAAAGCTGCCCAACTTAGTCCAATTCAGCCATTTGGTTTTCTCTATTTTCGTCGAGTGTTCCAAGTACATATACACTGGGAAATTTTCAATTAAGATCCCATCACTTTTGTCTTTGCCATGTTCATGTTCAGTCCAACAGGCTTAGATGCCTCATTTATTTCTTTTGTCATTTCGCTACTCCCACCACCACCCGCTCTGCCTATGGGGACTGTAATCGGCCCCTTCACAGAACGCTAAGTGAACGACAAAAAAAATGCATAGCACGAAAAGTAGCTCATGGAGCCCTCTAGATTAGCAATCTCGGCACCATAGTGCAAAAAGAAACAATCAACGAGTGCGAACAGAAAATTCACACCCGTGGACTGTCTATGACCTCAGATCCCCCTACATGCAGACCATCAGAGAAGTGACCAAGATCTCTGGAAATAATTAATTTAACGGGAATCTTCTAAAAGTAAGGCACCATATCTATGACAGAAAACCTTAAAAGCTTTATAATTTTTCTTCGAGATCACAAAATCCGCATGACCAATGGGACCTTGAAGAGGCCCACGGACAGCAACGAGGAGCTCCGATCTATATGAGGACACCATTGGGTGGCAACATTCCCAAAGGATATGTTCCGAAGTTTGGTCCGGGTATTGACAGAAATGACATGAGGCAGAGGAGGCAATGTTAAATCGGTGAAGATAACTTTTAAAGTTTCCGTGTCCTGTGAAAAATTGGGAAGTCCAAAAGTCTGGAACAACCCAGGGAGATTTAAGACGATACCTCACGTCGGGAAAAAATAAGTAGGTAATTCTTCCCACTGAGCAGGCCGTCCAGCGAGTCTGCCAGATGTTCTGCAAATTTTCATTTACAGTCCTTTCAACAAAGCCACGTGACACTCGACCCTCTGGAGGGAAGAGAGGAATATTTCCGATCATAGAAGAACAGCCCCGCGTAAGGTTGAAAACAGCCCCTCTACGCTGAAGTTCCAGATCAAGGGGGGTCATGCCTGTCAAAATTGGCAGTGCTTCAGTGGGACTCGTTCCATATGCTTTGGATAGAGCGATGAGAGCGAATCGTTGGCCTGAGAGCAAAATTCTACGTATATGTTGAAGTTCACAGGCGTGAGACCAACATCCTGCTGCATAGCAAGCAATGCCGAGGTAAACTGCCTTATAGAAAAGACAGAATACTTGAAACTGTAAACCCCAGTGTGCCTTGGCGATGTGTGAGATCTTTAAAAAAGCAGACTTAGCTTTGTCGACACACAATCGAGCATGGTTTTTAAAATTTGGTCCTCTTTCCAGAACAACTCCTAGGCAAGTGATTTGGTCCCGAAAACTCACATTTGTTCCTGAGAACTTAATAGACGGCTGTCTACGTAGTAAGCCTTTGAAAACCAAGCCATATGTCTTATTAGGAGCGAAGCAAAGTTTATTTTTTACACCCCAGTCGGAAACTAAGGAAAGAGCTTGAGTAGCTGAGTTCTCAATAAATCTACGGGAATTAGCACGGACGAGGATGTATGCATCATCGGCATACGCTTGAATCGTACAATTACTGGAGAGAGGAAGATCCAGCAAGTCATCAAAAAGAATGTTCCAGAGAAGTGGACCGAGAACAGAACCCTGAGGACATCCAATGCTTACCTGTCGCGTATGTAGAAATTGTCCCCCAGGCAGGACTATGCGGCGATTTTCAAAGTAACTCTTAACTATCAGATATATATTGCGGGGTATATTCCTTGACTTCAGTTTATGCAAAATGAGCGGCCACCAAGCATTGTCAAATGCACCACTAATGTCAAGGGAAATAGCAATAACATATTTTTCGTCAGAAGGTCTTACAAATTCTGACATATAATTTATAGCATCGACTGTTGAAATTCCAGGTCGGAAGCCAAATTGGCGAGAAGAAAGTGGACATGAGTTAGAAAGATGGGATTCAATTCTACTGCATATAAGTCTTTCCAGAATCTTGCCCAGAATAGGCAGGAGAGTAACAGGTCTATATGCTTTTGGGTCCGTGCTAGGACGATCGCATCGTTTGGGAATTATAGTCATGAGGCCCGTTTTCCAACAGTCTGGAAAACAGCCCTCGTCTAAACATCTTTTTAAGAGGGAAACCATTTCAAATTGAGCCAAACGCCAACATCTTTGTATTAAAATAGAGTCGATACGGTCGAGGCCTGGGGATTTATTTAGTTTAAGGTTCCCAATAATTAAATCGAGTTCCTCAACAGAAACTGGTGGCGAAGCGGGTGTCTGAGGAATGTTGTGTTGAAGAGCACGTACCCATTTATGAAAAACATTATCGGTAGACGGATCATCCGATGGAATCAACGCGTCCAGAAAAACGGAAGCAGTTGAATCGAGAGACGTTGTGAACTCACCAGTAGTGGCATCGCGGATGCAGGATATTGTTGCGCCATTTCCTCTCTTAGAAGAAACGGCGCGATACACTGCACCCCATGGATCTGAAGTCGAAACCTCGGAAACCAAACGTCGCCAACTTACCTTCTTCGCACGAATAATTTCATTTTTATATAGATTGTGTGCACGTCTATAAGCAGAGTACAAGTCGAGAATAATAAACTCAGCAAAGTTCCTATTGCGTCCCAATTTAAGAGCTCGACGTGCACGTGTAACGCTGCGTTTCAAAGAATCGAGTCCTGAGTGCCACCAAGCGTTTGGTTTTAATTTTTCTGGAGTAGATCTGCCAATTGACTTTTCTGCACATATAATGATATTGTTAGTGAAATCAGAAGCAGTATCAGATATAGACATAGCATTTGGGTTAAAGCGATTCAGAAATCGAATAAATTCAGCATCAAATTCGACAATGCGCTCACACCTCGTGCGAAAACGCCTTGGAATATGAGACTTTTGAACCGAGTCAGTAGGTGAAGTAGAAATTGTAAAGACAATAAGTTCGTGATCGCTACCCGAATAATCTGTATAACCACGCCAGGAAGAAGCCTTTTGAGCTATTTGAGCCGAAGCCAAAGTGACATCGATGTGGCCAAACCCGACCGCACCAGAAAAAGTGGGAGGACTAAAGGGATCATTGATAACGGAAAGCTCGTGCCGAGCTATGAAGTCCTCACAGAGTTCACCTCTTTTTGCTTTCCTAGACCCTGCAGTGGTAGAATGACACCATAGAGGGGACTCAGCATTGAAGTCACCGCCAATCAAGATGGAATCTCCACCTAGATGACTCATTACATTATCTAGAAAGCACACATATGGCTCTATCGGGTCGCCAAATTTGAAGTAGGTTGATACTAGGTACATGGATTTACCTGAAAGAGAAATTTCAAGCACGACTGTAGTGCTCGAGGAAAGATGATCTAATAAGATATAAGATATAGAAGAATTATAAATAATTATTGAAGCTAGAGGGGGTAAATCCATGGAACAGCAAGTGGCAGAAATTATACGGAAGTCTGAATCCGTCACACACATAGAGCCGTCGCCAGTGTATGGTTCCTGAACCAGACAGATATCGATGTTCAGTTGATGGGCGAGTTGTTTAAGCTCCAAGGTGGCAGCACGACGTCGGCCCAGATTGAGCTGTCCAATTCTGAGACCTGTTGATACGGATATACTACTGGCCATAATCAACTGTCAATAGGGCGCGGCTCAACGATGCCTGGAATGCTGGACATTCATCAGAACCAGATTTGTGAGAGGCTGGTTTTTTGAAAAATGAACAGACCGCACAAATTGGTGGACTGTCTTTAGCAGGACATACTGAAAAATCGTGCTCACCAGAAGCACAATGGCCGCAGCGAGGGGGATCTTTGCAGAACTTACTTGTATGGCCATACATCCGGCATCTTGAGCACACACTTATTGGTATGAAGTCTCTGACCTTACACACGCTCCATTCAACAAAGACTCTTCCGCACTCAATGAGTTTGTGTCTTATTGTCGGCGGTACTTCAAACACTCTGTCACAGGTAGGCCCAGTGCGAGGTCCCATAAAGTGGCTGAAACTAGCACTCTTAACAAATTCTTCCTGGTTTATGCCCATATCCGGGACGGACAAAAACGCCAGACCCAAGAACTCCTCGTGAGACATGTCACGCGGAACAAAACTGAAGCGTAATCTGGGGTTTCGTTTCGAAGCAAGTCGGACGCTGAGGTCTTTGGAAGATTTTAAAGCTGGTGCATTGAGGAGTTTCAAGGAGTCAGCGGTAGTGGTAGTGTTGACAACAATGCCTTTTCCTCTTATATTTCGTACGCTCGTAACTTGCGCACCGATTTCACTGGGCTTTAACGTTGTTTTGAGCACTCGCCTTGTTTCTACCGAGGAACTTATATCATCTCTAGTCGGGAAAATGCAAACGGCGGGCTTGGCTGGTAACGCTGGGAAACCGATTCTGGTAATCGACGGAGGGCCACTTACGGCCGAACGCGAAGCAAAGCTATCACATTGTTTTGTGACAACGTTGTCAGCAATAGTTTGCATCACAGGGCGCATCTCGAGTTCGAGCGTCTCGATGTGAGATTGCAATCCCTGTTTCTCTCTGATCAGAGCACTGATGCGTTCGTTGAGAACTGCTTCTCGTCCCAATGATTCCGCCATGCGACTGTCATTTCGTCCAATGATAGCAAGAAGAATATTTATCTTACGACTTACCTCCAATTGATGATCTTTAGGCATATCTGAGGTGGCTAAAGAGTCTTGTAGGGCAGACATAGCTTCATAGGCAGTATAAATGATTGGCTCGAAACCTGGTACTGACAGTACTTCATCGCGAGAAGATGGTGTTGCTGGATTCGATACTGGCACGGACTGTGTCGGAGGACTGCTGCACTGCTTCGAGGTCTCAACGCGAGTCACCACAATGTGGTTCTCAGCGGAGACAGACGAAGCTTCAGGGCTGGACATTCTGATTCTATTAATAGGCGGTGACGGGGTTACTGGTGACAGAGATTCCAGTGTCTTGCGAATTCTCTTCCGGGTACGTTTCGTTTTGACCATTTTAGATCTCAACAGAACTGTTACCCTAGATGATCAATTTAAGATAATGAAAAAGGCACTCCGTAAACAACAAATCGTTATAAAATCGAAATTCAAATGTTAATGTAATTACAAAGAAGAAAATAAAACAACAAATAATGAACAAGTCTGTGTATGCAAACTACCGTTGGAAAGTTAAAAACAAAATAATGAATAGGTATATTATACGAATATACAAGAAAAATAAACCTTTAAAAATAAATAAAATAAAATAAAATAAAATAAATTGTTTGAAGTAGTTAATGTGTATGAGCGAAGAGTTTAAAAAAAAGATAGAAATTAAATAATGCAAAAGCCGTTCAACCCGCAACCGCAACCAACTAAGAGCAGTGTCGCACCTGTCCTGATGGAAAACAACTATGAGATCAAACTATCCTATACAATCCTATACGACCTATATATCCAACCTAACCCAAAAGTATAGAGCAACAAAGCGTCCCGTCGTGCGGTACGGATCAAACAAGCAATATACAACCAAGCAACAAATAAATACACGGAATTGATAAAAATATAAACAAGTTATATGTAGGTGCCTACTTGGTACTAGAAGTTAATATTATTAAATAGGTAAAATAAAACTGAGCTGAATCGATGTAGCGTAGAAAGGGCGTAAGCGCCAGTATGGCGAACGCAGAAAAACCTCAATATCTACTCAACGGTAACAGGCACACACTAACTGTCACGAACTTTTTTGCGTAGAATTTAATTCTGCATCCAGTGACACCAAGGTCAGTGGCGCAGCACATCACACACGAGCAGCGTACTAAGAAATGACAAAAAAATATATTAAAATCGCAAAAGATACTATTAACACAATAAAATATTACTAATGATATATATCATTGAAATCACCGAAAAATTGTCTTTCCAATGATATATATAAAGTACACAAACAAACAAAAAAAAAAATCAAAATATTTTTTCAACTACGATAAAAAAAACTAGAAAAAACAGCCAAAACACAGATTAAAAATACACCATCATAAATCTAACACTGAAAGGATTCTTTTAAGATAAAAAAACACAAGTTTTGATAAAATAATACACAGATTTTAAATTATAAACGAAGAGGTAAATAAACGCAAACTGAACTACAATGAAGGTAGATCTGAAGTTCTTTTGTCATTAGTTATAATGACTAGATAGTCATCAGCAAACTGCAAGTGGTTTAGAAATCTGCCATGTTCATGTTCAGTCCAACAGGCTTAGATGCCTCATTTATTTCTTTTGTCATTAGTTATAATGACTAGATAGTCATCAGCAAACCGCAAGTGGTTTAGAAATCTGCCATCTATGCATATATACCCCTGGACTCCCAATTTAGACATTAAAAAGCGTATTCCAATGCCAGTGTAAAGAGTTTCTCCCTGCCAGTTGTGCTAAAAGAAATTAATTTTCTTGAACGAATCGACAGTTGGATAACGTTTATACTGCAAAGCCTCTAAGTTGGTGTAGGGTTATAGACCTGGCTTGAAAAGTTTGTCAATCTATTGAGAAAAATAAATTCTCTTGAACAAATCAACAGTTGGATAATAGTATTCTACAAAACAAATAATAATTCAGTGTTTGTAAGTAAATACATTTAAGGAATAACAATTACAAAAAAATACTTAAAATCAATTTATTTTCTTTATTAACATATTTTCATAATGTGTATTTGACAAACACACATTGTTAAAATACAAACTAATAAATAATCTTTTATACAAATTGTCATATAATATTGAGTAACTCATTTGCTGTATATAAAAATTATATAATATGTATTTGCTATAAACAATGGTTTTATTACATACTCTAAAAAAATCAATATTTTTTTTTTTAATTACACACGATATATTATAGGTACATCATATTTTTATCAACATAATGATGGAGTTAACGCAATATATAAAAAATGATTGCAAAAATAATAAGCGTATTTGCACACATTATAAATAATATTTCTGCATAAGTTCATTCGATGCCAGTCGGTTGCAGAAATTCTTCTCTTCTTTCGTGTCAGCAACGCATTGTTGCGTTGCTGTGGTGGAAGGATTGGCCAGAGAATTTCTGTTACCAGGGGGCACCGCGTGGAGGTTCCTTCCGTGCTCCCCGGTTGCAGAAATAAACGTCCTTAATAACTTTTCACAAATTGTGTGGTACTTATTATTTAAAATCAATGTTTAATCAACACAAATCACAAAGTGTAATATTTTCACTTGTTTTATTCAGTCACTTAAACTTTCCTGGACTTTTCTCCACTTAGCCACCAAAGAAGAGACAGACTTTTGTTTGATACTTATGTTGGAAGACGATTTCACCTGAAACAATAAAGAAAATTATGAAATAAAACACATCTGCATAAAATTATTACAATAAATTACACACAATACTCACATACAAATCACTACACATGTTAGTTAGATAAATTTTTACAAAAACAACTTTCAGCAATGATAGTCAAGTATCCAAAATCAGTAATTCTATGTATATTCAAAAGATAAAGTCAGATAGTAAAAGAATACATTTGTTATATTTTCATTTTTCATTTCCTCTCATAATAATTTATTGTGAATTTTAAAAGTTTAATCTTTTGAATATTTTTGATATTCTAATCAAATTCCATATTTTACTTTATAACAACAAATATATTTTAATTATAAAATGAATTTGAATAATTTGAAATGGTTCTGAATGAAAATTGAAACAATATCAGTACACAACACTAATATCAAAATGTAAATATGTATTGTTAACAAACACTTTTGCTGCTTTATAAATATGTCATTTAATATCTGATTTGTAATAAATAGTTGCCTAGGTGTTCGCACCCTCTAGTCTAATTGATATTATTAACCTTCCAGTAGTCGCACCCTTGCACCGAATATAAGAAGTCGCGCATGGTCGGTGATTCTGCAACTTTAAGCATCTGGTTTTAGAAGACGATTGAATATTTCATGGTATCGAGCATATAATAAAAAAGTATTTTATCTATATAAATAACAAATAAAAAAACATTAATTGTTAATCACTTTTCAATTTGTACGTAATAGTTCAACAGTCTGTGAAATCTCAATTTTTTAGACATCTAACACAAAGAAACACTATAAATCAACATAATAATGTTAATTTTAAATATGTTTAATACGAAACAAGATAAAATTTTCGTTCTTAATGTTAATTTTTAATATGTTTACTATAGTTATTAAATGATAGTATTTCATGATACAAATATCATGAAATACTCACCCAGCTCTCTATATTACTCAAGAGATTTTTCTAGTACATAAGCAGTCGCATCTGAGACCACAAATGTAACTGGGGTACTGAGGGGACATACTTCACCTCCCTGAGGATATCACAGAAGTACAATTATTATTATTTGTATACTTAACGCATAATCAGTAAAATAAGTTCGTTGCGGACTCACAGACCGCGCACGACCGCTGCAGGGTTAAATATATGTAGATTATCAAAATGCACTGCATTTGATGGATTGTTGTGCCTTTGTGTATCGCCGGAAGAAGTAATGCGCTAAGCCAATGGCCATTGGCTTAGCGCATTACTTCTTCTGGGATTCATCATCATCATTCGTATTCCTCACTGCTTCTGATACCGCTGTCAAAAATAATATATTACTGTACCTACCTAGTATTATACCTTCATGACCTACCTACTGTGTCATCAACAATATTTGCGCCTGTGAGTTGGCAACCCTAAAAACAACAGACTTCCAGTTTGTCATTTCAGAAAAAAACATATCAAATTTTTTCTGCGTTACTGTGACCGTTGCCCATTAATAAAACTCGCTAATTTCTGACCGCTAACTTCACCATATAATCTTTGCTATCTTCATCGTTCAATTGTTCAATAACATCACAGTTTACAAATATTTCAACACAGTTTTTTACAGCTTCAAGACCATCAAAAATGCACGCTAATACTACAGGAGAAGAGTGCCCTCTGCCCAAGGATTTGCCAGCCTATTAAAAGGAAGTGCATTATTTCCTTTTGGCATACATACGAGGTTTCCATGGTTATCAAACTGCAGTGCATAAAAACTCATAACCATATAAAATTAATGAATAAATTATCAAACCAGCATTTCCCCACTACACCACAAGTTTTGAATACATTAAGGAAAAAATTCTTTTGTTCTTTGATGGATATTGGATATTTTTCTTGTTTTTTTTTAAGTCATACTAAGTAAATTGTTTTTATTTTGTTTATACTAGATGAGAGAATTTTTTTAAATTTAAATATAAATACGTACATCTGGGGGAGGGCAAGTCTGGTCATAAGGAGTTCTATAACATCTTAAGATATTATAAAACTACATAAGATAATTATATCCATGATATGTATGGGTAAACATGGATGGTTTTGATTCCGTCGGTTGACCAGACTTGCCTTCCTGATCAATGCATAAGTTTAGAGTACCCCTAGTTGCTCCTCTTTCTGTGTACCAATCCCCTGGCCTAAAGTAGTAGTTTATATTGTCAGCTCTGTATATATATATATTGCTTCCTTCCTTACTTACTCTATTGCTTCACTAAACTGGATACAATGTGTTGTTGGAATAAATTTCCATTAATCAATAAATCATTTACTTATATTACAAAATTGAGCATAGTCCATGGGGATAGCATGTATAGTTGAAGAATACGTACATAACTAAATCCAAATTATTGAATATTTACAAAAGATATTTTGTTTTCCTATACAAAACATGTATGATAGGATAGTATGGAGTTATGGTCTTGATAGTATGGTCTTTTTTTTCTACCCCGAATAGATAAACGTCTTAATGGTAGGAAGTTTAAATATCAAACCATAATAATCTCCGTAGATATTATATTATCCCCGTTGAATTCTGAGTTGAAATTTACCTTAGAATTTTTCTTCTTGTCTAGCCTATTAGAAGCAAATAAACTGGTGCATTATAAATATATTTACCTTAGACTTTTTCTTCTTGTCTTTTTTATCATCGGCTGGTGTGGGATATTGTTTGATATGTGGAGCTGGCGGTGGCAGAGGTGGAGGGGAGACTGGAGGGGGCGGAGGGTCCTTAACATCCTCTACAGGAAGTGGCACCTCCAGAGTCGCCAGATCCGAATAAAAACTGTCCAAAGCAGCGCAGAGAGGGTCATCTTTTCGCGGTGAACTAGACTGGACAGAATTACTTGAGACCTGGGAATAAAACAATATTTTTTTCACACCGTACCTATAAAAACATGTTTAATAACAAAAACAATACAGAGAATCTTCATGAAAGCTACACAATTGGCAGACTTTTATTCTGTTATGTTATGATTTTATTTGCCCTATGTAGTTGAAATATTAAGTACTCTTGTGCACATTTTGAACGATAAAGTTTTTACTCCTCACTAACCCAAGGGAGAATATAGTGGGGAGTTATGATTTCGCAATTTTTAAGGGTATTTTTTTATTGCAGATTATCAACTAGTATCATGCTGAGATTGTATTCTGAAAGTTTCATCACAATGTATCTGTGTGTGTGTGTGTGTGTGCTATGTACGACGTGTTCATTTTACTTTATCAATTATAGACTAAAGTACACATTCGATTCTTTTCAAATTTTGCAAATATGTATATCTAATACTCTCTTAGACCCCATTAGATTTTGGATGATATCTGAATAGTGCTTCTCAATTTTTTTAACTGTCAAATATTCCAAAGTGACCCGAAGTGGGTCAAAAATCGGGAAACAAAGCACAGAGAATATGTGAAAAGGCTCTGTACTTATCTTTCGTGACCCGTCACAACTTTTGAGCACGATTCACAAACTGTAGTATAGTCAATATATTTTTTATCACTCAAGCTTGCAAATTTACATATTATGTGGATGAGAAAAAAAAGAGAGCTCGAAAGTGCAATATGACGTTTCCTGGAATGTGTCCAAGACAAACAAGCATTGAGAAAGAAAAAAAAACGCATTATAATGAATCTGCACTCTCCGGAGTCGCGTTGAATGGGTTGAATACTTGTCTTATCATCAATGTGTATTTCCTCCATAATCAACTGTATTTAAAGCTATGTATTAAACTATGTGTTAGAACTACATTATATGTATGTATCGCAATAAGATTACTACCAGGGCAAGATATTATTTTATACCAATAAAACAAAATAAAAAAAACACGGAAGATTTAACCAGTATCAGGCGAGGCAACGTGGAGCAGGGACCCCGAGAGGAATCCGAAATGTAATATTAAAAATTTCCATGACAAGTATTAGCCTTAAGGATAAATCAAATAACTTAATATATAATTATATACCTGTAAAATTGTTCCTGCAACCCATATTGCCCTTCCTGTTCCTTCCTCATCGCTCTTCCTTTTTCCAGACGTCCATCCCTCTTATTCTCATCACTTCAATTCAGTCGATAAAATCACATTCCATCCTTCGCCGCATAAATAACAAATACGTATATAAGATAAACCAACGGTTTACGTTCCCTAATGTTAAGACACTTTGTACAATTAAAATCACACAATATGTACTATAATCACACCGCTGCCAAACTTATCGATACAATCTTATTCATAAATAAACTACAATTGACAAGGTTCTATCTGCCTAATGAACGAATAAATATAATTATCGTAACATATGTATCCCTTCAAAAGATAGTGTATATCGGGCTCACCTCCCTACATTTCATATCACTTTTTAATTTGTCATATTCCCCAATAATTAATGTATTGAACAATTGGCTAATATTTCGGGGGCGCAGATAGACTTAATATTTATTATCAAAATGTCAGAGGTCTCCGTACAAAGACTAACGAGATTTTGCAGAATTGTTTCGAAGATGAATACGATGTTATCTGTTTGACCGAGACATGGTTGAATGACAGCTTTTACTCTTCTGAAATGTTCGACCAAAGGTACGTAGTATTTAGAAGAGATAGGTGTGGCTCGACGGAAAGCGTCGGAGGAGGAGTTCTGATTGCAGCAAGATCAAGCCTTAGTCCTATACATAGGAGATCGTGGTCCTCTTCCTCCGAGGACATATGGGTCTCTATCCCTAAAGGCTCGCGAGACTATATGCATATATGTTGCACGTACATAGCACCTGGAAGCGGTCACGTTTCAAACCTCACGTCTCACCTGAACATGGCAAATGAAATATACACCAAATATTCTGACCATACTTTTATTATGTTAGGTGATTACAACCTCCCTCATATAAACTGGGTATTAAATTCCGACACATTGCCGATCGTGGGCGATTATACTCGGGGAGAGGCAAATGTGCAATTTGTTAACTTCTTATCACTAACCGGTCTGCATCAATATAATCACGTACATAACTCATCAAACAAAATGTTAGATCTAGTAATTTCAAACGGTGATTGTGACATCAGACCTTCCCCTCACCAGCTGGTTGCACTCGACCCCCACCACAAACCCCTGTTAATTATTACTAGCAGTGGGCTTGCTAAAGACAAGTACATCAGCAACAATACTCGAGAAATAATACAATACAATAAGGGTAATTACATAAAAATTCGAAATGATCTCTCAGCCTGTGATTGGAATAACCAATTTTCAAATCTTGATACTGAGAAATGCCTATCAAAGTTCTACGATACCTTATCTAAAATTATTGGCGATAATATTCCGATCAAAAAAATTAGAGCGGCAAACACATATCCACACTGGTTCTCGTCAACGCTTATAAGGATTATAAAAGAGAAACAAAAATACCATAAAAAATGGAAAAAATCGAATAATCCGCTAGATTATCGAAGTTTCTCATTACTACGTACTAGACAAAAGACAATTCAGAAAGATTGTTACGATAAGTATATTGACAACATAGAGAATAACATAAAAAAAAATCCAAAGTACCTATTTTCTTTTGTAAAAACAAAACGACACGTCGAAGGAATCCCAACGACTATGACATATGAAGGTAATAAATATACCGATGCGAAAGGGATCTGTAATTCCTTTAATGACTTTTTTACTTCAGTGCATATCCGGGGCGACAGCGATGTTCATAGTCGTGACTCCCAAGATGATGAGACATGTTTTTCGAGTATCGCACGTGTAAATGGTATTGAGATAAATAACGAGCTAGTTGAAAGGTACCTTAACTCAATAGACGTCACAAAGGGTCAAGGCTCTGATTCAATACCTGCTATTTTCATAAAACAGTGCTCGAAGGAGATCTCGTTGCCGTTGTCCATTATATATAAAAAATCTATTACCGAGGGATGTTTTCCATCCCATTGGAAAAAAACGCAAATTTCACCAATTTTCAAGAATGGAGACCGCAATGACGTGACGAATTATAGACCTATCTCTAAACTACCAATAATGAGTAAAATCCTAGAAAAAATAATTATCGATCAAATAAGCCCCAAATTAAACCCTCATATTATAAATAACCAACATGGTTTCCGGAGCAGAAAGTCAGTAGACTCGAACTTACTAGAATTCACTCACGCTGTAACTCAATCAATGCATAAAAAAGCTCAAGTTGATACAGTTTATACTGATTTTAGCAAAGCATTTGACAAAATAAACCACAACATTTTACTTAAAAAAATTGCAAACATCGGAATTGCTGGTAAATTGTTAGTTTGGTTCAAATCATATATAACAAATAGGATGCAGGCAGTGGTGTTACATGGATATGAGTCTGACTTTAAACTAATTTACTCTGGTGTACCTCAGGGATCACACCTGGGACCTTTACTATTCTCAATATATATCAATGACATCGATAAATGCATAAAATATTCAAAAATACTACTCTTCGCCGATGATGCAAAGATATATAAAGAAATAGATGTAGTGAGCGACTGCGAGGAGCTGCAACAGGATCTAAATGGTTTACATATATATTGTGAGCGGAATCAATTATTTCTGAATCCTGATAAATGTAATAAAATATCGTACACACGTAACCGCAAGAAAATCACATATTATTACAAGATTAATGGCGTAGAGATTCAGAGTAAAACAGAAATACGAGACCTTGGTGTTATACTAGATGAAAGTCTTAGCTTCACTAAACACATTGAACACATTACTTCTCGAGCCTTCAGTTTGCTTGGGTTTATTAACAGAAGTACGAAACATTTTAAAAATCCAGACTCTCTAAGGATTTTGTTCAATTCCTTGATCCGGAGCGGCCTGGAGTTCGGATCAATAATATGGAATCCTAATTACTTAATTCACACTAGTGCCATCGAACGCATTCAAAAGAAGTTTATAAAACAAATGAATTACCGGAATAGATTACATTTTGATCATTACAACCAGGCTCTCCAATATTACAAAATTAATACCCTGGAAAATCGAAGATTGATCATCGATCTGTGTTACCTGCACAAAATCTTGAATAACAACGTAGATAGTGCGGACATATTAAGCGCCCTACCATTCCATTGCCCGATCAGAGAACAACGTGACCCGCGCTTATTTTATTCCGATCCATCCAGAACAAACTATCATCAAAATTCGTATATAAATAGAGTTTGTAGGAGTTACAATAGAAACTGTAGAGATCTAGACCCGTTCACTACAAGTCTAAACATTTAAAAAAAAAAACTGATTATGGTATCGAATTTGGGTGCTACAACCTTTTAAAACTCAAGTAACGGACAGCGATCTTCAATACACTGTTGCCAAGATTATTACACAAAGTCGGGTAGATTTAAAAAAAAAAAATTGCTTTTTGTCGGTATCACTGTGTTGGTGTTATTATTGTGGCTAGACATGACGTACACACACACTTACAAATATAAGCATGCGGACTGACTGACTGACTAACTCACGATTACATATATTAAAAAAAAATATATATAAAACAATAAATCTACGTAAATTTTTTATATCTTTTTCGAATCATTATCACACTTAAAACCTTTATTTGACGACTAAATTCTTCCCTTCCCCATACTTCCCGTATACTCCCTTTCCCTCTTTTTATCTTTTATTTTTGCGTTTTGTATTTTTTAAAAAAAAAAAACTGAAATGTACTCTATGTAATTGTTAAAATGATGGATGCAGTTATTGGCGCCATAAATATTGAAATGTATCTACTTTAATTGTGTAACTGTTATAGCTGTTGTATCCAATAAATTATTAAATAAAAAAAAAAAAAAAAATAATAATATAGGTATAAACATCAGATGGAATTAATCCCGTAATAGGCATGATGACTAATTTTGAAAAACTATCTCACGATGTTTTTACGCATTCACTGTTTTCAAATATAATATATACATTTCTACATAAAATAAAGGTTTAGTAGCAAAAATCGCCATTTTAAAATCAAATTTGACATTTACGCCAAAAAAAGCTTGTAGTATCATGGCGGCTGCCGACCCTGACGGTGACGTCATGGTATCGTAAACTGCATATCACTACTATATGTAATATATGTGTTCTAAGACGATTTGTGTATTTACAATCAATTCAAAAGTGCATAAGTGTTGTGCGGTCCCTAAATGTACAAACACGACGAAAAAAACACCTACTGAGGTATTTGTTTTCGTCCCACGCGAAAAAAAAGAGAAATAAGTGATTAAATTTCGCACGGCGAGACACAAGTGAATTTTATTAAGTACGCGTTTACAATGAAGTACAGTATTATTTGTTCCCCCACTTTTAGCTCTCAGTAATATAATATTTACCATTATTTAGGCAATAAGCATATTAAGAACTTCATTAATGTCCAAACGTCAAAGGCCATCATACGTTTCCCGCGTATGTTTTTAGCTTATGAACACATAATGTAGAGAGAAGAAGCATATTTTATCGATTTTCGAGATGTAAGTTGTATTTAAATTACAGATAAATAAAGTACTTATTTAGTTTTTACGTTTTAAGTTTTTACGTTTCGAAATTCTGATGAGCAAAAGTCTTTGTTCGACGCAAAGAAATATCCGACCATCAAAAGTTCCATTCTAGGTAAGACAGGCAGAAGAAATGACTACTATAGCTGCTGTTGCTAAAAATAACGATAGCAGATAAATATAGCTTGTTATGAACACAATACAAATAACGAGCGCTATGTAATAATTCGTATGCTGCTAAAATTGTAACGATATTTTAAAACGCATGCTTCACGTAATCGCCGTCGTTTCGCGAATCGCTTCATTGCATGAAAAAAATATAGCTTGCTAGTTTAGTTTGGCAGTGACCAGCATCATAACGTGTCGAACGTTCATCAGCTCACCATCGCGTGACGAAATTGTAGAATACTAAAACTAAATTAGTTTACCATACGTTGCGAGCGTTCATTATTTATTTACTTATTCAATAAGAACTAAGTTACATACAAAATACAATAAACTTAGGCCCGATATTACAGTCGGCCCTCAACTCATTGAGTTTGTTAAACTCAAGATTAATGTTAAGGGGAGATTTAATCCATTTCCGTATTACAGTGCAATATGACATGTCAGTTACTAAATCTTCAATTATAGACATATTTCACTTTTTCTGTGGTTATTATCTGTCAAATTTAAATAACCTCAAATAATACGAAATACAAAACGGGACGCTACGACTTTAAATACCATTGTTTTATTATCCAACATGGTAAATTTATTTTTTTTCACCAAAATAATGCTTTTAAATGCCCATGTTCAATACGGCTGTCAGTTTGTTTTGTTGTGTGGCGCCACCGTCGATACAACTAACGCCTTTTGTGATACAACACTGAAACTACACACGTTGCCTAAAGCCTCTAGTGATAGAAACTGAAACTACACGAGTTGCCTAGCAAATGACAGTTGACTCACAGTTAAGTACTTAATCTGCCAGAAACGTTGAGTTAAATATTTGTCGTTTTAGTGACGTATTTGAGGGAAGATTAGGTCTAAACGGACACTGTAATACCGGCCCATAGTGTCCCCCGATAGGTAGGCGAGTATCTAGGTAAATTGAAACTATTTGCTTTGATGAATCCTTGTTCCATTGCTATTTTATTGTTTTGTTTTAGTTTTAAGTACCTAATTAAAATATTAATATATCGATAACACCAAAATAAACATTGTCCAGACCGACAATTAATGCGTATATTGTATTGAAGACTATCAGAAGAATTGACGCGACCATACTATGACGTCGTGCGCTCTGATTGTTTTTTCTCATAAAATGGCGGACTAACACATTTTGTATTTTTATATTTATAATATTATTATTATTCACTCCTATAAATTAAAAAAAAAACATTTTTTAAATCTTTATAACCTATTTTATTTTTTAAAATCATAATTTCAATGATTTTTTTCTTACAGTCATCACACCTATTACATATTTTAATATATTAATCATAATATGTATATGAATCATAACAGTTATCCCATATGTATATTAGATTCATCATAATACATTGTGTATTTCCATTTCAACCTCATGTAACACTGTACAACTCCCACAAACAATATAATTACATCATTTTATTTTATAATCAAGCAATGAAAGCCACCAAGTTATTTATTTCTGAAACGTTAAATATTCTCCACCACGTTACAATACTCGGTGCGTGTTATAACAGATGCGTCAACGATTCAATAGAGCGGATAGCGATATTATTTGGTTTATTGTCCCAAATAAACCAAATAAATCAATAAATAAAAATAGCATGTTAAAAATAAGCAGCATATTCCATATAGCTTGTTATGAAAAAAATAGCCATTTCGAACAACACAACAGTTGACAGTAACAAACACAATTGACAGTGACAATATGGTGACGTCATGCGCTCTGATTGGTGTTTCACATAAAATGGCGGACAAACATATTTTGTATTTTTATTTTAATAATATTAATATTATTCGCTCTTTTAAAATGAAAATAAATATATTTTTTCAAATCTTTATAACATATTTTATCTAATAAAATCATAATTTCAATGATTTTTTCTTACTGTCATCACGCCTATTCTCTTTCATACCTTCAAATGGATTAACAAGAAAATTTAACCTAAGTATTTTTAATCAAGCAAGAATGATTATGTTTCTACATATATATTTCCCTTATAATAGGACGACCGTTTTGGCTGACTAGTTCCTTATCAACTGGTAAACATAGAGTAGTGTCTTTTTCTTATATAGGTACTAGATATCGGTTTATTTTACAACTATACAAATTTCTTTACATTACTATTATGAAATATCCTAAACAGTTGTGTGTAGCTAATGTTGGGAAATTACTTAGCTACACACAACTGTTTAGGATATTACATAATTGTAATTTGTATAGTTGTAAAATAAACCAATGTCTAGTATACTTATAAGAAAAAGACACTACTCTATGTTTACCAGTTGATAAGGTAAATATATATGTAGAGACATAATCATTCTTGTGTAATGGAGTTCTACACATTAAACACCATCAGTATTGACAAATTAAAAAATTTAACCTGTTTGCTCATCTGTAAGTCATGTCTGGAGATGGATGGAGCTGGTGGTGGTGGTGGAGAAGAGCAGGGTGATGGTGGTAGAGGTGGTGGGGGAGGTGACACAGTACCCGGGGGGTGAGGTTCGTAACCCATTCTGAAATCATACAAGAAAAACAAAATATTTAGTATGAACTTAAAAAATTATCATAATATTATATACTGTGGTAAGATGGCAAAATATGATATGTCCATTTTTTAGGTATATTGAGTTTTATATATGACCGGATTCGTCTCGATGAGATCTACAAGCTGGCAAAATATTGTATGTCTTCACCTTATAGGGTATGAAAAATTTACATTATTTGCCATCTTTTATATTTTGTACATTCATCCAACATCAAAGATGGCAAAACACAGTATGTATACAGTAATTTGTTAACACGTCTCACTATTTCTGAAAATGGCAATTTACAATACATATGTTCTACACCATGACATTTTAGCCGTTAAGTGTTGCAACATGCGACAAAAAAACATATTTTGGCGATATTTGCTATTACATTTCGTCACTTTTTCTTTTATTATAATTTTAAGACATGAAATTGAACATCGCAGAATAATAAACTTTTTTATTGTGTAAATATAATCATCTTATGGTCAAAAAAGAACACTTTTTATTTTCCTATTAAATTTGAATGAAGTCAAGTATAAAATTGTGGCAATTTGGACACATTGAAAAAATGGGCTAAGAATAATTGATGAAGAAAGTGTACATGTCTGATAGAGGAGGCTTGGTCATTCTAGGGTCATCTAGCTTGAGTAGTCTTCTAAAGAATAGAGATACTAAAAGTAGAGAAAATCCAAGAGCAAAGGGATGGTATGTATGACTTTATCATAGTGTGTGGTGCTCTATTCTTTCTGCCTAGCCCATATGAGATGTGGGATGATTTGAAAGATACATGACGCAATAGAGCAGTACCAAATAAGTAAGTATTGGATAATTTTGTGGACTTGATCTGTTAGTGAGTCACCAAACAAATTTGTGTCGTCTGCAAATAATTTTTCAGGAGAATGAAAAGTCTACAATGTAAAATGTGAATAGGATTGGTCCGAGGACCGATCCTTGAGGGACAAAACTCATAACTCACCTAAAAACATCTGTCAGTGAGAAAACATTAGATCCATTAGTAATCGTCTTATTGGGACAGTATCAAATACATTTATTACATCTATAGGCATTTGAAGAAACAATTGTTCATAGAGAGATTTATTTATTGAAAATAAAACAACAAAGAATAATTTGCAAATGTAGATTCTTCACATGTATTA
Source organism: Molanna angustata (assembly GCA_963576475.1). NCBI lineage: Eukaryota > Metazoa > Arthropoda > Insecta > Trichoptera > Molannidae > Molanna > Molanna angustata. The sequence goes on along the minus strand of OY754974.1, from coordinate 16,156,070 downwards.
TGTGAATGTCAACAAAACTGCAGTAAAACCAGTGCAGCAATGAGTTATTTAGGCTAAGATCACACAGGTAGATGACATCCTAACAAATCGACGCACACTATACTATCGCAATGGCCACACAGCACATTACGTGTGTTCCATACCTAGCTTATTACCAAACAAAGCACTTGGGTGTAACCAAAATCTAAGAGCTCATCTACTATGAAACAAGTTGTGTAGCTTGAAGTGTGCTGTGTGACCATTGTGATAGTAAAGTGTGTAACAGCGCATTGTGATATGTAGCGTAGCACGGAGCACCAAGTAAGGCACCGACCTGTGCGGCCATATCTTTTTACTTAATCCTAAATTTGCTTGTATTACAAAACAATACAAGTGTACAATATAAAAATAAATAATACCTTGTTGTAGATGGTGGTGGAGGTAAGGGCGGCGGTGAGGTGGGCGGAGGTGGTGGCGGCGGTGGCGGAGGGGGAGGCGGCGGTGGTGGAGGCGTGGTACAAATGTCCATATCCTCCGCCGAGTGATTGAGGGCAATGGGACCGTCGCAGCTAGCTACTGACACGGGATACTCCCACTGACGCTCCCCGCTCTGCACATTCTCGTACACGTATCGCCCCGAATCACTACACACAACAGGCAACAAAAAACTCCGGTTACAAAGTGCAATACAAACATTGGGACAAGTCATGGGAGATAAAAATTGACAAAAAAAAAACAAACCGTAAATAAACACAGTAGGGTCGCATTAATTGGGCATTTGCTTTTTTTCTTTATAAAATGATAACTGACTTTTTAAGCTATTATATACATAATAAAATATAATGTTTTTGTTTTTTTAAATTCCAACTTGTCAGCATAAAGGCTAATTTAGACTGTATTCAATGTATCTCTTTAATGTGCTAAACATTTTTTCGTGTAATGGTTTAATTCACATTTTTACACAACACTAATGTTTCCCATTTGAAATGGATAACACGAGTAACACAGTTATTTTAATTGATTGAAGATCATTATTCCCATGTTTTTTTTGGATATTCAGTGACATTCTTGTAAATTTCTGATGATTATAAATCTGAAATTAGTCCAGTCAATGAATGATTATAGAGTACATGGAGAGGGGAAGAATTTTTTACTTCAGGAATGGTTTTAGGGTCCTTAGGATATGTATATACCAAAAGTACCCGACACTAAGAAGTGAGCTGAAGGAAGGGGGAGGGGACCCGTAAAGCCTTAAAATTTGACTTTTTTTTGCGTATAACTTGAAAACTATGTTTAAGAGAAAAAAATTCACATGTATTTGAAAGCTAAAAAAAAATTCTACATTTTTAACAGTACAAAATGTTTCTATCTACAACCATTCTCAAGTTATGTGAGTGACTGTGTGTGTGTGTGTGTGTGTCACCCCCTTTAATAACTTTTGATCCGCTTGATCCATAGAGCACAAAAATTCTGAAGGTATAGAAAAATTTATGCCTACAAAACTTTCATACTCAGAACATTGAATTTTTGTTCTAGTCGGGGGTTATCAACATTTATTTTTATATTTCCACATATCTCAAAAACCATAAAAGCTAGAACGCTGAAAATTTGAATAAATATAAACAAATAGAATATCTCCTGCCTTCTAGGCTTGAGTGAGCACTTTTTAGAGTGGTAAGTTCTTCTATTAGCATTGAGTGAAGGCTTTTTATTGTTGTTTTAAGTTGTTTTGACTTCCCAGCAAAGGAGAAATTTATTAAAAATCAGCACACATTTTTTTTTTTCAAAGACAGTAAAAAATATTTTCATTGACAATTCATAAATGTGACCAATTACTGCGACCTTACTATAAAATATTTTTTGGGTATTACTGTATGTACCATATTTCAAAAACTTTAAGTAGGTTTGCAATATTATAAAATTGCTTTAGTCGTGGTAATAATAATATATGGTTTATAATGAATATCGGATTTTTCCATGAAGGTATTAGATTTTTCTTTCTAATATAAGAATCAACCCATATTATGAAAGAGAATATAAATCATTTTTCATCATTCAAATTCACAATTTTTTTTTAGTATTATTACACTATTTTATTAAATACCATTAACATCAATATATTGGTATAATTTTACTCTTCTATATATATATATATACTATACAGATCATAAGTATTTCTTTATATTTTTGTATAGTTGCATTTAATTGAAATATGGTATACAAAATAATTATTAATATTATATATAATTACTTTCCTGGCACGTAGCATCTTTTGCATTCAACACAGCTCTATGTGTATTAAAATAAGTAGTTTTTCATTAAAAATGTAAATTTATATGAATTTATAATAAAATTTAAAAAAAGATCATTACACACATAAAGTATAGAAAAATATAATTGAGATTATGTACACAAAATATTATAAAAATATTTTGTTACAACACAAATAATGCTTTTAATATCTAATTCATTAGGCTAATCTTTCAAAAACTTAGCTAAATGCCTCTACAAAATATTAATACCTATGAAGGTGGTCCTCATCGCCCGATGGTGCCACTATCGCAAGAGAAATTTACTATCGTGTAGTACATTGTCAAAGACGGCTACTTTCAAAATTTTAGCCGAATCAGACTCGTAGATTTGTTCTGACCACATGTGGAAGCTGTCATGTCCGCAGATTTTAGAAAAATGTAAAAAGAGCAATATCGGTTGGTGATTTGATTCTTGTTTTTGGAAGGGAAATCGCACAGCTAAATCAAAGAGCACTTGGATGCTGTGTACAGTGACTCTTCTCCTTCGATGGTTACAAAAAAAATTGGTTTAACAAGTTTCAACGTGGTCACACGTAGGTTTTTGATGAGCTTAATGACAACGCACCATGGCTCACACCTCCGCCATCGCCACGGCCAAATTGGTCTAATTAGGCTATGTACTGTTGCCCCATCCACTTGCCGGGCAGAAATTTGAGTCGAATGAGGAGGTTGTCGCCGCTACGGAGGCCTACTTTGCAGACCTCCAGAAAACATATTTTTCTGACGGGTTAAAGAAGTTGGAACATCACTGGGTCAAGTATATCGAGCTAAAAGGAGACTATGTTGAGAAATGAATCGCCACTTTTCCAAAATTTTCGTTTTTCTTTTGTAGGCTAAGTACTTATCGGACCACCCTCGTATCTATGACTAGTATAAACTAAAATCTAAGCTTTAGAAGAATCTGGTAGGATTGCCACTACAGTGACCATAAACATCTTAATGTTGCCAATCTGTATTTTAATCCCTCCCAAATTGCCCGCACTGTGTTGCTTAACATTCAACTGCGGGAATGTGTCCGTAAACATATACCTTTTTAACAAAAATAATATTTTACAAAAATTATAATACTGTATGTATTTCTATAAAAATTTAATATCAAATCACCTTTTATGTCTTTATTGAAATAATAAAATCCCTAAAAAGTAAGTCCTTGATTGTGCATCTCGATCCTATTCAAGATTCAGGTGTAAACAATGGTTACAAACATTGCAATCAAAAGGTATTTAACTAAATGTCATTAGAAACTCAGTTGACATTTAAGAATTGTCAAACGGAATATTTGTTGCTTGGCAAAAATTTGCAACGCTTAATAGTAAATGTTACGATAAAAAAATAGGAAATAAGAATTATATATTTTACTACAATAGAAAAATAATAATGTGAAATATAAAAATGATTATTGAAATAAATTTGAATAAGTAACAATTTTACTAATACTAAAACAAGTCCATGTGAGGATATATGTCCTTGAAACAAGTACATATACATCCTCACACATTCCCAAAATTAAGCATGAATGCTTTTGCAATAGGTGAATGAAATCAGTAGTGACAGGATTCGAACTTGCAACCACTGGATTACTAACCGCTCTGCAACTATCCATCTAAATAATCATATTATATTATTTAAAATTGATCTATGCCTATATTTCTCCATAACAATGTTTTGTATATCTAATACACATGAATTTCATTATAATAAAAGTATTATTTGTGTTTCACTCTTAAAAGTAATTTTTTTTAATAGCACTCACACTAAAAAATGAATAAATTTACTCAGTAGCCATAAAATATTTTATGATATATAAAAATATAATTTGAGTGAAGATACTTGTGTGTAATATGTAATTAATACCAAAATTATTAATAATCATATAATTAAAACACCAAAAAAAACTAAAACTGGTGAAAGTGAAAATAATTCAATATTGTGTTTATAAAACAAGAATGTTTTAAACCACTCCTGTAGTCGGAATCCCACTGCGTCTCAAACTGTGAACATAGATCAAAGCGTACAATCATTGAAATGTGAAAATTTTAATAAAACACTAAATAATAAGCAATATGACTTACCTGTTTCTATAATGATCTGTCAGACTGGCAATCATTACTGCATCATACTACTAACATAGTGCCGGTATTACAGTATCAGTTGGGTGAGGCAAATGTATGTATAGTTGTCGCCAAATAAGTTGAACTTTTAGCCGAGAAGGGGGGCGATTTGCACGTAAACCAACGAAGCAAAAAGACACAAATTTACGCTCTGCGCAACCGGAAGCTCGTTCAAGATGTTTGGCGAAAATTATAAAGAAAGTGCGATACACTCAATCCTCTGCCAAATTCAAAAAGAGGTTCATGTCATGATGGCATATAATAGGTCGGATAGAAAGTCTTCTCGCATATAGTATGTATAAACTTATAATGAAATATCTTTGGCTGTACCATTCGTATCTGGCTGGTTTTGATGACATTAAAAAGGTTACATTTCAAAAAAAGAACCAAATTAGTAAAATGTTGTTTCCAGCTATTTTTCATTTGTTTTTCTTTCTGTCAAAATGAGTGAATCTAGTGAAGAAATTCGATACATTTTAAAATTTTATTACAAAAAAGGAAAAAATTCAACGCAAGCCGCGAATAAAAATTGTGACGTTTATGGACCTAGAGCAGTGTCAATAAAAGTAGCACAAAGTTTGTTTAAGCATTTTCAATTCGGGAATTTTGATGTCAAAGATGCACTTAACTCTGGTCGCCCTGTTACGAATAAAAAATGGGACGCCATTTTTAAAAAAAGTGGAGCCAGATCGGCATATCAGTAGTTACGACATTACTGAAGAACTGGGAATAGCCCACAAAACAGTTTTGACACATCTGAAAAAGTTGGGTACAAATTTAAACCTCAATATTTGGGTGCCACAAGCTCACTGAAAGAAACCTAATGAACCGTGTACTCATTTGCGATTCTTTATTGAGACGTAATGAAACCGAACCGTTTTTGAAAATATTGATAACTGGTGACGAAAAGTGGATTATGTACGACAAGGACGTGCGAAAAAGGTCGTGGTCAAAGGTGTCAGGCTTCACAGACTGTGGCAAAACCCGGGTTAACTCGCAATAAGGTGATGCTGTGTGTATGGTGGGATTGGAAGGGCATTGTTCATTATGAGCTTTTACTGCCGGGCAGAACCATCGATTCGGATCTTTACTGCCAACAACTGATTAGATTAAAGCAAGAATTTGAGAGAAAGCGGCCGGAATCGATCAATAGAAATAGTGTGGTCTTTCATCACGATGACGCTAGACCACACACAGCTTTAGCCAATCAGCAAAAATTAACAGAGTTTGGCTGGTTAGGTGTTAATGAATCCGCCATATAGCCCTGACCTTGCACCTTCAGATTTCTACCTGTTTCAGTCTCTTCAGAATACTTTAGGCAGTATCAGGTTAACATCAAGAGAGGACTGCCAAAATTACTTGTCGCGGTTTTTTGATCAGAATTCCCAAAATTTCTACAGCAACGGGATCATGTCACTACCTACAAGATGTCATTGAACAAAATGGCACATTTACTTTAATTAAATGTAAATAAACTTTGAAAAAAAATGTTTTGAGTTTTCATATAAAATGCGAAGAAACTTTTTCCCCAACCTAATATATGTATGCCAGCAATTTCTTTGTTCCACTACTTCATTGTATACTAGATTTGTCATTATATTATATATACATCCATTTTAATGAACTTACATAGTTTGTTTCTGAATACATACAATATTTATTTCAATTTAATATTGTTCTTTTCTAGAATCCTCATACATTCTGATACATTCACACATTCATTTGAGAAACCTCGTTTCCACTGCCTTTATTCCACTTTCGTGCATTAAGGTTAGGACAACTATTGCAATGCATAATATACTTTAAATACTTTTTGATATTCTATTTAGTTATTTAATTATCTCTCCAGGATACATAATACAAAATAATATATAACTGATGACCATCCTTTCTTTCAATACTCTTTTTCAGTCTTCCATTGCACTTAAACTTACTTTTTAAAAACAAATATTTTCGTGTACTTGCTATGTAACCTCGTTATATTTAAAACATACTTTATTTTTATTATAATGTATATTACATTTTGTAATTCTATGAATTTTGTCAATAATTTAATGAACCTACTTCTTTGCTTTTTGAAAAAATAACTGGTTTCTAAATACAGATTTTGTAAATAAATAAATAGTTAATGTATTATTGACAAACCCTTCAATTTGTAAATTCAAAAAATATCTTAAACAGAGAATTACATTGTAGACGCAAAATATGGTCCGTCCGTAGGTAATGCGAGTACTTGTACCTACCCGTCTTAATTGGGTTAAGCAGAGAATTACATTGTAGACGCAAAATATGGTCCGTCCGTAGGTAATGCGAGTACTTGTACCTACCCGTCTTAATTGGGTTAAGCAGAGAATTACATTGTAGACGCAAAATATGGTCCGTCCGTAGGTAATGCGAGTACTTGTACCTACCCGTCTTAATTGGGTTAAGCAGAGAATTACATTGTAGACGCAAAATATGGTCCGTCCGTAGGTAATGCGAGTACTTGTACCTACCCGTCTTAATTGGGTTAAGCAGAGAATTACATTGTAGACGCAAAATATGGTCCGTCCGTAGGTAATGCGAGTACTTGTACCTACCCGTCTTAATTGGGTTAAGCAGAGAATTACATTGTAGACGCAAAATATGGTCCGTCCGTAGGTAATGCGAGTACTTGTACCTACCCGTCTTAATTGGGTTAAGCAGAGAATTACATTGTAGACGCAAAATATGGTCCGTCCGTAGGTAATGCGAGTACTTGTACCTACCCGTCTTAATTGGGTTAAGCAGAGAATTACATTGTAGACGCAAAATATGGTCCGTCCGTAGGTAATGCGAGTACTTGTACCTACCCGTCTTAATTGGGTTAAGCAGAGAATTATATTGTAGACAACAACGTATAATGTAGATTTTAAAATCCAATAGCAAATCAAGATTACACTGGTTTACCATAAATTTACTCTTCTATTTAAACTATTGGAGAATTTTATGTCCAATTTTGAAGCAGTCAAAATAAATTCTAAAAAATCACATTCTTTTGAAACTAACGCGACGTCCTACGTAGGCGATTCAAAGCGAACGCAATTGAGAAGCGATGCAGTGCGGATACAAGCGAATTCAATGTGATGCGGTGCGACGCGGCGGCTCTGTCCTACGTGTGCGCGAATCGTTCCCTCTGCCGCCAGCTACTGTCATGGATGTACATAAGCGAATATTATTGGAAAATTAATTTCTTAAATATAAAATACATTTCCGGGAAACTTTAAAGTGTATTTTGAACAACATCCTATTGTAAAATAGCAATAATAAATAAATGTGTTTACTTGTAGTACCATTTATTTTTGCCAAATCCTAAAATTCGCGGTTCGATAATAAACGGTTATGATAATTTTTATTTCTTTTGTCCCACAATATGGGACATTCATGGACAGAAGTAATTAAAATTTCTGTCTGACATGTCCCAAAACAATGGCACCGCTTTCAATTTGCGCGAAAATATCAAACCAACTGATCGCATTCGCTTCGCATCGCGCCGCATCGAAACCTACTCGCGGTCGGTAACGTAGGACACTTCCATAGTTACCGACTGTTTGTTATTTTCGCGCCGCTTCGCATTGAATCGCCTACGTAGCACGTCGCGTAACCATAAAATAAGATCTGTAAATGATTGTATGTTGTCTCATTGACTATTAGCAATTTAAATAAAGCAAATAACAAGTTAGTAAGAAACATAATATTTAATGACTAATAACCTGTTATTTACTTTAATTCTATACAGGACTAAGCAAAACAGCTGTCAGATCTAGCTTCGTGTTTAGAAATGTTGAAGAAGGCTATGAAACCATTAACAATACAAGATAATTTCAAAACAAAACACGTTTTTTTTTATTAATAATTTATTTCACACATTTAAATACATAATAAAAATAGGAAAATTCTGTTTAATATTGTCAGTAAATGTGATAATGTTAAAATTTTAAAATACTTTTATTTAAAACCCAATAGACAATATTAATCAGAATAATATTAGTGTAATGATCAAATATTCAAAGGGATTTCATAATCATATCACACAATACGTTCATTATAAGACAACACACATTTGAATCAGGGAATAACTTCATATTGAAAAAGCGATGAAATCAAACTTAATCTAGAAATTGAGAATCCAAGACGACAAGGTGTTATCAGAGAAATGTTTGTGTACAAATCTTCGCCATGATTTTTAGTAGCAAATCTCCCAGTCCTCATTAAACAGAGTAAAAACTACACTTCCTCACACTGTTTCTAAATATTATATACAAAATAAACACTCAAACAATACTCAATCCTATTCAATTTTTAATCAATCAACACCTGATAAAAACCTTATAGAAACAAGGAAGTGACCCTCGACTTTCATACCAAACTGTTTCCTGAAAATGTGCACTAATGTTGAATGCACAAATTTATATTAATTCATTGTACTATACTAATAATAAACATCAAAAAGTGAATTCAAAAACATATTTATCAATTCTCAAAAGCTGGAGATGTATACACCAAATACAATGGAAGCTAGGCACACAAAAATCTTCATCCTCCAAGCTAACAATTTTAGAAAAGGTCTCAACATCATAAAGGAAAATAATTATCAAATATTTTGAATATGTAGTTAGGAAGAATAAAAGAACCTCAAAAACTAGTAATCATTGGGAAGGCAGACAAAGAAAAGAAAGGTCACCTCTGGGGTTCTTTTAGAACTTTTGGCAAACAAAGTGTCAACACTGATCTCCTGGCTTATTAGACACATTAGAAAAAATCTTAATTTATGCATGAGTTGCCCACCAATATCAACCTCTGAGATGGACCAATCAAATAAAGAATATTACTGACACCTCTTTAAGGACTCAGCAGTACAATTCATTGATAATAAGCTAAAGAATTTATCAATAAATAAAATCAAGTTAACAAGGAACATTACTATATAATATTGTCAAGAAATGGTTGAATTCAACTCTTTTTACTGGAGGAGAGAGGAACAACTCCATAAAAAAATATAGTTTTTGCATTATAAACTGAAGATAACAATCAAGGGCCACTTATAATTTCTAAATATTCAGAAAACATTCCATCACAACACTATAATTTGTCAATCAAACCTCTTAACTCCATACTCAGCCAAAACTCCGATGACTCGATATTGAGGTAAACATCTCAATTCAACAAGAAATCATATACCTCTTCAGCCTAAACCTTTAATAGTATGCGAGTTAATGTTGATTTTGTGTAGTGTAAGTGTGTGTGTGTTAGAGCAAGAGGTAGAGTGCATTGTGTACCTGCAGAATGTGCAAGTCCAGTTGGGAGGGGCAGCGTTAGCTTCCAGTCGGCTCAATTCACCACTGGCCCCCTCCAGCCAGGTCCAAAGGTAAGAACCCACACCGGATCCCTTCCATACACTCCACAGTGTCTGGAAAAGAATAAATAGACACAAGTAATATATTGTTGTCATATAAATAATAGACAGAAATATTATAATAATAAGTTTAAAAGGAGAAATAGTCAGAGCAAGAAAATCTTTGAATATTCCGCCACAGCGATATATTCAGAAACTGTGAATTTCAAGAGAGGCACTGACAGAAGTAAACTGAATCAACAAGACAATCAACTATGATTTGATGATTTAGTAAGATTACCTTCAGTAATAAACTAAACTGTGAATTTCAAGAGAGGCACTGACAGAAGTAAACTGAATCAACAAGACAATCAACTATGATTTGATGATTTAGTAAGATTACCTTCAGTAATAAACTAAACTGTGAATTTCAAGAGAGGCACTGACAGAAGTAAACTGAATCAACAAGACAATCAACTATGATTTGATGATTTAGTAAGATTACCTTCAGTAATAAACTAAAAACAACTTGTTTTCATAGAGCAACACAGCAATTTATTTGTTAATATCATTTACCACTGTAAAAATCAATAATCAAAAAAATCTCAAACTGTATAAAATCAAATTTAATAAACTTGTTTTAAAGTAAAAAAGATTTGGGCATCTTTATCAAAATCTAACTAACTATTTGCATTGACAGGAATAAATTATTGTAAAAGTATATATCCAGCAGGGGAGAGATTTATTAACATTTATTTCTCACGCTAACGTTGCATCTCTGGGCTGGAAACATTGGTTTCTTGAAAGAAATTGCCAAATGGCAAATAATCGCCACTTGCGCAGGGTGCAAGGAAGTGTTTATTATTATTGTTATATCCACCAAGCAAGTAATAGTGACAGCATGAATAATAATTATTCTTTTGTTGTTGGTACTTATCATAATACAATTTCCACTACTATTATAATGCACTTTTTTTAATTTAATAACTGTTTGACATAATTTTACTATGAAAATATAGATAAAAGTATAGCAGAGTTAAAAAATAATCATTGGTATTAAAAATACGGATCCAATAAAATAATGTAGGAACCAACACAATACTTCCAACATACCTGTAATTCAATATACAACTGTTGAAGTGGAGGTACAGGTGGCAAACTTTGTGTCAAAAACTTCAATTTTGCTTCAATTAAAGCTTTTTGACATTCCAGAATATCAGGTTTAATTTCATTATCTGATTTATCTTCTTCTCTGCCTCCCGATAACACTTCACCTTTCTGGAACAGAATGGCACCTGTTTTGACTTTGTTGTATACGTTCTTGGCAACTTGCTCTTCCCTTTCATTTAAGTCTGGCTTAAAACCCAGTCCCATCCTTTCCCCGCATACTTCAAAATTTTCTGCGTACTTTGTTGTGTAACTTATATTTGGTTTAACAGGATCAGAAGCTTGAGCAGATTCTACAACTTCAGTTGTAGCCTGTTTTTTGACAGGTAACACATCTAATGCGATTCTTCGTTTTCTCTTGAAATTGGTATTTTCTGTTCCGCTTGCCTCAGGAACAACTTCATATTTATTAACTGGTCGACTTTCTACATTTTTTTCTAACATGTCAGCTGCAACAATTATCTTAGTACCGTCTTCAACTACAATTGCATTTGATCCAACATTACTAACTTTAGACAATTCTGTGAATGATGCAGTTGGTAAAGCTTCGTCGATACTAGTTGCACTAGGAAAAAGTGGCTTAAAAGGCAAATCAATCTTCGGTTGTGAAGTCTCTTCGGTGGTAACTAGTGATTTGTTAGAAGCAGATTCAGTTGAACACATGGTTTCAGAGGCGTCGGAAATAATCAATGGCTGATCAATTGGTTGTTCTTTTTCTATCTGAGCGATCAAATCATCGACGTCCATGTCCAGAGCTGTAGTGCTTTTGGGTGGAGGAGGCGGTGAACCCGGTGGTGTTTTCGGACTTTTGATCCCAACAGGTGATTGACATGCTGAAGTATTCCTGATACCTTTAGGAGAACCGGTCAAATATTTTATCTCACTGGGCACCAAGTCTCCTAATTTTTTTAATAGTTTCGATTTTACTTGTATCAACTCATCTAAGTTGTCCGTTTCTGATATACTCAATCCCTTAGGCTCAGCAGAATTTTCTTCTATATCAGTTTTTTTATCAGCTTCCTCGGAACTCTGAAATTCAAAAATACATATCAATGTAGAATTGTACCATACAGTTTACTATCACAAAAATAAAATAACACTTTACGTACATAGATCAGTGGTTAGTGAATCTCAACCGCAATTTTATAGGGGAGACTCTAACTAATAGATCATCACAATATGACGACAGATGTCTCAGTTTGAAAACTTAGCCATCAGTTTCAGAACCAGTGATAAAAATCACAAAATTTCTGTATTATCAGAGGCAGTTTATCATCATTGACATAAATAACAAGATAGGTAAAAGAATTGAAGAAAAGTTGGTAATGTACAAACCTCAGCAGAGTTATGTGTGCTCAAATCATTTCCATCAATTATTGCAGTGGATACTGCATTCATACTAGATACTGTAATTTTGTTTTCATCCACTTTGATCATATCTAAATTGTCTTTAGCAGCTACAGCAACCACGGGTTTCTCTGTTACATTTCCAATGTTGGGTAGCAATTGTGGTCCACTTACTTTAAGTAAATTAACATCTTTCTGATAATCAACACAGGGAGGCAGTAATTCATTATTCTGGGGTAATTCTGGACCAAAAGCCTTTTTCTGTACATTCGCAGCAGGCAAGGATACATTTTTTGGTAATTCTGGTCCATATTTCATGGGTTCCTTTACTTGGTCAGATTTCTTTGCTGGTTTTACAAGAGTCTTAGGTACTTTCTTCACTTTAGCTTTGGAATTTGCAGGATACACTCCAATGACTGATTTTCTTCTGGCTTCTTCATCTTCTGATCCAGAATCAGGATTATGATATGATGTTATTAACTCTATTCGTCTGAAAAAAAGAATTATTGAAATTCAATATCTTCAAATAATCAATGTAAATTATAATGCTACGTTTTGAGTTTGTCAAAAATTCAAAAATTAAATTAATTAAAGTACATTATAATATTTATAAATGAGGTCTAAATAATTTTTGAATAAAATTGAAGTCATTCAAATCATGTATGGAATCACATTAAATAACTGGGATTTTAGACAGAACATGTGACTTAGGAGTTGTTTATACATTAATATAATAGGTATCTGAACCAAGATCAAAAATATTAAGATATTAAAAATTTATTTATGTAACTAAAGGCCGCACAGGCACTCAAATGTGATTAGTTGCCTTGGCCTCTCCTCATTTAATCAGCCAATACTGACATTATCGTCTTGAGACTAAAGACAGGTAAAAAATTGTAGTACTGTCTACAGTGCTATTGACGTTGCTAGGCACTGGCAGAAAATAATTTAAATGCGTTGCTGACACGAAATAAAAAGAAGAAGAAGTTTGATAGTTTCAGAATAACATTGAAAAATTCTATCGATAAAAAATAATTCCGAAAGTACCCCTGAAGTTTGCTGAATTCCCTCATTATCCATTTAATTTATTAGATGTAAAACTATAATTAGAAAAAATATTGTTATACAATATGTTGTGTTGTTTCAGATTTTTAAATATGTGTTGTGCGTTATTACAAAAAGGTATATTCAAATTGTCACTTACATCGTTCCTGTCGAGCGCTAGTCAAGTTGTACAAAATGTATGACGGAACGAATCCCATCGCTTTTACTTCAGTACGGTATAATAACTAAAATTCTCAGTGCCTATGCGGCCTTAAAGTAAAAACTTATATCAATTGTTCTACATAGTCATGATGACTACTTGTGAGAACAAAGAGAAGTTAATGATGAAAATACAAATCATTTGTTTAAATTCAAAAATAAACACAAAATTAAATTTAACCCTGAGTAAATTTCGGTTTCCGTGGCTCAGTTGATTAGGTATCCGACTGCTGATCCAAAGGTCCCAGATTCGAATCCTGGTGGGGTCATGGTTTTTAATTGTGTTTTCAGTCTGGATCTGAGAGACAATAAATATCGTGTCTCCAGAATGTGCCAACATGTTATTGGGTGTGTGATCAGTTAATATTTGACATAGTACCCGTTAGTTGTTCGAAAAGTAGTATAAAAATAAATCTTAAAGGAAGGAATTCTAAAATATTACAAATTCATTCTATGTACTTACTCTTCCTCTTCATCACTGGAAGACTCTGATTCTGGTTTCTTGGGTCTGACAACTTGTTGTGGTGCTGCTGCTGCTCTGGACATGCGAGGGATTTGTGCTCCTGAAATATTAACAAATCTCTGTATTAAAACATAAACTAACCATGACATAGATGTTCTCCAGCGGAAGGAGACTCCAACAGGAATCGAACCTGGGAATTTTGATTCAGGTGTCAGATATCTAACCAATTGAGCCACGAATTTCTTACACATATACGTAAACTATCTTTAGTACCTGTTACTAGAGCATAATCAATGAAAAAGTGTACTTATAAACCGCTAAATAAAGATGTATACTTAAAAAGTATTTTAAGTATACATCTTTATTTAGTAAACTTCAAGTTAGTACGAGTTGAAAGGTTGTTAACATTTGACTAATGGTGGACTAAAGCTTCATTGGACCAAATATTTCAAAATGGCGAATACTTTCAAACATGACAGATAATTTAACACAGACCAAAAATACATATATAAAAGGTAGTCTTGAAAATCTATCGGATAGGATTGTTATTTTAAAAGAAAATATTGAGTTAGTAAATTAACAGTGCATAAGAAAATTGAAATACTGTATACAAAACAACAAATGAGTTCATACAAAATAACAAAAACTTCAATATGTACATCAAAAATATTATGTACTAGCTTTTATGTCCCGCCGTTGGCCAAGAATGTAAAATTGTGAAAGAAAAAGCAATCGTTTTTATAATATTGTCACCCAATTATTTTGCAATATCAGACTATGAAAAGTGGTTTGAAATTTGATTGAGTTTAAGTATTGTAAAATGTTCAAGTGATGGCCACAACCCATTCTTTTTTATATATTGCTATAAAGTGTGAATGAAGTATAATATTTATACAATTTCTGCTCGCATGGACTATGCGTAATGGTTTTAAATATGACTGTTTATCAACGTTGTAAAGAGATTGGTTTGGCCACAACCCCCATTTTTAAATATTATCATCGAAAACAAATTGTAATGTGTACCTATTGAAAATTTAGTAATTTTGGATGTTGGGATGTGGTTAAAATTTGATTAAACAAACGTAGGTACTGAAAAGATCTAGTATTGGTCACATCCCATTCGTTTTTATATTTTTTCATCAAGTGTGCATTATATTTTTGCTCAATTTGACTGAAAGTCTTCATTAACGAAGAAGAAGAAGACTTGAACTATAGTAAATAGTTTTTAATTTGAATATAAATGTTGTGAAGAGTTCAGTAATGGCCACAACCCCCATTCTTTAAATATTAGGTGTTGAAAATTATTCAAAATAGGATGATATAAATGGTTTAAATTTAATTAAACAAAAGTATTGAAAAGATTCTAGTGCAGGTTATATCGTCACATCCCATATCCCATTCATTTCATATGTATTTTCATCAAGTGTGCATATCGTTAATAATATTTCTGCACAATAGACTATTAGACTTAAAACTAACCCAAAAGACTAAATAAAAAAGAGAAAAATAAGTATAAGACTATAAGAAATAGTTTGTATAAAAAACTATTCCAATGGTCTACATAAAATAAGTAAAAATACATATACCTAATAGAAGAATTAGACTATTGGAAATAGATTGTATAAAAGCTCACCCAAAGGTCTACAAAAAAGAAGAAGAAGAATATTTAGACTATTGGAAATAGTTTGTATAAATACTGACCAAAAGGTCTACATAAAAGAAAATGAATAAGACTATTGGAAATAGTTTGTATTAAAACTCTCCCAAAAGTCTACGTACTTAAATGAAGAAGAATAATAATTAGACTAAAGGAAATAATTTTTATAAAAAAATGACCCAAATGTATACATAAAAGAAGAAGAAGATGAATTAGACAATAGGAAATAGTTTGTATAAAAACTGCCCTAAAGGTCTACATAAAATTAAGAAGAAAAAGAATTAGACTCCAGGACCCGCCGCTTCAGGCCCTTCAGTACCTCCCGTCCCTTTAATCCCTCATTACGTCCCTTCCCATCAGGCCCTTCAGTACCTTCCGTCCCTTCAGGCAGTTTTATACCTCCCGTCCCTTCAGGCCCTTTAGTGCCTCCCTTCCCTTCATTACATCCCGTCCCATCAGTCGGTTAAGAAAAGTTTACATCCAGAAACCATCCTGGAAGAACCGCGAAGATATGAAAGAACCTTCTTTTCCCAGGATGCTCTACTTAATAGGTAAAATGACTAAATACACGAAGAAGAAGAAAAAAGTTTAATCCCAGATACCTGCGAAGAGATGGAAGGACAGTTGGACCTTCTTCTCCCAGGATTCTCCAACTTCATAGGTAAAATGACCAAAAATACACGATGAAGAAGAAGAAGAAGAAATAAGTTTAAATCCAGATACCTGCGAAGAGATGGAAGGAAAATTGGACATTCTTCTCCCAGGTTAGTCCACCTTCAAAGGTAAAATGACCAAATAGACGATGAAGAAGAAGAAGAAAAAAGTTTAAATCCAGAAACCTGCGAAGAGATGGAAGGAAAATTGGACCTTCATCTCCCAGGATAGTTCATCTTCATAGGTAAGATGACCAAGTACACGTTGAAGAAAAAGAAGAAAAAAGTTTATATGCAGAACCCGTCCTGGAAGACCTGTGAAGAGATGGAGGGACAGTCGGACCTTCTTTTCCCAGGATACTCCCCCTTCATAGGTAAAACGACCAAATACACGAAGAAGAAGAAGAAGAATAAGAAAAAAGTTTAAATCCAAAAACCATCCTGGGCATACGCTCGACAATTCACCAAAGTTTCATTATAATCGGACAAACGGTTGATAAATAAATAAATAAAATAATTTTCCTATAGGAAATCAATATAGGTATATTATTGTTGATTTGTAAGTAAATAGTATTAGGTAGGTACCTACCTACAACAACCTTCTAAATAAATTCGATTCCTAACAAATTTTATTTGAATATCACATTCTTTCTGTAGCCATGGAAACGATTCGAACAAGTAAGTAATATCGAATGGTTCGGATACATTTTTTGAATATGTAGGTACCTACATTGGTTTGTTCGATGCCATAAAAATGAAAATTGTCAGAAAAATCAAATATTATTTACAAATTATGCAATTTTATTATGCCTATATCTTTACTAATAAATAACACATTTTTACAATATATGTCTTAAAACTTGCCGTAATGTCTTGTGTTTCATTTTATTATTTCATAATTACATTTATTTCAAAGGTTTATTATTTTCAAGAACATATTCATTCGGTGGGAAAATGAAATATTGTATGAAAAGATATTAAAATGGCGGCGTTTATGTACAAAAGGCTTACTTTAAAAATAAGTTAAACATTATAATTATACCAAATATTCACCATGTTTTTCACTTAAACGCTAAGTTATACTTCAAAATATATTTTTTTTGTGTAAATACCTACTTCTAACTTTTAAACTAACAGATATTTGCGTGCAAAATGTACACTTTTTTGACAGATATGACTTGGAAAATTTTTGTATGAAAAAAATAATTATTTAAATATTTTTAAAATTCAGCATTTTTATCGCATTCTTTTTAGCGTGACACTGCATCAGGTATACTGGTACATGTTCGCACTTAAATTAGATTTTTAGATGCTCTTGGTTTTTCAGAAGGCGTGAGACAAACACACACACACAGACACTAACATTTTGATTGCTTTATTACTTTAGATTATAAAAGTATTATAGGCTTAAAATTTTCTTTACTTTCTGAAATTTTAGGCTCTGTGAATCAAGCGAATCAAAAGTTATAAGGGGGGGGAGGCGACACACAGACACAATAAATGTTCTACTCCGAATTCTGAGTAAATCTAAGTGTGGAACATATATGCTGCGAAGCCTCTAAGTTGCTGTTTTTTGAATTCAAAGTTGGAAAAACTGTGCAAAACTTTACTGCTGCATACAATTCTCTCACACGGGACTAAAGAGTATTAAGTACTGTCGATTCTCTTGAACGAATTGATAGTTGTATGAAAAAAAAACATGTTTATTCCTGAAAAAAAATTACCTGCGACAGCTTGGGTTGAAGGTAATACGATAACACCTGGAGGAGGTTCCCAACTTACGGTGTTTGTAATCTGTTCCCAATAATATGGAAATCCACTTGATGGATCTACGCACATTGACCACACTGCAAGAAAAGGAAAAAATTATTTGAGTAAAACAATTGAAAAGACTAAATATAAAGTTATTGACACCGAATTGCTTTTACTTAGATAATTTAGTTTGGTGACAAATCATAATACACTCCAATAAAAGCATGACAATTTGAAACAAACCTAAACAGAACATCATAAAACAGAACGGTGATCAAACAGGACGAACAGGACATAATCAAAAAAGTATATCGGCTAATCAGTTCATCGACAAATAAGAACTAAAATTTGAATTTGTGAAATAATTAAATAACAAGATATATTTATTAAAGAACTCACTTGGTTGCTGCTGTATAATTGCTCTAGGAGCTGCTGGGCGCTCTCCTTCGCCCTCACTGCCAGAATCGGAACCGTAATCTCCCACCAGCCCGGCCAATGCTCCTCCGGAGTTATGCATGTTTATTTATTACACTTTATAAACCAAACTGTTAGGTAACAACTTTATCACTTTAACGTTAAAAATAAGAATGAAATAGCCATCATTCTAAACAAACATATTAATTACAACAAAATCAGTCGAAATTAAATTGTTATTTGAAATGAAGGTTGTAAATAATTACCGAAATGTATTTTTAGAGTGCAAGTGAAAAGTAAAATAGATAGAAATGTCAATCATCTAATCATATACCTTTATAATTTAAACAAGCAATTTTCAAATAACTTAGCAAACAAAATAACTATCGAAATTACTACATAAATGAAGAAGTTTTAACAAAATAGAAAACATTTTACGCATATTTTGACTGACGCACGCTCGTCCATAGAATAAAGATATATATACTGTGCGCTCGTCGCTCTTCGAACGAAAACCATAGAAAAGAGATATATTACCATAGATTTTTAATGTAATCATAGATTTTTATTATAATATACTAAATGTTATAGTTTACAAATTTTGTATGAATCGAAGTGAGACATTTAACAAACCGGGGAGAAGAAGATATATTAAAAAATACTATATTATTTATATATTCGGTTAAGTAAGGTTGGTTATTAGAGAACATAAAATTAAAATATTGTCAGAGGTCAAGCCCTCCCCCAGCGGCGGGTGTGCTAAGATGTTAGCCTGGCTAGCTATTCCACCGCCGCTGTATCTTCCCGCTCTCCCGGTTGCTAAAACTTAAAAATTAACTTAATCTATAATCAACTGCTAAACCTATAAATAAATTATCTACTATCTAAAATTTAATTTCTATTCTAGTTCAGCTTCAGAGTGGGTGTAGAGAGAAATAAATGTAAAGAGAGTAAGTTGTGTGACTCGGTTTAGTAAACAACAACAAAAAATACAGATAATACCATGGGGATAATACACATAAAAATAAAACCGGCAAGAACAGAGAAAGAAAGTGCTTAACCTAGGTTCTTAATCTATAAATTAACTCTAAATAGTCCCAATTAATCTACTTAAACCTACACTTTGAGTCCTTTCTCACAAATATTGTCTGTCCTTCACTGGAGGGGTAAAAGGATGAAAACGACCACGAAGTATAAAATGTCAAAATCACTTACGGTCTGGGGCGGGTGCTCGTGGCTTACCCTGGTTCGGCTGTAGATACTGATTAGGACTTCCCAATGTTTCGTCCTCTTCAGGACAGGAGACGTCGTATAACGGGGAGGCCCGCGGATTTTTTCGTTCGCGCACGCCGTTCGCCCTTCTCACTGTCCCTTCCGACTCTTCCAGCTGTCGGACGCGATGATGATTTCGTTTATACAATTATTATTTACTTATACTGATGATAACTTGATATGTCTCTAAGTTTTAGTAAGAAAAACTTGCGCAAAGGGGACGGGCGGTTTGCGACGTGAGATGATCTTAACTCGGCGAGATCGGGCGGTTAAGTCACGAACCATCCCCCAGGGCTCCTAGTTTTATTGGTTGACAGGGGCTGCGCGGGGTAGTGATACCCTCCTCCCAAGAGGCTTGGAGGTCGAGCTCACCTTTCTTTCAATGTCTGTTATGGAATTAAATATTCCACACATTACCTCGCTGGACGACATGCATAAAAAAGTAAACGATAATTGAAGCCGTGGTCTGACGATACACAAATGTCAAATGTCAGCGCACAAACGTCAGACGGCACGGTCATGTCACAAGATAAAATGATAAAAATTTGAAATAAAATATATAATTAAAATTGGTAATAAATTAGGACGTCACAAATCAAAAATAAAAAGAGTCAATATTGGACGTCACACGTTAAAATGGATTCAATATATTAAATAACTTAAAATCACACAGCCGAAATATTGTCACATAAAATAAAATTGTCACATATATATAATTTTCTGGGGCACACATAATTTTCTCGCCACGGCCATGAAAGTGCTGATGCACCGTCAATGCCGGAATGGACCGTCGTCGATGGACGAAGGGGCAAGGCTATCGGCGAAAGCACCCTCGGGTCCCAGACACCGGCAGATGCTGGTTGGGCGACTGGCGGGAGCGAACGACGGCGGCGCGAGTCTCAAGGAGATGCAGGCTGTTGCTCCAGGGTCCAGCGCGACCCAACAGCGTTTAGAACACTTTCCAAACTCAGCACCCGCTTCGGTCCAGGAAAGCGGCTCTCTCACCGAATGGTGGTGCGCCGATCCATCTCGGCACTCCAGGTGTCACATCCAGGGCTGCTGATGTGGAGCGAGCCTAACCGACACCCTCTAGTGCGGTTTGCAGCTGCTCTGGCCACGAGGGAGCGCAGTCCGTGTCGACACGACGCGTGTTCAATTTCGACTGTCATCTGTCACTTGTATTGTCACATTTCAGCAGGCTGATTTTGTATAAACACCAGAGGAGAAGAAAGGAGTTAAGTACTATTTTATCTGTGGATTTAGCTCGTTAACACCAATGTATGTATGTTTTTGGTATTTTGTAAGCGAATTTTCTTTAGTTGTCTTAACCCCAATAAAATACTCGGGGTTAAAATTATTTATTTATTTGTAGAATAAGAGTTATCTCCTGTCAAATCACGCGACGAATTTACTTCTATATTTTCTATGCACGCGAGTTTGATATTGTAAAATTGACTAATTACTTGAATTATTTCATCCATAATCATTTACAAGGTAGGTATTATTTATCTTGTACAATATTCATACATATAACTAACCAAATTTATTATTAATTTTTGTATTTGACTTGTTTATACATTCGTTGTTATTTTTAGACTTAGGTCTTTGGAGGCTTAATATATCATGAATTTGACGTTTCAAACAAAGAAACATGACGTTTTTCTTTGAGTATAATAATATAAAATGTGGATACTAATCACGTTTTGTTTATTTGCAGCATGTCATACTTATTTTTGCGAGCTTTAAAAGACGATGGTCCGTTGGAAATGTCGAACGATGTATTGACCAATGGTATTGACTAAAAGTATGTACTTACCTACAATAACCTATCCTAAATTTGTTCTTGACAACAAATTTCGAGTTTGTTCTTGATAACATATTACTTTGTTATTATGTATATAATGAAATGTTTAAATTTAAATAAATGAAAAAAATATTGGAGTTGGTTTTGAAAGTATATTTAAATCAATAAATAGTATTACAGAATTGAGCTACCAGCGCCCTTGGAATGATTTTAAATCATTAAACGGCGCTATATAAATAACTTATTATTATTATTATTATTATTTAAAAGCACATTGCACTATAATATGAAGATAACTAAACATCATATAGGTACACATAAAAGTACTAGTTTTACCTTTTTATACTGCTTCATATTAATATGCATGGTATTTATGTAGTGCGTTTGATAATTCACTCACATTTTAAGAGCAGATAATTCTGTAACTATATTTATTTATTTATTTAATATTGCTTCTCGGGCAACTAACAGGTACTATGTCAAATATTAATTTTACACGCACCCAATAACAAGTTGCCACATTCTGGAGACTTACGATATTAATCGTCTCACAGATCCAGACTGAAAACACAATTAAAAACTGTGTCTCCACCGGGAATCGAACCCGGGACCTTTGGATCAGCAGTCAGATATCTAACCAACTGAGCCACGAAGGCCGACTTATATCCTATTTTGTTGGAAAAAATAGGATATAAAGAAAACACAACCATGAAAATTTTTGAACCATGATCATTAAAGTGGTCAAAGTAAATTATTTTATTAACCTTGTTTATTATTTTTACAGATATGTAATTGAAATCTTTCAATCATCAGTGTGTCGCACATGTTTAGAAGCCATATTATGTAATAGCTTTGCAGTATAGTATAATATGGATAACTGCTGCAGGAATTCTTGAGCCAGACAGAGTTGAGCTGATATATATATATATATATATATATATATATATATATATATATATATATATATATATATATATATATATATATATATATATATATATATATATATATATATATATATATATATATATATATATATATATAATATATATATATATATATATATATATATATATATATATATATATATATATATATATATATATATATATATATATATATATATATATATATATATATATATATATATATATATATATATATATATATATATATATATATATATATATATATATAATATATATATATATATATATATGTATATATATATGTATATATATATATATATATATATATATATATATATATATATATATATATATATATATATATATATATATATATATATATATATATATATATATATATATATATATATATATATATATATATATATATATATATATATATATATATATATATATATATATATATATATATATATATATATATATATATATATATATATATATATATATATATATATATATACATATATATATATATATATATATATATATATATATATATATATATATATATACATATATATATATATATATATATATATATATATATATATATATATATATATATATAACAAGATCAAAAAGAATTGCAGACCACGAGCATAAAAAACAAGAATTAGAATACACGAAAAATGCTCTACGTTGTAATGGTTTCTCAGACTATATAATAAACAAAGCATTAAAGAGTCCAAAAACAGTGAAAGAAAAATCCAATGAAACACCATTATCAACAGCCCGACTACCATATATCAAAGGCGTCACCGATAAAATCAGCCGTCTATTAAACAAAAATAACATACGTACCGTTTTCAGCACAACAAATAAAATATCAACCTTTCTAAGAAACCCGAAAGACATCATTCCACTTGAAGCTCATGGAGTATATGAAATACCGTGCGGATCGTGCAATAAGACTTATGTAGGAAGAACCAATCGAAAAGTTGAAGCACGAATAGCGGAGCACAGAGTCGACATGAGAAACAAAAAACTTACATCCTCACTTGTACAACACTCGCTCACAGAAGGACATACAATAGATTTTGACCATTCAAAAATAATAGCAAGTTTAAACAGTGAACCTCTCAGAATTTACAGGGAAGCTATAAAAATATATAAGAGAAGGGATATAATGAACAATCGGGACGACGGAGTTCGTTTGCCTAGTACCTGGAAGAACATTTTATATGACAAACAATACAATAATAATATTAATAATACCATAGCGAAAATAACCCCAAAACACAACAATAATAATATTAATGTCATAACTAAAATTAACAATAAATCACAACACAAAAATAATGATAAAATATTATTACCAACGAACACGACAGCAGGTGGGCGTGTCACAAGGAGCCAATCACGTCGCGCTAACAATATTTGACATAAGCGGCCATCTTGTACGCTACGAGTCACTTGACGGTGAGCTTTCAGTGTGAGTAGACGTGTGTCGCGCGCGTGCTTTTCGTTAAGTCCTTGAAAATGCCTGGTGATATTCAGGCGAAACGTCGGAAGACAAATGGTCTTAGTCAAGACCTACTGACACGGGAAAACCGAGATAAAAATATTATAACATATTTCACCCGTGAAAACATCAAATATAACATAAATAACCTCTACGGTGAGGAAGTGTATCGTTCAACAAAACGATTTGAAAAGTTAAATACGAAAAGAGCAAAACTTCTATGTAATTTAACTTTCTTACGCCGATGTCGTGATACAGAAACAATACCAGTGTCTTTTACTTTAAAAACAAATAGAAAATCAGTAAAAACATCCAAAATATTAAAAAATACCGGTTTGACTCTAATTCGTGAAGAAATTAAATACATACGGTACAAACTAGATCAAGTGAGTTCTCAACTACGTGTACTTCATTTAAACCTCGCAAACACATTACATCCAGTGATATGGGATCAACTAAATAATATTGTGCAATATCGTGTTGACACCAATACAACATACACCACGGAACGCCAAATAAAGAAATTTACCAACCTACAGAAAAATAAATATTGTCACCAAGCCGCTCTGGATACAAACAAGGTCATTCACAATTTATCAAATTTTCAACTGAATAATAATGCTATTTCCGTCCTCTCAAAAGGTTTTAACTATGGTGTATCATATAAAACTATTCCTAAAGAAGAAATAATTACAGCGGTTGAATCAGCCATTCACAAATGCACCAATAATACTGCCGAAACAATTAGACAAGAAACATGCTCGATTTTAAGAAAAAATACACCACCAAAATGCAATTTATCAAAACTAGAAATAATAGCCCTCAAAGAATTACGCAACAACAAAGATTTGATAATCCTTCCAGCTGATAAAGGCAATGCCACAGTAGTGATGAACAGTGAAGATTATAAATCGAAAATGACCGATATCCTTGAAGACCCAGCATACAAAATACATGCAAGCAACCCAATCACGTATCTTGAGAAAACCACGAAAACTAAAATAATGGAAACAAAACTTAGTGATGATATCAAAAAGTCACTTATTCCACGAGAGAAGTCGTCACGCTTTCCAAAATTATATGGTCTTCCAAAAATTCATAAGAAAGACATTCCTCTCAGACCAATTGTTAGTTCCATTGGTTCGCCGTTACAAATGCTTTCTAAATTCCTCGCGAATATGTTGCAGCCCTATGTAGAATCCGCAGACTCCTATGTCAAAAACTCAGAACATTTCATATCACTCATCACTGACTTAGAACTGGAAAGTACAGATATTCTTGTGAGTTTTGACGTTGTTTCTTTATTTACAAATATTCCAATTAACGAGACACTAGACATAATCAAAGAAACACTCAATACCACAGACGATATTTTAAATTTATTTTATCACTGTTTAAATAACACATTTTTTTATTACAACAATAAGACATACAAACAAATAAAAGGAGCACCTATGGGTTTGTCATTGTCACCAGCAGTCGCCAACTTATTTATGACGAGGTTTGAAGAAGAAGTCTTAAAGAAAGTAATACTCAAACCAAAGAAATGGCTAAGATATGTGGATGACACATTCGTAGTATGGTCTCACGGAGAAGAAGAATTAAATAATTTTTTGAACACTATTAACAGCATTCATAAAGATATAAAATTTACAATGGAGAAGGAAAATAACAGACAAATACCTTTCTTAGACGTTTTAGTGTTAAAAAAAGCAAACGGTAAACTGGGGCACACAGTATATAGAAAGCCCACACACACCGATAGATACCTACACGCAACGTCCAATCATCACCCCGCACAAATATGCTCAGTCGCAAAAACACTAATAACAAGATCAAAAAGAATTGCAGACCACGAGCATAAAAAACAAGAATTAGAATACACGAAAAATGCTCTACGTTGTAATGGTTTCTCAGACTATATAATAAACAAAGCATTAAAGAGTCCAAAAACAGTGAAAGAAAAATCCAATGAAACACCATTATCAACAGCCCGACTACCATATATCAAAGGCGTCACCGATAAAATCAGCCGTCTATTAAACAAAAATAACATACGTACCGTTTTCAGCACAACAAATAAAATATCAACCTTTCTAAGAAACCCGAAAGACATCATTCCACTTGAAGCTCATGGAGTATATGAAATACCGAGCGGATCGTGCAATAAGACTTATGTAGGAAGAACCAATCGAAAAGTTGAAGCACGAATAGCGGAGCACAGAGTCGACATGAGAAACAAAAAACTTACATCCTCACTTGTACAACACTCGCTCACAGAAGGACATACAATAGATTTTGACCATTCAAAAATAATAGCAAGTTTAAACAGTGAACCTCTCAGAATTTACAGGGAAGCTATAGAAATATATAAGAGAAGGGATATAATGAACAATCGGGACGACGGAGTTCGTTTGCCTAGTACCTGGAAGAACATTTTATATGACAAACAATACAATAATAATATTAATAATACCATAGCGAAAATAACCCCAAAACACAACAATAATAATATTAATGTCATAACTTAAATTAACAATAAATCACAACACAAAAATAATGATAAAATATTATTACCAACGAACACGACAGCAGGTGGGCGTGTCACAAGGAGCCAATCACGTCGCGCTAACAATATTTGACATAAGCGGCCATCTTGTACGCTACGAGTCACTTGACGGTGAGCTTTCAGTGTGAGTAGACGTGTGTCGCGCGCGTGCTTTTCGTTAAGTCCTTGAAAATGCCTGGTGATATTCAGGCGAAACGTCGGAAGACAAATGGTCTTAGTCAAGACCTACTGACACGGGAAAACCGAGATAAAAATATTATAACATATATATATATATATATATATATATATATATATATATATATATATATATATATATATATATATATATATATATATATATATATATATATATATATATATATATATATATATATATATATATATATATATATATATATATATATATATATATATATATATATATATATATATATATATATATATATATATATATATATATATATATATATATATATATATATATATATATATATATATATATATATATATATATATATATATATATATATGATGGGATAGTTTTTCTGCATTAAACACATGCTTAGGTACATATGAAAGCGAATGCAACAGACAGAAGTATGTACTCATAGGTATCTTTGAAGAGATCTCAAGCAGAGATAGAGGGATGGAGAGAGATTTGAATATGAAGACAAGGAAGACCACAAGACATTCCTACAGGGCTTACGACCTGTCATCGGCTGGCTTAAGTGATCACTTTGCGCCATGGCAACATTCACCAATTAAATGTCTTATACATAGTGGTTTCCTTGTGACAATCGAAAAGTTGAAAGTTGTATATATTTAGTTAATTGAAATCTGTTCACAAGTGGGTTTTAAGCGTCCATCTGTCGGATGAGACACAAACTAATTTCCTCTATCTCTGCTTGAGATCTCTTCAAAGATACCTATGAGTACATACTTCTGTCTGTTGCATTCGCTTTCATATGTACCTAAGCATGTGTTTAATGCAGAAAAACTATCCCATCACATTAGAAACGCCTGACAGCGTATAATGTCCAAATGAAAACATTACTTAAATTGAAAAATATAAAGAAACGCCTGATCCTGCAATCTGTATAGATCTGTAGTATAATATTTCTAGGCTATTTTTCAATTGAATAAAGGAATCGTCATAATTTGTTGATCTACAGTGACATCTGTAGTCCAAAAACTCCGTAGCTTTCGAAAGATGGCCGGGGAAATGACGTTTCTCAATGTTTCAACATAAAAGAATGACAGCGGAAATTAGTTTGTGTCTCATCCGACAGATGGACGCTTAAAACCCACTTGTGAACAGATTTCAATTAACTAAATATATACAACTTTCAACTTTTCGATTGTCACAAGGAAACCACTATGTATAAGACATTTAATTGGTGAATGTTGCCATGGCGCAAAGTGATCACTTAAGCCAGCCGATGACAGGTCGTAAGCCCTGTAGGAATGTCTTGTGGTCTTCCTTGTCTTCATATTCAAATCTCTCTCCATCCCTCTATCTCTGCTTGAGATCTCTTCAAAGATACCTATGAGTACATACTTCTGTCTGTTGCATTCGCTTTCATATGTACCTAAGCATGTGTTTAATGCAGAAAAACTATCCCATCACATTAGAAACGCCTGACAGCGTATAATGTCCAAATGAAAACATTACTTAAATTGAAAAATATAAAGAAACGCCTGATCCTGCAATCTGTATAGATCTGTAGTATAATATTTCTAGGCTATTTTTCAATTGAATAAAGGAATCGTCATAATTTGTTGATCTACAGTGACATCTGTAGTCCAAAAACTCCGTAGCTTTCGAAAGATGGCCGGGGAAATGACGTTTCTCAATGTTTCAACATAAAAGAATGACAGCGGAAATTAGTTTGTGTCTCATCCGACAGATGGACGCTTAAAACCCACTTGTGAACAGATTTCAATTAACTAAATATATACAACTTTCAACTTTTCGATTGTCACAAGGAAACCACTATGTATAAGACATTTAATTGGTGAATGTTGCCATGGCGCAAAGTGATCACTTAAGCCAGCCGATGACAGGTCGTAAGCCCTGTAGGAATGTCTTGTGGTCTTCCTTGTCTTCATATTCAAATCTCTCTCCATCCCTCTATCTCTGCTTGAGATCTCTTCAAAGATACCTATGAGTACATACTTCTGTCTGTTGCATTCGCTTTCATATGTACCTAAGCATGTGTTTAATGCAGAAAAACTATCCCATCACATTAGAAACGCCTGACAGCGTATAATGTCCAAATGAAAACATTACTTAAATTGAAAAATATAAAGAAACGCCTGATCCTGCAATCTGTATAGATCTGTAGTATAATATTTCTAGGCTATTTTTCAATTGAATAAAGGAATCGTCATAATTTGTTGATCTACAGTGACATCTGTAGTCCAAAAACTCCGTAGCTTTCGAAAGATGGCCGGGGAAATGACGTTTCTCAATGTTTCAACATAAAAGAATGACAGCGGAAATTAGTTTGTGTCTCATCCGACAGATGGACGCTTAAAACCCACTTGTGAACAGATTTCAATTAACTAAATATATACAACTTTCAACTTTTCGATTGTCACAAGGAAACCACTATGTATAAGACATTTAATTGGTGAATGTTGCCATGGCGCAAAGTGATCACTTAAGCCAGCCGATGACAGGTCGTAAGCCCTGTAGGAATGTCTTGTGGTCTTCCTTGTCTTCATATTCAAATCTCTCTCCATCCCTCTATCTCTGCTTGAGATCTCTTCAAAGATACCTATGAGTACATACTTCTGTCTGTTGCATTCGCTTTCATATGTACCTAAGCATGTGTTTAATGCAGAAAAACTATCCCATCACATTAGAAACGCCTGACAGCGTATAATGTCCAAATGAAAACATTACTTAAATTGAAAAATATAAAGAAACGCCTGATCCTGCAATCTGTATAGATCTGTAGTATAATATTTCTAGGCTATTTTTCAATTGAATAAAGGAATCGTCATAATTTGTTGATCTACAGTGACATCTGTAGTCCAAAAACTCCGTAGCTTTCGAAAGATGGCCGGGGAAATGACGTTTCTCAATGTTTCAACATAAAAGAATGACAGCGGAAATTAGTTTGTGTCTCATCCGACAGATGGACGCTTAAAACCCACTTGTGAACAGATTTCAATTAACTAAATATATACAACTTTCAACTTTTCGATTGTCACAAGGAAACCACTATGTATAAGACATTTAATTGGTGAATGTTGCCATGGCGCAAAGTGATCACTTAAGCCAGCCGATGACAGGTCGTAAGCCCTGTAGGAATGTCTTGTGGTCTTCCTTGTCTTCATATTCAAATCTCTCTCCATCCCTCTATCTCTGCTTGAGATCTCTTCAAAGATACCTATGAGTACATACTTCTGTCTGTTGCATTCGCTTTCATATGTACCTAAGCATGTGTTTAATGCAGAAAAACTATCCCATCACATTAGAAACGCCTGACAGCGTATAATGTCCAAATGAAAACATTACTTAAATTGAAAAATATAAAGAAACGCCTGATCCTGCAATCTGTATAGATCTGTAGTATAATATTTCTAGGCTATTTTTCAATTGAATAAAGGAATCGTCATAATTTGTTGATCTACAGTGACATCTGTAGTCCAAAAACTCCGTAGCTTTCGAAAGATGGCCGGGGAAATGACGTTTCTCAATGTTTCAACATAAAAGAATGACAGCGGAAATTAGTTTGTGTCTCATCCGACAGATGGACGCTTAAAACCCACTTGTGAACAGATTTCAATTAACTAAATATATACAACTTTCAACTTTTCGATTGTCACAAGGAAACCACTATGTATAAGACATTTAATTGGTGAATGTTGCCATGGCGCAAAGTGATCACTTAAGCCAGCCGATGACAGGTCGTAAGCCCTGTAGGAATGTCTTGTGGTCTTCCTTGTCTTCATATTCAAATCTCTCTCCATCCCTCTATCTCTGCTTGAGATCTCTTCAAAGATACCTATGAGTACATACTTCTGTCTGTTGCATTCGCTTTCATATGTACCTAAGCATGTGTTTAATGCAGAAAAACTATCCCATCACATTAGAAACGCCTGACAGCGTATAATGTCCAAATGAAAACATTACTTAAATTGAAAAATATAAAGAAACGCCTGATCCTGCAATCTGTATAGATCTGTAGTATAATATTTCTAGGCTATTTTTCAATTGAATAAAGGAATCGTCATAATTTGTTGATCTACAGTGACATCTGTAGTCCAAAAACTCCGTAGCTTTCGAAAGATGGCCGGGGAAATGACGTTTCTCAATGTTTCAACATAAAAGAATGACAGCGGAAATTAGTTTGTGTCTCATCCGACAGATGGACGCTTAAAACCCACTTGTGAACAGATTTCAATTAACTAAATATATACAACTTTCAACTTTTCGATTGTCACAAGGAAACCACTATGTATAAGACATTTAATTGGTGAATGTTGCCATGGCGCAAAGTGATCACTTAAGCCAGCCGATGACAGGTCGTAAGCCCTGTAGGAATGTCTTGTGGTCTTCCTTGTCTTCATATTCAAATCTCTCTCCATCCCTCTATCTCTGCTTGAGATCTCTTCAAAGATACCTATGAGTACATACTTCTGTCTGTTGCATTCGCTTTCATATGTACCTAAGCATGTGTTTAATGCAGAAAAACTATCCCATCACATTAGAAACGCCTGACAGCGTATAATGTCCAAATGAAAACATTACTTAAATTGAAAAATATAAAGAAACGCCTGATCCTGCAATCTGTATAGATCTGTAGTATAATATTTCTAGGCTATTTTTCAATTGAATAAAGGAATCGTCATAATTTGTTGATCTACAGTGACATCTGTAGTCCAAAAACTCCGTAGCTTTCGAAAGATGGCCGGGGAAATGACGTTTCTCAATGTTTCAACATAAAAGAATGACAGCGGAAATTAGTTTGTGTCTCATCCGACAGATGGACGCTTAAAACCCACTTGTGAACAGATTTCAATTAACTAAATATATACAACTTTCAACTTTTCGATTGTCACAAGGAAACCACTATGTATAAGACATTTAATTGGTGAATGTTGCCATGGCGCAAAGTGATCACTTAAGCCAGCCGATGACAGGTCGTAAGCCCTGTAGGAATGTCTTGTGGTCTTCCTTGTCTTCATATTCAAATCTCTCTCCATCCCTCTATCTCTGCTTGAGATCTCTTCAAAGATACCTATGAGTACATACTTCTGTCTGTTGCATTCGCTTTCATATGTACCTAAGCATGTGTTTAATGCAGAAAAACTATCCCATCACATTAGAAACGCCTGACAGCGTATAATGTCCAAATGAAAACATTACTTAAATTGAAAAATATAAAGAAACGCCTGATCCTGCAATCTGTATAGATCTGTAGTATAATATTTCTAGGCTATTTTTCAATTGAATAAAGGAATCGTCATAATTTGTTGATCTACAGTGACATCTGTAGTCCAAAAACTCCGTAGCTTTCGAAAGATGGCCGGGGAAATGACGTTTCTCAATGTTTCAACATAAAAGAATGACAGCGGAAATTAGTTTGTGTCTCATCCGACAGATGGACGCTTAAAACCCACTTGTGAACAGATTTCAATTAACTAAATATATACAACTTTCAACTTTTCGATTGTCACAAGGAAACCACTATGTATAAGACATTTAATTGGTGAATGTTGCCATGGCGCAAAGTGATCACTTAAGCCAGCCGATGACAGGTCGTAAGCCCTGTAGGAATGTCTTGTGGTCTTCCTTGTCTTCATATTCAAATCTCTCTCCATCCCTCTATCTCTGCTTGAGATCTCTTCAAAGATACCTATGAGTACATACTTCTGTCTGTTGCATTCGCTTTCATATGTACCTAAGCATGTGTTTAATGCAGAAAAACTATCCCATCACATTAGAAACGCCTGACAGCGTATAATGTCCAAATGAAAACATTACTTAAATTGAAAAATATAAAGAAACGCCTGATCCTGCAATCTGTATAGATCTGTAGTATAATATTTCTAGGCTATTTTTCAATTGAATAAAGGAATCGTCATAATTTGTTGATCTACAGTGACATCTGTAGTCCAAAAACTCCGTAGCTTTCGAAAGATGGCCGGGGAAATGACGTTTCTCAATGTTTCAACATAAAAGAATGACAGCGGAAATTAGTTTGTGTCTCATCCGACAGATGGACGCTTAAAACCCACTTGTGAACAGATTTCAATTAACTAAATATATACAACTTTCAACTTTTCGATTGTCACAAGGAAACCACTATGTATAAGACATTTAATTGGTGAATGTTGCCATGGCGCAAAGTGATCACTTAAGCCAGCCGATGACAGGTCGTAAGCCCTGTAGGAATGTCTTGTGGTCTTCCTTGTCTTCATATTCAAATCTCTCTCCATCCCTCTATCTCTGCTTGAGATCTCTTCAAAGATACCTATGAGTACATACTTCTGTCTGTTGCATTCGCTTTCATATGTACCTAAGCATGTGTTTAATGCAGAAAAACTATCCCATCACATTAGAAACGCCTGACAGCGTATAATGTCCAAATGAAAACATTACTTAAATTGAAAAATATAAAGAAACGCCTGATCCTGCAATCTGTATAGATCTGTAGTATAATATTTCTAGGCTATTTTTCAATTGAATAAAGGAATCGTCATAATTTGTTGATCTACAGTGACATCTGTAGTCCAAAAACTCCGTAGCTTTCGAAAGATGGCCGGGGAAATGACGTTTCTCAATGTTTCAACATAAAAGAATGACAGCGGAAATTAGTTTGTGTCTCATCCGACAGATGGACGCTTAAAACCCACTTGTGAACAGATTTCAATTAACTAAATATATACAACTTTCAACTTTTCGATTGTCACAAGGAAACCACTATGTATAAGACATTTAATTGGTGAATGTTGCCATGGCGCAAAGTGATCACTTAAGCCAGCCGATGACAGGTCGTAAGCCCTGTAGGAATGTCTTGTGGTCTTCCTTGTCTTCATATTCAAATCTCTCTCCATCCCTCTATCTCTGCTTGAGATCTCTTCAAAGATACCTATGAGTACATACTTCTGTCTGTTGCATTCGCTTTCATATGTACCTAAGCATGTGTTTAATGCAGAAAAACTATCCCATCACATTAGAAACGCCTGACAGCGTATAATGTCCAAATGAAAACATTACTTAAATTGAAAAATATAAAGAAACGCCTGATCCTGCAATCTGTATAGATCTGTAGTATAATATTTCTAGGCTATTTTTCAATTGAATAAAGGAATCGTCATAATTTGTTGATCTACAGTGACATCTGTAGTCCAAAAACTCCGTAGCTTTCGAAAGATGGCCGGGGAAATGACGTTTCTCAATGTTTCAACATAAAAGAATGACAGCGGAAATTAGTTTGTGTCTCATCCGACAGATGGACGCTTAAAACCCACTTGTGAACAGATTTCAATTAACTAAATATATACAACTTTCAACTTTTCGATTGTCACAAGGAAACCACTATGTATAAGACATTTAATTGGTGAATGTTGCCATGGCGCAAAGTGATCACTTAAGCCAGCCGATGACAGGTCGTAAGCCCTGTAGGAATGTCTTGTGGTCTTCCTTGTCTTCATATTCAAATCTCTCTCCATCCCTCTATCTCTGCTTGAGATCTCTTCAAAGATACCTATGAGTACATACTTCTGTCTGTTGCATTCGCTTTCATATGTACCTAAGCATGTGTTTAATGCAGAAAAACTATCCCATCACATTAGAAACGCCTGACAGCGTATAATGTCCAAATGAAAACATTACTTAAATTGAAAAATATAAAGAAACGCCTGATCCTGCAATCTGTATAGATCTGTAGTATAATATTTCTAGGCTATTTTTCAATTGAATAAAGGAATCGTCATAATTTGTTGATCTACAGTGACATCTGTAGTCCAAAAACTCCGTAGCTTTCGAAAGATGGCCGGGGAAATGACGTTTCTCAATGTTTCAACATAAAAGAATGACAGCGGAAATTAGTTTGTGTCTCATCCGACAGATGGACGCTTAAAACCCACTTGTGAACAGATTTCAATTAACTAAATATATACAACTTTCAACTTTTCGATTGTCACAAGGAAACCACTATGTATAAGACATTTAATTGGTGAATGTTGCCATGGCGCAAAGTGATCACTTAAGCCAGCCGATGACAGGTCGTAAGCCCTGTAGGAATGTCTTGTGGTCTTCCTTGTCTTCATATTCAAATCTCTCTCCATCCCTCTATCTCTGCTTGAGATCTCTTCAAAGATACCTATGAGTACATACTTCTGTCTGTTGCATTCGCTTTCATATATATATATATATATATATATATATATATATATATATATATATATATATATATATATATATATATATATATATATATATATATATATATATATATATATATATATATATATATATATATATATATATATATATATATATATATATATATATATATATATATATATATATATATAAATATATATATATAATGAACCATGATCATTAAAGTGGTCAAAGTAAATTATTTTATTAACCTTGTTTATTATTTTTACAGATATGTAATTGAAATCTTTCAATCATCAGTGTGTCGCACATGTTTAGAAGCCATATTATGTAATAGCTTTGCAGTATAGTATAATATGGATAACTGCTGCAGGAATTCTTGAGCCAGACAGAGTTGAGCTGATATATATATATATATATATATATATATATATATATATATATATATATATATATATATATATATATATATATATATATATATATATATATATATATATATATATATATATATATATATATATATATATATATATATATATATATATATATATATATATATATATATATATATATATATATATATATATATATATATATATATATATATATATGTAAATTAAACTGGACATAGAAATTTTATTTACATATGGCAAATTTATACTAATGTATGGGTCACGCCCCCTTCAGTTTTCTCACGGAGTTAACACCGGAAAACTCCATACAAAATGCCAAATTCCGAGATTTCTCGGGAGTTAAGACAACTCTTGGTGTTTCATACAAAATCAGCCTGCAGGAGAGGTCGCGTCAGTAGGCTTCCCTTCCATACCCGCGTTCTCTGTGGTCTACTGCCGGGATGCTACTCTCGCGCCAAAATTCCCACTGTATACCTATCCGTAGGTATTAATTAATTTTAATTCATTTGTCGCACTTTTCGTAGATATATTTGGCCTTTAGTTAATTCACTTTTTCTCACTTATAAATCTCACGTTATATGTATTCACCTGGCCTCATGGGCCCACTATAGATCAACATTTATTCACTCCTTAATTATGATTAAGTAACTACATGCTAATTGTTCCTCTATCTCAGTAATTATAATTAGTACATGCTCATACTTTTATCCCTTTGTGGCAGAAATACCTACATCAAACATGATATTTCTGTCACAAGAAAATTAATCAGTCAAAACAATCAAGAAAGGGTAATGACTCAAAGGTGTTACTTTCACTTTTGGTATACAACAATAAATAATTCTTCATACTGATATACCCCTAAAGGCTGTTTACCAGACGACAGTTCAATGAACCCTAAGTACCCAAACAATGGGTATATAAACAAAACAACAGGGGGTACTTTATCTCTTTACCTGTCAAACTTCCTAGTGAAATCATCGACCTGCTAAAGTTTTATACGCGAGTGAAAATTGTCATTATTCTAATTTATAAAAACTGTGATAGTGCTAAAATACAAATTTGTAAGTTATCATTTCAATTTGTTATTTCTCATCTCTACTCTGACTTTACCCTGTCTTAAATACTTTTACTTGATTGTGACTTGTTGGAACCTTTTATAATACTAAATAGAGTTCGCACTCTATTTAAGCGAACAGTTTCTGTTCTGGTGACCTCTCTTCCAGCAAGTCATAACAAGGAGTTCATTCTGTATTAATTTCCCTTCTGGAGTCTCAAAACATAGAACCGAACTAAGGATTCTATTGGTATATAGTAAACCCCTCTGGTTACTAATTTTATTGACCTACCAAATTGGTAATAGGCACACACTGGCCTTTAGTTGGCCACACCGCCTCACCTTAAAGCCACAATGAAATAGCACAACATAGTTAATCTAATATTCATAAAATTGTTATGTATGAATGAATGTTGGGATTATTATAGATGAATTGATAATATATAAAAACACTTTTACAATCATCATGTAATATTTTAAAGAAAAAACAAAAAAGGTACAACTAACATAGATTACAATTAATAAACAAACCATATGCCTGATTTACACGTTGGTATAGGCGCGGCCAACGTCTCGGCGAGCGTGTAAACGGCTTAAAAGTCTACACTATTTACATGCTCGCGAACCCGTCAGTATGCTTCATAGAAAAGAGAGTATGCTTTGAAGCATGATGGACGTTGAGGTTATGTCGGCCATAACTTTTGGCCTTACGTATTTTTATTATAATATAGGATTTTTTCAATTATCTCTACATGTAGGTACATGTTCTTAATCAAACAATGGACATTTTTCAATAATTATTATTTAAAAATTCTAAAAGAAATGCATATCAAATTATAAAAAAAATATTTTAATCATTATTTATTTGGGTTGTTCTAATTGTATGCCAATACCTATACTAATTTGGCAAACCTATACATGCATACAAACATGCATTCATACATACATACATTCATACATACATGCAACTAGTATGTATAATACTATTTTATTTAATTTTTCAATAAATCCACTATTTGATATTAATTTTATGCATATGATGTATTAATTAATAAATAAAATAACATGATTGAATAAATGTATTTTATTATAAAACATATAAATAAATATAAAAATATTAAAATGAATGTTTTCACATCATAATATATTTAATCCTAAATAATTCATAATCAGATAAACTATAATCATAAATATAACTTTGAATATTCAAATTCCAGGTGTAAAATACGTGTTATCCAACTGTCGATTTGTTCAGGAGAACTTTGTTCTCTTAACATATCGACAATGTTTCAAGCCAGAATACGCAAGAATTGTATGGAGAGGTCTACTTTTTTCACGGCTTTTCCAACTTTGAAGTCAAAAAACACCAACTTAGAGGCTTCGCAGCATATATGTTCCATAGACGGATTTACTCAGAATTCGGAGTAGAACATTTCGTGTGTCTGTGTGTGTGTCTGTGTGTGTGTGTGTGTGTGTGTGTGTGTGTGTGTGTGTGTGTGTGTGTGTGTGTCCGTCCGTCCCTTATAACTTTTGATCCACTCAATTTACAGAGCCCAAAATTTCAGAATATATACACAGTTATAGGCCTACAAAACTTTTTTACTCAAAATTTTGAATTTTTGTTTCAGTCAGGGGTTATCAACTTTTTAATTTTTATTTTATTTTTCCATATATCTCAGAAACCATAAAAGCTAGAACGCTGAAAATTGGTACGAACATAGAAAAATAAAAAATCTCAAATTAGTTTTTTCAAAAAAATTCCAGGGTTTCTCAAACATTTTTTATTAAGAAAAATATTTTTTTATGATAAATTTATGAGTTTAACTGCCTATATTTCCAAAACTTATACAATTATCGAAAAAAACCGAAACACCTCAACTAGATAATTTAATTTTCTATAAAAAATATCAACATTGTAGCAGAAGATCTCAATTTTTTTTAACAATTTTTCTAAAAATTGAATTAAGTGACGACATCGCTTCATACATTTTGTATGGCAGTCGCCTATACACAATATGTAAGAAGACTTAATAGTTTGATACTTCATCTCCAAACATACATACCATCATGCTATTTTCATATTCTGGGTAGGAAAAAAGGAACTTCCTCCATACTATCCTATCTTGACATAAATACCTACATATGTTGTATAGAAAACAAAATATCTGAAAATATTCAATAATTTGTATTTATGGGTTTATAGTTTGGTACATATTCTTCAAATATACATACTATCGCTATCGACAGTTGGATCTCATGTGTTACATGCAACTAGTTATAAATTTGGATGTCAGTTGTCAAAATTCCGATACGTCTTTCCAGCGCCAGAGCTCAAACGATTCTAATGTCAGGGCCAACGTGTAAATGACTCGCAAACGTCTGCCGCAAACCCCCTTTGACTCGTGCCAAAATACCGACACTCGATTGGATCGGGCGCGAGCCCGGGCGAGACCACGCGAGCCTATCCAAACACCCTATTTACACGTTGGAGCTCGGGATGTCTCGCCGAGCCAAGGCGAGCATGGAAACGGTCCATAACATTAATATTAAATGCAACACAAATCCACTTACCTAAAATGTGACAATCCTCTTTCTTGGGATGATTTAAATCTACTCGATCTACTTTTGCAACCAAAAGCAGCACACATCACCATATTTGTTTTTATTTAATATTTCATAGAACAAATAATACACTGTTTCAACACAAAAATGATTTTTAAAATAATAAATTAGGTATGCAAAGGATACCCTGACAGCTAGACGCCAAACGACAGACGGCTTCAAAAATATTACGAATGCCTCTATCCATTCAGTTGGTGTACATCCTTGTGCTACTAGTGCTACATTTGGGTCGAGCAAGATGGCCGCCAGGGGGTTTCTCCACACCCCCTATTGGACTCAAATGTCTTAATACATATTGGTTCGAAAGTTCCATCCATTTGATTACATCCATGTTTTCCACAAAAACCATAGTAAGCAATATTTTATCCATTTTATCCGTAGATTTTAAATAGATGCATTCATCTTGATTCATCTTTAATCTATGTATTTATCTTAAGTGCCGATTGGTGCCAATGTCAAAATGAGTTTCAGTTTCAAAAGTTTTCGAATTAATATTATGAGTATCTCGAAATTTGAGATTGAAAATGATGCTAGAACTTATTATTTTAAAAACCAAAAATAGTTTTTAAATATTCGTTGTATATTTATGCAATACACAATAACACTTATATGATAGCATTACGAAGCATTTACAGAAGGTGACAACACAATATTTTAAATGATTTACCATTTGAGAATTTCAGAAAATAATTATTGTATTCTTAAATACATATTATAATGTATTTATAAATATATCGCAGAAAGTGTCAAAAATGTTTTTATGCGTTTTACTGGTAGGGATATTATGTCTAAGTGCCATCATAGGAGATAATCTAGTATTAAAAACTGAAAACAAAATTGTGAAAGCTTGCATCGATAATGGTACACACGCACTAATCGGTGGTTTATCGTGGTCTCTCGTGCTATTATTCCGAAAAAAAATGATACTTAGCGGCGAAACAATATGGCAAATAGTGCTTTGTACTCTTCTGTCATCACTTATTGATATAGATCATTTTGTAGCAGCTCAATCACTGAAATTGCAGGTATGTATAACATAAACCATATTTTTATAGTATTGGTTGAATATAAATTGCTTTTTTCTTTTGTCTCTTAATAATTCACGTGTACTGTCCGTTATTTCAAAATTCCTTTCATTGAATGACATAAATTTATAATAAAATTAACTTTTCTCCTGACATGAAATAATTGGCACATAGCACTCTTTACAGAGTGAATTGCCTTAAACAAAAAAAAATATATATACATAAATTGCTTGCATGATAAAATTTTAAGTTGATTTGCAATGTCTGGTAAATTTAAAAGTTAAAATGCTTGTTGTGCATCTACAGCAGACCCTCAACTTAATTTGTCATACTATACCAAATCTTTAGTGGATAATTTTTCTTTCTCTTGCTACAAGTCACCTTTCCATCTAATTCTCAAATTAAATATATAACTAATTGAATAGGTTCCTTGTTAAAGTTCCATTACTTGGTGATAAACAGTAACGATTCTTTTATGGATAGTCACTAAAGTAAAAATATTTTTGGTTTTGAAACAGCTCAGTTTTTATTATGACAATTTTTTTGTGATATTGTTTTTGATTATTCTAATTTACTTACTATACAAAAAGTACTAAAATATATTTTCTGTTCACTAAATTAATCAGATAAGAAAAATAAAAGATATTTAGAAATAAAATTGTATTCGTGTATTGCTTGCTAACTAATAGGTACTATGCCAAATATTAATTCAACGCACACCCATTAACAAGTTGCCACATTCTGGAGACTTATGATATTTACCGTCTCACAAATCCCGACTGAAAACACAATTTATTATTATCGAAGCAATCAATTAAATTATTTTAGTGATATATATTTATCACTGGTGATGGTGTGTAATTTATTTCTTTAAATATTGTCATTTTTTTATTTGTTTGTAGGATGTTCACTTATTGACTGACCGACCATTCCTGCATTGTACAACAGTCACAATTGGCATTTCAATCTTCCTTGTTGTATCCTCACACCTGTCTTGGGAGTTTCTTCACACTCTTGGATGGATTTTTTTCGCAGCATCTGTCAGTCATCACACGAGAGATGCAGAGAGACGTGGTTTTTGGATTTTCCCCATTGGGTCGACTCCTCCTTTAGATCGTTGGCTCTATATATCAGCTATAGCTACACTGCCATATATAACAATGCTTTTATTCAATTTTACCAAACCTGTACAACTAATGAGAAATTTGACTAGCGCAGAAGAATTTGTGTCTTTAGTCTAATGAACAAGTTTCAGGAAGGAGGCATATTCAGCAATGATTTGGCCTTTAGCCTAATTCTTCCATGGATTGACCAGTTTACTATTCAAATCTTTCATTACCATCATAATCGTCTTTTTTCCATCACAAATATATAGATGTATATTTTCTCCAAGTGCTTTCTGTTTGACGAGCCAAAAAAACAAAATCCTCTTTGATCCTGTGTTTAAAATTAAGTAAGTGTGATCTCAAAATTAAACATACTGATGGGATACAGATTTGG
Organism: Molanna angustata; assembly: GCA_963576475.1. Classification (NCBI taxonomy): domain Eukaryota; kingdom Metazoa; phylum Arthropoda; class Insecta; order Trichoptera; family Molannidae; genus Molanna; species Molanna angustata. The sequence continues at coordinate 16,114,515 of OY754974.1, read as the reverse complement.
ATCCCTTGAAATAACATTATGAATTTTCAAGATATGATTTTCTTTGTCAAACTGAGGTGCTCAGAAATGTCTAGCATATTTTGAATCTTTCGATAGTTAAGAATAGTTGTAAAATCATAATTCCTGAATATATTTACTTACTGATCAGTAATTTTTGTATTATTACTAAATACAAATTCAAGTATGTCGTATCAAACTTATAAGTACATGTTACAAGATCAAATATTGATAAGTAAACTTTATTGTATAAAGTATGTTATTATTAAGCATAAATAATTTAATTTGTACTATTTAAAAAAATAATATATCTATGAAGTGTCAATATTGATTATTACAATAAATATTTGTTACTATTTAAAACAATTATTTTACTATACTTTGTAAATAATACATCCTAAAAATAAGAATGTATAGATTATAATGATAACACATCATAGTAAAAATATACTGGGTAATAGAAAATAAATTTACATTAGGATATAAACATACATGTCATGATGACTCCAATTCCATTTTTTAATCTGTGTACAATTTGTTGTTTATTTATTAGTTACTTTTTAAAAATGCAAATAGGTACAACCTATATGTCTCCTGTGAAATCTAATAATATGTACACTGCTAGCCCTAGAAAAGGTATACCTAGTTAGGCAGCAGTTATCTATATTTTAAATGAAAATATTGGTGATTTTCAAATGACAAAAATCGTCAGTATTTAAGGAGTTCAAAGTCAATATCATTAAAATAAAATAATTTTTATTGAAATATGCATAAAATACTAAATGTGAACATAGAAGAATAAATGTTTTCAAAATTGATGGGTGTGAAATGAACAAGTGAAAATATAAGATTTTCATTGTTGGTTTTATTTATAAGAATTTTTATTCAATAAATAAGATAACTATTCTCATCATAGTCCTGTAACAAATTAAATCAAGTCAAACTATACTATACAACATCAACAATATGTGAATTGTAAGTGAAAAGACTATTCTTGAACATAACAACAATTCACTAATTTTTTTAATATTTCATAATAATTTATCACTATTTAAGCGTTTGAGATTGGCTTTACAATGAGTTATATCTAATAATTTTTATCGATTTACATATTTTACTTAAAACTATATAAATATTTGTATATTTTTTTATTTCAGATTAATGGAAGAATTTTTAAGGAATCCGGAAAAATTTCAGATTACTTGCGTAAGTAAATAATGCAATTTAATTTTTCCATGCATGCAAATGTTTTGTAATTATTATTTCTGAAAAAGTAAGATTAGGTATTTCATTATTAGGGTTAGATAATATGACAAAAGTTACACAAAAACACAATTCATGACCTTTCTTTGGTTAATGTACACGAATTGTGTCTTTTGGTTCTCATAGTCTAATTGTAATTCAATAAATATTTATGTATTCAGTAAACACAGCTGCTTGTTATAATGGATAATATTTCAACAAAAATTACAAGTTAAAAAAAAAAAAACTAAACTGCTCTCAATATAACACAGGTACATACCTGAAATATTGGAGTACAGCTGCATATCCTGATAACATTTAATTTTTTTATTACCATTTCAAAAATTTATTTGAAGTAAACTAAATTATCATTTTATTAAATAACTGAAATTTATTTATTTAATTTCATAATTTTCTATATTTTCATTTAGAGTCATTTATGGAAGCAATATTTTCGGAGAATTTTTATCACCAACCATTATTGGATCTATCTTTTCATCTGGAGATTTGATCTCATGAATTATGGCTGTGACTTTTTTATTTATATCTTCAGTGGAATTATTGACCACTTCTATGACAGTGTTTTGTGTGTCTGCCGAAGATGTACTTTGGCTTGGAAATGGTGATGTTTTTTTTCGACTATCGTCTGAAATAATATTCTTTATTGTCTTAACTTCTTTACTAGTCTCTGTCAAAAGCCCTTTGTAAGGCGACTGCCGACTTTCACTAAACAAGTTGCCCTGTGCCGGCTTGTGAATTTCTTTGGTGTCCTCACAGTAATCATAATCATTCCATTCTCCCTGTTTTAATGGACTCTTGGTAACTTTTGTTGCACTATTAGCTTTCTGTGACGGCGGTCTACTAACGGTAACAACTTTCACCTCTTCAACAGGCTTTGTTTCTATTTTTTGTATCTCTTCAACTTTTATGGGTTTTGTTTCTGTACTTGGCTTGGGTGTTTCATCGCTTCCTTTAGTTGTTGAACTATCTTTTTTATTTTCATCTACATTCTCTTCTGTATTGTCAACTTCCATTTCTGTTTCTGGAATGATCTTGTAATTAGCTTGATCATCTATGATATTGTCGAGAGCTTCTTTTAACAGAGCATAATTGGAAGAGAGCATACTCATTGTGTCAGAGTCTCTCTTTTTATTTTTGCGATTTCCACCCTTTTGATTTGATTTTTTACCTTTGAAGTCAAATTTCCCACTCTGACTTGCATCATCTTCTTCCTTTTCTCCACCAAATGCTGATCCACTTCTATTATTCCCTTGTATTGATCCACCATTGTTCCCCTTCGCTGATCCACCATTGTATCCTCTTAAAGATCCATCGTTATATTCCATTAACGATCCATCATCATATCCTTTTGACGACGAATCATTATCTTTATCAGCGTATATATATTTGCCATCTTCGGTTAGCATCTTATTATTCACTGTAAAGTTTGATTTACCCTTTTTATTAAAGCCTAAATTTGTTTTATCTGCTTTCTCATTTTTTAGCCCATATTTTTTGTATAATTCTAAAAAAAAAAATAATACATTCAAAAATACAATGAGATATTTTATAAAATAATTATTGATTACTTAAAATAACTATTTAACAAACCTGTTTGTGTAATGGCAACACCTGGTTCCCCAATTTCTACTTCTTCTTCCAACTCATCAATCTCCACTTCCTGGAAACGGTAGAAGTATTATTTTATTACAAATGTTCAATCAAAACTATCCTTATCTTAACTATATGAAATGATATTTTTGAATATTATTAGAATCTGCAAATGTTGATAAAATTCTTACAATGTTTTGCAAATAGGTAGATTCTCCGTTGTGAAGGTGATTATGTGGTGTTGAATTTTTAATGGCTGACTTCAACATTTCTAATTGGGATTTAATTCTTCTGTTTGCTGTCTGAAATATTTTTAAAAGGAAGAGTTATGCAATTCACTGCAGATTACAGCTGTTTTAATTGAGTTCAATTTAAAACATTAATGTATTATTTACCTTCATAGATTCGTCTATGATTTTAATTATATCCATTTTGTTTGTTTGTTTGTGATATTTCTCATTTGCCATTAATATATACATAAGTCTTGCAGCATAACTTATTATTTTATTTTCAGTAGATCTTAGCATTGAAGATAATATCATGAGGACTTCGTCAATCATTGGTTCCATCAGTTTTCTACCTCTTCTTGTTACACACAAGTTTATCAGTAAACCAAGGCTGTGTTGTAATCTGTATGTTGTGATTATATCACGATTTTCCAGAATATCAAATAAAACCTTCTCACAAACTCCTATAAGTAAATGTGTATTAAAATATTTATTGCTACAATCAATAAATTAACACACATTATTTACAAAAAATTTAATGAAGCTTAATGTCACAATTTTGTGTATGTAAATCGAATATTTTTTACATTGGTACAAGTAGGTAAACATGTTTCTGGTGCAGTTCAGGGGTGACATCTGTGCGAGACAATGTCACCTCATTTATAAGGACTGTTGCTTTTATTGTTTACAAATAAACTAATTTCTCAATTGATGGCGTTACAAAAAAGGTTTCTCCGTTACTTCATAGATGGCAATAGTATAATTCCTTATTTCCAAGTAAATTGTTACACATTATTCAAATATATAGAAATTTCAAAAATAACATTGATAAGGGAAATCAATAAGAAGGCATAATTGGTGAACGTTGCGCAAGCACATAAAGTGATCATCTAAACCAGCTGATGTTTGAGTTCCTGTTTCTTCGATAATATTCCAACTTCTTCTCTATTGAGATTTTAAAAATTTTGTCAATAAAAATATCATTTGACTCCCGACAGGGAAAAAAATCCAATTTTTGCGTATATGCAATTAAAAAATATATTCAATTCACAATATTATACACAAGCTAGTATGGAACTAAGCAAGCATAATATAGAAGTTAAAAAGTGAAATAGCAAAAATATAAATCCAACAAATCTTGTGCTCTGGTAAACAAAAACATTAATATGCATTTCTTTAGACATGCCCTTCTTCTTCTTCCTCAGCCATCTCTCCACTGCTGGATGTAGGCCTCTTCTAAAAGCTTCCACTCGTCTTTTTTTTTTTGCCCTTATATGCCCTTATTCTCTGAATATTCTTACCCGCAGACAAAAGTGGATCCTGTTGATCTATCCTGGTGCTTAATTTGTGAAAGGAAGCCACCAGCATGTCTTTGCAAATAGTTTCTGATGGATTTTTCATTGAAAATTTGTCGTTGAAATATTTCAATAAACTTGTCAATGTCTTCTCATTGGAAGTCAAATAATCTCTGCCCTTCCACATGGAACACAATGTGTTTACAAATTTTAGTATTGTTTGCTGAAATGTATAATATATAATAACATATTCAATTAATATACTCCCAAGCTAGTTTATAACAATATTGAAAAAAATATTGAAAACAAATTATTGAACATAAATTATTGAAAATGTTTTATTTAATTTTTAGTCTATATGGCTAGAAGCCTTTTACAATAACAAACAGTATTAAATGAAACAAAGATAATAAATTCAGAAATATATATTTGACACTGCTGTCTAGGAAAAATTGTTAATGATTAACTGCAACTAATTGTTAATAAATTGAAAATAGTTTTATTGAATCCATTTTTCTTATGTAGCCATATTTTATTTTTTTATTACCTGTAGAATTAAATCCCATCCATTAATTATTTCTTCAGGCATCAATATATCGAGAAGTGTCGTACTACTGTTGATATTTAGTACATCATTTTCTATGTATGATTTTAATAAAATGGATCTTTCATTTGCCAATGTATGGATTAAATTCTGTAAACAAATGTTCAACCAAATTATTTCTTCTAAGAAAGTTAGATTCAAAAAATATAATGGACAAAAATATCTTACCAATCTGAGTGATTGCAATATGAGCGATCTTTGTTTCACAGATCCATTTATCAGATTTTTTTTAATACTCAAATAGTCATCTTTTATTTGATCAAAAGCTTTGTCATGTGTCTTTGGTTTGCTGTCTTGTTTGTAATAATTCATTAAAGCTATTTTGGTTGGCTCTTCGTACATTACGTTGTTTCTATTCTGCTCGCCATAATTGGGTGCTCTCAACTTGCCCACAATAGGTGAACTTCTCGGCATGACATTTTGTCCCGGTTGCAAAACGTCAGCTTGCACTCGTAATCCCGACGATAGACTTTTTAATTTAGCAACAGTCACATTAAATGAAATCTGCTCAGTTGTGTCATTTCTTTCTGCAATTTGATCAGGGCTGAAATGTTTTCTTATTACGATGCAGGCTTCAATGGGTGAACCCTGATCTTCTGCAATGTGGTGTTGTTTGTTTTCTGGAATAATTTTTATTGAAAATTCTGTGTTGTGATAATTTGGCTGTGGATTATTCTGAACAGTAATTTCATACGGTTGTTGAATACTTTTTTCTTCGTAAACTTCTTTTTCATTATGGTTTTCATCGTGGAAAATATAATTTGTGTTTTCTGATTCTTTATTTTCTCTGTATCTCCTTCCATACTTTGTATATCTTGGGGTTCTTCCAGAACCATCAGTGTCACTTTCTGGATGTTTCACAGTATATGAACTTTCTGTAGTTGGTGATAATACTCCTGAAATATGAGGTTGCAGCTGAAATTCTTTTTCTGTAATTGGTGATATGACTACAGAATTATCATTTGTGTTTACATATGAAGAACCACTGCTTTTATTGTCTCGAGGTGAAGTAGTTGCAGTTAATGTGTTTTTGTTCTGATTTATGTCAATTTCGTCGTTCAATACTTCAAAACTTGGTTCTTTGTATATTTTTGGGATATTGAAATTTTTTGACGATCTTTTACTATCTGAATCAGTAAATGCTGGTGACTTAGAAGATTCTCTCAGAGAAGGATGTTTTGAATAACTTGTCGTTTGAGTATCTTGATGGTCTGTGTTTGATTCGTCTTGGATTTGAAAACTTCTAAAAATTTTACTGTCACCTTCTCCCGTATCTGTTACATCTTCTAAAATATTTATAGAATCATTTTAATTTTATCATTGTAATTTGTAAAACAACACAAGTAGAAATAATTTGAATATTTTATATTTCATGTACATCTCCCTAGTAAAATTACACACCAAATAAAAAAATATTTACTGGAAATAAAATAGAGTAGAAAAATAATAAATTCCTATTTACCTGAAGTGTTATAAATCTTCCTATTAACATTATTGTATGATGCTTTTCTGATCTTTAAAGTAAATAGTTCGGGATATATTTCCATGCAATGGTTTAATGTGTCTTCTAAATCAAAAAGATCACCTTGAACAGTTTTCTCAAGTGCTTCTGTCAACGCTGTGGTGACTCCTATGTGGTTATAAATTTACAAATTATACTATGATAGAAGAAAACTTGTATGAAATTCAAAAATAAATCCAATAACAGAATTTTAGTTTCTGTCGGGATTATCAACTTTTGCATTTTTGCTTTATTTTTCCATATATCTCACAATCCATAAAAGCTAAAACGCTGAAAATTGGTATCTCAAATTGGTTTTTTAAAAAAATTAGAGTTTCTCAAACATTTATTATTAAAAAAATATATTTTTTGTGATAAATTTCTGTTTAACTGCCTGTATTTTGAAAACTTTTGAAAGTATCGAAAAATACCAAAACACCCCAACTAGATAATTTAATTTTCTGTAAAAAATATGAACATCTCAACATTTTGTACCCATTTTTGTATAAATTGAATGTAGTGACGACATTGTTTCATATAATTTGTATGGCAGTGGCCTATACACAATATCTATGGTGACTCAATAGTTTGATACTTAATCTCCAAACATACATACATACCATCATGCTGTTTTAATATTCTGGGTAGGAAGAAAGGTCTGACCTCTCCATACTATCCTATCTTGACATACATACATACCTGCATGTTTTGTATAGAAAACAAAATATCTTAAAATATTCAATAATTTGGAACGTATTCTTTAATTATACATACTATCGCTATCGACAGTTGGATCTCATGCATTACATGCAACTATTTTTAGTTCATTATATATCCAGAAAAAAGATATGCTACCTACGGATGAATGTTTAGTGCATTGTAATAGTAATCCATAGGATCCAGTTCAAATCTAACCGTATTCTCATACAATATGTGTGCACTTGTTTCAGAAAAATTAGCCAGTATTTTTTTGTATTGTAATGTGTCTAATTTTTCATTTCGATTTCAAACAATAATTAGAACTATGATAATATAAAAATGTGAACTAATCATCTAAATCAAAGTATTTATATTCGAAATTCACAACTATAAACATTAACCTTATGAAAATGATCTCACGGTACCTATGGATAGGTATACGGACAGAATGCGACATCTAGACATGTCACTCATCACTTTTATTTTGAGATTTTGTTATATTTATCTTGATTTGTAATGAATGTATTTAATTACATTATCTACATATCTACAAAAAAAACAATAAATACATTAAAATACTAATTGTAAAAAAGTTTTATTGAAACTACCCAGTAATCTTCTGTGATTGGTTTCCAATACTCCATATTTTTTCTTCAGGTTGCCTTCTGTTTCAATGTCTACCTTATTTTCCTCTGCCATTTCTTTTCAATGTTTATATTATATCTGTAAATTTCACATAATTCATTCAAACTGATCATTCTTGTCCATCTACATATAAATAAAGTAGATAAATAAATACAAGGTGAACCTATCAAAATTGACAATGGCATAAACAACTTTAAATTATTACAAATGTGTGACTCTGTATATCATATTTAATTGATGAAAGTGATAGAAATTTACTTATTATTAAAATAAAAATTATATTTTTACTATTTGTATATTTACAGGCAATATTTTTTTATAAAGGTTTATCAATTACTTCCATTAATTTTCTATAATGTTTTGTATGTATAAATTGTTAAAATATAATTTAATCTAATTTTATTTTTTAAACAGTGCCCAATTTTGTAAAAATGTGTGTCTCAAAGTTTTGTTTACTTTTTGTTACATTAATATACAGAAAAATATTACAAATATTGTAAATGCCAACAAAGTGTTTTATAATTTTTAAAATATTTATACAAAATATATATTTTTTTAAACATACCCATATATTCCTTTGAAAAAAAGTTATTTGAACTACTCCTTGGAGATCCAAAGCAGATGTAAGAAAAGAGAAATCTTAAATTATTGTTAGTGAGACGTTACCAAGGTGATGATATCAGAAAATCAATATGGCCAAGGTCTCTTTTTGTCTTAATATTTCATTTACTTACATCTAATTTTATTTTCATGGCATTTCTTATGTATACACTTCCCAATTCATATACTTACATATTTACTAGTTGCATGTAACACATGATAATATGTATATTTGAATAATACATGCCAAACTATAAACCCTTAAATCCAAATAATTCAATATTTTAAGATATTTCATTTGCTATACATAAAATGTATGTCAAGATAGGATAGTGTGGAGGTCAGTCCTTTTTTCCTACCCCAAATATGTAAACAGCTCTATGATTTGTATATATGTATGAAGATTAAGTATCAAACTTTTATGAGGTGGTCAGAATAGTAGTGAATCTAATCCATTTTTTTAAAGGTTATTGAATACGATTGGAACCTTTCGCCCCTGCACTGCGACCATGTTTGATCTACTGTGCACTTTTTTAAAGGTTACTAAAATATACTAGTTGTATGTAACACGAGAAATCCAACTGTCTATGGCGATTGAAGAATACATATCTAATTAAAAACTCAAATACAAATAATCAGTATCAAAATATTGAGAGTCCCCGTAAATATTGTCTATGTTGATATACAAATTGTATGAAACAATGTCATCACTAAAATTGAAAAACTAAAAAAAAAAATTTTGAGATGAACTACTATAATGTATGTTCTTAAAAATTTAATTATCTAGGGGTCAAATCTGGTCCGACCGGCGAAATCAAAACCCTAGTGATTACCTATATCATGGATATAATTTTCATATGGAGTTCTATGACATCTAAAGTTATTACAGAACTCCATATAATAATTATATCCATGATATGGGTAATCGTGAGGGTTTTGATTTCGCCGGTTGGACCAGACTTGCCCCCCTAGTTGGGGTGTTTCAGCGATTTTTGATATATTTAATAAAAATTTAAATATAGGCAGTTAAACAATTCAATTTGTCATAAATATAAGTTTTTCTTAATAAAAAAAGCTTGAGAAACTCTGGAACTTTTTCATAAAATGAGTGAGATATTATATTCATACAAATTTGCAGCACTGCAAAATAAAAACCTTTAGATAGCCGGCGTGCGGAATTGGAGAGAAAAGGCCATGGATATGGTGTAATGGAGACGATTCCTTGAGGAGGCCATGGCCCATCTGCTGGGATGTGGAGCCACTGATGATGATGACAAAATAAAAAAATATAAATAGAAAAGTAAAGATAATCTCTGACTGGAACAAAAATTCTGAGTATAAAAGTTTTGTAGGCCTAACATTTTATATACTTTTAGACTCTGTGATCAAAATTTGTAAGAGACACACAATGTTCTACTCCGAATTCTGAGTCAATCCATGTAAGTTGGTATTTTTTGACTTCAAAGTTGAAAAACCATGGAAAATGTAGACCTGGCCATACAAAATCTTGCAGATCTCGTCTTGAAACTTTGTCGAGAATAAATTCTCTTGTACACACACACTGACACACTTAATGTTCTACTCCGAATTCTGAGTCAATCCATATAAGTTGGTATTTTTTGACTTCAAAGTTGAAAAACCATGAAAAATGAAGCCCATACAAAATCTTGCAGATCTCGTCTTGAAACTTTGTCGATCTTTTAAGAGAAATAAATTCTCTTGAACAAATCAACAGTTGGACTACATATACCTAGACACTCTCAAATAGTATTTAGGAAACAATTAAGTTGTAATTACACTTTAATGTAATGTATTTTTATACAGAAAAGGATTATATACCTATTCTAATATTGTCTTTGGACCTGGGTCCACTAAATTGTTAACATCTTAACTACCAAGACATAAAATCAATGGTTCATAAGTTTCATGGTGAAAATTCCCGAATCCGATCCCAATTACAAATTTTTGTTTAGAAATTACCTACATGTGACGCCTGTGTACATTCAAATTATCGACCATTACGACTTAAACATACATACCAACTTATCATTCTCCGTTACATAGGTAGGTTGGGATTGGATTTGCAGTAGAGAGTAAGGCCGCTGACCTTTTATATTTCTTACAATCTCAAAAATTCATAATTCATGACAAAAAAATTTAAGCATTAAGTTCATACAATTGGAATCTACTAGAATTTAATTTATTTTTATTGCCTAACTTGTTGAGATATTCATATTTTTACCACTGTTTAGACTTAATTGCTTAGCTTGATAAAAATTTATTATTCAGACTTTCCATAATAAACAAATCCTGGATTTGATTTATGTATGTATATAATTTATCTGCCACTTTATTGCATCATGCAAAATTATTGATTTATGTGTTAAATTTATCAGTCCACCTATTGTATCATATGAAATTGTTTGGAATTAAAATTAATGAATTGAAAAAATCCCCATGATAGAGATCTACTTTATAGAATAAGGCAAATTTATTTATATTTTAATTTCCAGATTCCACAATGTGTGTATTACATTCCCAATTTCATCACCGAAAATGAAGAATCCTTCATCTTATCTCAGGTGTATTCTGCCCCTAGACCAAAATGGACACAACTATTGAATCGGAGACTCCAAAACTGGGGCGGGATTCCTCACGCTAAGGGTATGATTGCTGAAGAAATACCAAGATGGTTGCAGACATACCTTGACCGAATTCACAACCTCAATGTTATGAAAGGAAAATCACCTAATCATGCGCTTATTAATGAATACCTACCTGGACAAGGAATCATGCCCCATGTCGATGGATCCTTGTTTTATCCAACAATTACAACTATCACTTGTGGTTCCCACGCAGTCATCCATTTCAAGAAAAATGATCATATTAATGACAATTCAACTTTACATTCGTTGCTTTTAGAAAGAAGAAGTCTTTTAATAGTGCAAAAAGATTTATATGAAAATTATTTGCATTTTATAGAAGGCATTTATGAAGACTTAATAACAGATACAATCGCAAACATTAAGATGTGTTCTAAACCATATTTTAATGATGAATCTTTAAAAAGACAGACTAGAATATCTTTAACAATAAGACATGTACCAAAGACAACTAAAATAAAAATAAAATTTTGATTCGTCTAGTTTATGTTTTTTTGGCTCTCGTCTATGTGTAATATTACAACAAAAAACAAATGTTTTTTTTACGATTGAAACAGGATCAAATGAAAAAACTAATATTTCAACTAAACTGAAAATATCTACACATAAAAGAATATGTCATTGTATTTAGTGTTTAATTAACATACTGATAAAATCATTCAAGAGACACCAACACTTCAGAATATTCAATTGTTCGATTGCTTCAAAATATTTATTTTACTGTAATTCAATATACTTAATATGAGACTTCATCTCAAATTGGTTTTGAAAATATCAAACCCTAAATTCTATATTTTACACTTTTTTTAAATACTGTTAAATATGTATATAGACACAAATCTAAAATTATACACACGGTTTAATGAAATGCATTTTTTTATTAAAATAATAAACATAACCTTGTAACAATTACATATGTATACATCTTCATACATTCACTAAACTATGTACCAGCGACCCACGAGACATCTTGATCCAACCCACATGATATTTGGTAGTACATATATTTGTGAACTATTTAAATTCTGAATTATCGAAAAAACAAATACCATTCTCAGTTATCAGATTCACATTTAGACGCAATTTAAATGCAAGCTAATATAAAAAAGAGTTAAATGCAACCCCAACAATCTAATTGATTTTACCAACTACAACAAATTTCATAAAAATATATAAAAAACATTTTATTTTTAAAACTAAAATATTTGTACACAAATATTGTAGGTATACTATAATGACATGTGACCAAAATGCTGCCTGCACAAATATCCATGTGAAATATTTAGCCCTAACATAAAATGCAAGTTTGATGGAATATATGCTACAATGTATAATGATAATATATAAGTTGCAAAATGTATTTTTTCCTTGTTAAGTAGAGTTTTTAGAGAATATAAGTGAAAAAATCATTCTGATATGAAGATTATCAAAGTTATGATTTTTTTTTTAGTAAAACCTTGTGTCTCCGCCTAAAAGCTCGGAAACAATTTTTTTTTACAAATTTAGAAAAATCTTCAAGATATCAACATTAAATTTCAGATTTTGATAAGGATGGCAAATAGAACGAATAAAAAGAAATCATGACATCCTGAGACTATGGATTTCATGACCTGGACGAATTGAGACTTATTGACCCTTAAACTAAGAATAAATACTTGTACTGTAGATAAACAAAATCGATCGTGGCATAATTAAAACTCGCGACCACTATTGCTAACTGCTCTGCCACCACCCATCTGAAACACACTCTAAACGTAAATGAAAAAATATGTTTTACTGCAATTTGGGATTAAAATAAAAGAATGTTTGTAAAAGATTAAATATATTTGATTACTTGTAATAAAAAGATATTTAAGTCTATGTCACTTCCATGCTTTCTATATTTTTTGTATCCTCCATATCAATATCATCTAATGATATGTTTAATATTTCATCTGATTCTCCTTCTTCGACCAAAGCCTGTAATTGATGTATAGTTGTCATTAAAACATGGAACTGTTTTCTTCTCAATTCCAACCTTCTTTCCAAGAGGTCTTTAGTAGATTGTAAACTTTCCAATTCTTTCTTATTCTTGGCGAGCTTCTCTTCATTTTCCTTTCTGTCTGGCTGTTGATTGATAACCTTGGCCAGAACGTCATATTCAATCCTATTCTTCCTCACCGTCTTGGCTTGTTTCAACTCACTCTTGCTGGTCTCGATGTGCAATTTGGCAACTTCTATTCCGTTCTCTATGGTATGAGAAAGTTTCTCATAATTTTCCAACTCTGATGCCATCATTTTGGACGCAAGCTGAGACTTTGTCACAGCAAATTCACACTGTGCTAGTTGGGCCAACATGCGATCGTGAATTGCTTTGCTGTTGTTGAAAAAAAAAGATAAGAAATTGAGTAATGAACAGGCAACTAGACTGCTGGTGCACTTTATACTGCGTAAATTGAGTAATGAACAGGCAACTAGACTGCTGGTGCATTTTATACTGCGTAAATTGAGTAATGAACAGGCAACTAGACTGCTGGTGCACTTTATACTGCGTAAATTGAGTAATGAACAGGCAACTAGACTGCTGGTGCACTTTATGCTACGTAAATTAAGTAATGAACAGGCAACTAGACTGCTGGTGCACTTTATACTCTGTTTAATAAATTTAACTGATACCCTGATGAAGAATTTACTTTTTTTCGCTTCATAAATCCAATATTATTCCGATTTTATCTTTCGGAATTTTACATTGTTGAAAACTATAATATATTGATGTATAACACAGTGCATTAACTTGAATTTTTAGAAGTAAACAGATTTAATTAATATGTAATTTTAATGAGGACCTACCTACTACCAGTTAAGCAAACCTTAGGATGGGAATGACTGTACAATATGTGTGGCCGATTTAGGGGGAGGGAAGCGGGTAGATCCCCCTGTGAAGGGGTGAGCGCGGAGCCCCCCCGTTTTTGTCAAATATTAAGTGACAGTATATAATGCAACTCGCTCACGCGAGTCGCAATAAAAACTACATACAAACCTAACCTAACCAATTTTTACAAAAAGTTTGATTAGAATAGGTCGGTATTTAGTTATTATTGCGACTCGCATGAGCGAGTTGCATTATACATTGAGTGACAGTATACGTTTCGTTTCAGTTGAGTTAGTAATAAACGCGCAAAGTCGCATCTGGCAATCGCCGGCCGCAATGGTTACAGTAAACGGAATGCAAAAAACGCAGGAATTGTCAAAATGGCGTACAATTTATATGAAAAATTGGAGTTTTAGAATAATTATATCTCCGTATAATGAAACTTTGTAATTTTATGTATCTAAATAATACCTATCTGCCATAAAAATTTGAAGTCTCTAGTAAACCACACATATTGTACAGGTGAGTCTTATGATGTTTTATATAAGATTCAGTATAATGAATGTCCAAAGAAATTTGGTTAGTGTATTCTATGGTCAGTGCTGATTAACATCTCAGTAAGCAGTACAACATGAGGTCCCATCTCTGATGTTTATTTTCATTGCCCAAAAGCGTTTACTCGCTTATTTTAGTTTAAAAACTATACAAGCTAATCAAAACATAAAGTTGAAAAATGAAAACACAATAATACCTTTCTTCTGGTGATTCGTTGGTAGAATTACACCATTTTATCAAAGTTTTTAAGAGAACATTTAGTCTTCTATCATCGCCGGTTCCATCTCCGTCAATCAAAAGTCTTCGTCGTATTACATCATCTAAAAAAGGCGTAAAACATTTAAAATATATTATATACCAAAACAATTTAAATATTTAATAAGATTAATAATACCTTCTGTCATTTTAACAATTTGTTTACTTCAAATTAATGCAAATTTCGCAATAAGCGTTGACAGTGACAGTCCGATCACAGAACCAAGGCCATAGAAAACCAAGGCCCTCTGGATTCAGTGTGACCGTTTTCTAAACTGCCGAAAATACCAAACTTGTGGCGAAAATATACTAAACCCAATGTGAAAAAATACCAAAAAAATACTAAATTTTTTAACGATATTTGGGAGCATACTAAGAAAACACGCATATATTTATAGTAAGATTGTTAACGTATATAACAAGGAAGAGCGTAAAAAACGAGTAAAACACCGTGACATCTGAAGAGAAGGGCGGAGTATATACTCGTCCCACGTTGGGACGCGAAATTGATATCTAGAGAAGGCGGAGAAAAATACTAGTCCCACGTTGTGATGAGACCTCTCGTCTACCACGAGGAAACATCAAGCCAAGGTGTGGGGAAGAAAAGGAGACAAATGATGACGACACTTAAAATTTGTTTTAGTACGGCGCTTTTTTATTTATAATGTTCACAAATGGTCCATGGCGATAAAATAATAAAAAAAAAAAAAACAAAACAACAGACAACAAATAAAACAGAAACACGTGGCATCTACCGAAACGAACTGTCAAACACACGAAAAGACGCCGACCAGAATATACCGCCCCAGGGTACAGCGACATCCTTACTCCAGGCATGTCACTGTCTTCCACGTGGTGACGGTAGATCGGTGGGGCCCAGCCTCTGCGTCAGGCTAGCAGGTCTTCCTCGTGTCCGGCGTGGTTTCTTCTTCTCCTCCTGATCTCCTCCTCCAGACCGTCACCCATGGCTGGCTCTGTGCCCCACGACACGCTATGACGGCGCATCTCGACAGAGGTGGCATACCAGTCGGGACCTCACCGGAAGGCGAACCGACGCCCCAGACGACACGGATTGCCCTTCGTGGTCCAATCTGCGAGCCGCCGCGTTCCCTACGCGGTGGCCTCACACTGCGCTCTGCCTCCAACCTCCTGTCCTGTTGATGCCCTCATCTTGGTTCTGGGGCACCATCAGCGTCCATGCGCGTGACGGGTCCTGTCACACAGACCTCCTCGTGCTCTTGAAATATGGCCGCCATCGGGACGCGCGTGTCGACCGATGACGGCGTCACACCAAACCGTCCGTCCTCCACCAGCGTCGAATGCCAAGAGAGCGCGTGCCATAGCGCGTGCTAGCTGCTTCCTTGTCGTTCTCTCATGCCGTCAGGGGCGCTAGTAGTCTTCCGCCAAAATGTTGCCGCGGAAAAAAATAAAAATTATTGTTTTTCGACAACACTGTTTTTCGGCTATAACAGTTGGGACGCGAGATTGATATAAAGAGGCTGGGAAGAAATATATTGGTCCCATGTTGGGACGCGAAATTGATAACTAAAGAAGCTGAAAAGCATAATAAAAATAAACATTAAACTCTGCCCCTGAAAATAAAAATCAAATAAAACATAATCGGCTGCGATGTGCCTGAAAAGACAAATACATACAAATACAGGCATGGTAAAAATAATATATACATAACTGGAAAGATCTTACCAAACTGCTGCTATCGTAACGGGACTGTAGAGGAAACACTTACACTACATATCACTTTTTAGTATTTAAAAATAACTTAAAACTAGCTTAAATTCACCCCCCGATGATAGGTAGAGAACCTGAAAAGAACTTAATCACTACTTTATACAATTAGAAAAAAAATGCTAAGGCCGTCCGATAGCCTAGCAAACTCGCACTCTCGCACGCGGGTCTCTACAACTACCGACCAACCACTGACTCCTACCGAATGACAACTCACACTCACAACTACCGAATAACAACTGACTGGCCACAGCAGGGCGACCCAGCGCCCGTGAAACATGGAGTAGGGGAGGGGGGGGTGGTTAAACTGAAGAATCAATCCGTACCGCCGGGTGCCAACCAAGATTCCAGGAATCTGCTTGATGCATTTTACATTTTAAATTTATTTTCAATAGAAAAGACAATACTTAAATATATGAACAAGGCCTGGGGGGCCGCTATAATCCGTTCCTAGAATTAATAGAAGAAATACATTAGGCCGAAGTAAAATAATGGTTTTTGGGTTTCTTTGATATCATAATGCATGGAAATATATCGATCACAATACCTATGGAAATATCAATCGCCTCTCCTTTTATGATCGAGATAATCCATGCAAAGACAAAAGAAACCAAATATCGTATAATCAGACAAAAGTAAACGCATTACCAGAGCAAGAACGTATACGACTAAACACGATTCTTCTTTCCACCGCAATGTTCTACATAATAACATTTTCTTTTTCGATAAACGTATATGTAACGCTTAATATCGCTTCCAGAAAACCGCATCGCGAAGAAGCTTCACCTTAATTATTATGGGGCCAATACCATACCGCAATCGCTTCCAACCATCGAACAAACAAAACCGTATAGGTAACAACTATCCATAATACAATTCGATTTCCGATAACTCAACGTCATAACGCATTTACATAGTTTTACGCTCGTATCTATCTTTAATCGCAATACAACATCTTCCGCAAGTCCCTTTATCTAATACGTCTACTTCGTCGGCTGATTCATTCGTGTCCATCCGTTATCTCATTTTCCTTGGTGATTTACTTAACGTTGTCCTCTCAATTAAATAATAAAAATACCGCACTTTTTCCCAAAGGCATATAACACACTAAAAATCCATCACGCCGTATTCTGCTATTTACCTATCAATTATCACGTCTTTATCTCATCTTTTTAAATCATTATCTCATCCGATTACGTCATTATCTCATCCTTTTACGTCATTATCTCATCATATTGCGTCATTATCTCGTCTTATTATATAGTTACCTTATCTTACTTCGTCAAGATCTCATCTCATTGCGTCATTATTTTTCATCTTATTACATTTCGTAAATAATATGAAAAATAATATCCGGCTACTACTAAAACTTATTCCTTTCATCTAAACGTTCGATTTCGAGTAGTCTAATTCTGCTTTCGTTACAAATCGTTATCTCTTTGGGTCAAATGTCCCTCCAAATCTGCGCGAATTAAACTGCGAGTGGCTGTAGAGTCTATCAATGCTACATAGAGAGAATCATCAATCGCCTAGTTTATCTGCGGGGAGGCTAATCCTACCAATAACACATAGATCGTCTATATTGTATTCTTATTCGTAATTCAGTCATTCTACTCCTCTTCGTACTTATTCATCTCATTACTACTCAGCGCAACTACTGGCGTACCTAACTCATGATCCGGCGCGACTACCGGTCTTCTCTCTTCGAATTTCTCAGGATCTTCTCATCATCCGACGTATCATCATCATCATTTTGCTACCTCTCGACGTTTCTACTTGCTTCCTTTCATTCGACGTATCTTCATCATCATCTTACTACCTATCGACGTATCTGCTTGTTTCCTTTCATCCTACGTATCTAATCAACTATCAGCTTCCTACTGCTAGACGTATCTGGCGCGACTACCAGTTCTACTTCCGACGCGAATTCTGAACTACTTCTTATGATGCGTATCTTCTCGCTATTAACCTCCACGGTCTTTACATCATCATCATCCTCTCTATGCACATACAGCCTCCACAACCACTACAGCAAAATCTACATAATTGGGATCATCATTATCCTCCAAACAACTTCATTCTTCATTCACAGAATTTTTATTACTCATCAAAACCATCTACAGATTTATAAATCACCTTCATCGTCAGAGTTATAAACCACCATGCTTCATTAACTACAGATTTATTATCATCCTCCATCGTCAGAGCTATAAACCACCATAACTTCATGATCTACAGATCTTTAATTCACCTTCATCGTCAGAGTTATAAACCACAACAACTTCATCAGCTACAGATTTATTCTCCACCTCCATCGTCAGAGTTATTTGAAATTCTTCACCTACAGAATTATGCTTTGCCTACAGAATTATAATCCACGAAACTTCATCAGTTATAATGAATTCGTCACCTACAGACTTATTATTTATCAATCTTCATCTCATACAGAATTATTTTCTACAAATTCACCTACAGACTCAATAATATTTACAGCCTCCCTTGAGGTCACGATATCTTCAAACGTCGTTACATTATTATTATCATCATCATATTCAGGGCGCCAGTTCCACGTGTTTTTACCTAGTGGAACGCAGGTTATATTTATTTAGAACAACTCACAACAACAGCAACAAAAAATTTCTTCGAAAAAAAAACGCTTACATATCCTCTACTATCCGACTTTGTAAAAATAGTACTAAATATTCTATTGATTTAACATAAGTTAAAAATATTTAAAAATAAAATAAACATCATACTCCCGGGCTAACATGTAACAGCAAATCTATAATATAGCGGTTTATATTATCATTTATATTATTCGCTACAAATCTGGTCTCATATTTTTCTAAGTATACCACTAATTTCGACATCACGTTCTACTATCCGATAATAACATACATATATAACGACCGAAAATATATTATTAAGAAAATCCACCTCAAAAAAACATAACTATCAAAACAGTAATAAATTTATACAACTGAAAATCTCCACGTGGTCTGTGAAAACAACCGTTATTAAAACACGCTCAAGTATCCCGACAAATAAATATTTCAATATCAGTAAAATAAATATACCTAAAAATCATTCTTAAAAATTACACGCTTCAAAAAAAACACAGCTATCTACAAACAAAACTTAAATCTCAGGGCGGTTCGTTAAAAACTACTGTTTTTAAAATGTCCCACGTTTTGGGGGCCAATTGACATCTGAAGAGAAGGGCGGAGAATATACTCGTCCCACGTTGGGACGCGAAATTGATATCTAGAGAAGGCGGAGAAAAATACTAGTCCCACGTTGGGACGCGAGATTGATAACTAAAGAAGCTGAAAAGCATAATAAAAATAAACATTAAACTCTGCCCCTGAAAATAAAAATCAAATAAAACATAATCGGCTGCGATGTGCCTGAAAAGACAAATACATACAAATACAGGCATGGTAAAAATAATATATACATAACTGGAAAGATCTTACCAAACTGCTGCTATCGTAACGGGACTGTAGAGGAAACACTTACACTACATATCACTTTTTAGTATTTAAAAATAACTTAAAACTAGCTTAAATTCACCCCCCGATTATAGGTAGAGAACCTGAAAAGAACTTAATCACTACTTTATACAATTAGAAAAAAAATGCTAAGGCCGTCCGATAGCCTAGCAAACTCGCACTCTCGCACGCGGGTCTCTACAACTACCGATCAACCACTGACTTCTACCGAATGACAACTGACTGGACACAGCAGGGCGACCCAGCGCCCGTTAAACATGGAATAGGGGGGGGGGGTGGTTAAACTGAAGAACCAACCCGTACCGCCGGGTGACAACCAAGATTCCAGGAATCTGCCTAGTGCATTTTACATTTCAAATTTATTTTCAATATAAAAGACAATGCTAAAACATATGAACAAGGCCTGGGGGGCCGCTATAATCCGTTCCTAGAATTAATAGAAGAAATACATTAGGCCGAAGTAAAATAATGGTTTTTGGGTTTCTTTGATATCATAATGCATGGAAATATATCGATCACAATACCTATGGAAATATCAACCGGATAAATAAAATAATATGGCTGGGGAGAAAGAATGTGTCGCGAGTAAGAAATGGAATCATATGAAATTCAGTTATATATACAGAATAATAATGATCCTCTTTGAAGAAAAGTCAAATTAAACACACTAGGTCTTGCTGAAAAGAATTAAAAAATAATCGGCTGTTATGTATCTGAAAATCCATAATTATATTCAAGGCAAAAATAATATATAATTAAAAATATCTTGTGCATCTGATCTGCTCCCGGACTGGAGCTATTAATTAAATACTTAGCACTGTCACTTAGCTACTTTCGAAAAAAAAATATTTTTAATCGCCCAGTAGATATAAAAAAAATATCCTACAAAGAGTACGCATGTAATTTTACAGACGATACATGTAATTTTACAGAAGTTATTTGATATTCGATACTTTTTAGTATTTTTTGGAATAATGTGATTTCAGAAATTCATCAAATTTTGCTAGTCACCAAATGAAAAATGTAATTCAAAAGATCCCGATACTACAATATCCATCAATGAGTAAATAATAGAAGTAAAGAGCGATAAAATTATCATAGAGAAAAAATGATTGCAGACAGAGTATTAAAAAAATACTAAAAAATGGTATTTAATTTTCCAAAAATCACAAAATATACCAAAAAATACCAAAAATTTGAAAAATACTAAAAAAATACCAAACGTGTTCCAAAGTGGCGAAAAAATACCAATTTAGTACTAAAAATACCAAAAACGGTCACACTGTCTGGATTGTTCGTCGTTCGTTTTCCTGATATAACTGCAAAAACTGCAAATCCAGAGGGCGCTGACAGAACACAGTCCGATTGTTTTGAGTTTTGATTTCTACCACAGATAATAAAGAACGTGGTCTTGATTATTGTGGTTTTAATATTTACGATTTCATATTAATTTATTCCTCTTTTCACATTTTCCTCATTCCTCATTAAAGGTTAATCTTGGATAATATTTTCCAAAAAGTTGATATCTAGAGAGGGGCGGAGAAGAGTACTCGTCCCACGTTGGGACGCGAAATTGATATAAGGAGGCTGGGAAGAAATATATTGGTCCCATGTTAGGATGCGAAATTGATAACTAAAGAGGCTAAAAAAATACGGCTCCACGTTGGGACGCGAAATTGATATATAAAGAATGCTGAAAAGAATACTTCTATTAAACATATTAGCTCCTGCTGAAAAGTAAAATACATATTTCGCGCTGGTTGGTATTTGGTTTTAAATATTAATTTATTAATTTACAGAAGGGTGCTCCGGTCTAGACAGGCACTAGGTAGTAACCTGTCGCCTGTTCCCCAAATCCAACGCGAAATGATGTCGCGTGTGTATTCGATCCTGCTGTGCGTAGCTCGGTAATTAGTTGCAAACTAATTAAAGAGCATTACACAACAGAGCGAGGTACCCACGCCACACCATAAAACATTTATATATTTATCAGAAGAATATGAATTAATTAATATTATGGACAGGTATTAAAATAGTTTGAATTGGACTTACGTATTTATTTGATAGTGTGACTCTAATTATAAATCAAGATTGATACTTCAATAATGGACTATTAAATATTTTAAATAATAGATCGCTGAATGCGCGTAATTATAATCGAAATGTGAGTCGGGCAGAGTGACTGCCTACCGCTGGCCTTGGTTAAACTGAACCATGAGAATTGATGTGCGCTGCCATAAATAGCCGGCTGACGTCCCCCTACTCCTTGAAGTGGGTGGTCAACTCGGCTGGCTGCACCCGCTACATCACCCCCCTGCCAGCTGGATAGCGCCACCCTGGTCCGTTCCTCAGCATTTCCGTTGGTTGTCTGTAACAATGGAGACATGTTTTTTTTTTCAAATACAGGCATGGTAAAAATAATATATACATAACTGGAAAGATCTTACCAAACTGCTGCTCTTGTAACGGGGCTGTAGTAGACACTTACACTACATATCACTTTTTATTATTTAAAAATAACTTAAAACTATCTTAAATTCACCCCTCGTTGGTTATGTGGACCTGAAACACACTTATTCACTATTATGCGATTATTTAAGTTATTTTTATTGTTAAAAGTTATTTTTAATAGTAACTTAAACTATCTTAAATTCACCCCCGATGATCGGTAGAGAACCTGAAAAGAACTTAATCACTACTTTATACAATAAAAAAAAATGCTAAGGCCGTCCGATAGCCTAGCAAACTCGCACTCTCGCACGCGGGTCTCTACAACTACCGATCAACCACTGACTTCTACCGAATGACAACTGACTGGACACAGCAGGGCGACCCAGCGCCCGTTAAACATGGAATAGGGGGGGGGGGGTGGTTAAACTGAAGAACCAACCCGTACCGCCGGGTGACAACCAAGATTCCAGGAATCTGCCTAGTGCATTTTACATTTCAAATTTATTTTCAATATAAAAGACAATGCTAAAACATATGAACAAGGCCTGGGGGGCCGCTATAATCCGTTCCTAGAATTAATAGAAGAAATACATTAGGCCGAAGTAAAATAATGGTTATTGGGTTTCTTTGATATCATAATGCATGGAAATATCAAAGTATTATGTTGAATAATCAAGTCATGGCAACGCCGCTGGCAGTAGAATGTTTGGCCGAGCGGATCAACAACTGCGGGAGGAATCTCATTTTTCGTGACAAAAAACAAATAACAATACAGTACAAAAAAACACGCGGCATAAAAAAATCTGAATTGTCGAACACACGCGAACACGAAAAGACACCGATCACAAGGTGCAGCTCCAGCGTACACCGGCATCCTATATCCAGGCACGTTATTGTTGTGCGAAACTCAGCCTCCGAAATGCTGGCAGGTCCTTTGTTTTGCCCAGCGTGGTTTCTTTTTTTTATCCTGCACGATCCTCGAGAACGTCACCCATGGCTGACTCTATGCCACACGGCAACGCGATGACGACGCACCCCTCACTTCAACGATAAAGGTGGCAGGCCAGCTGGGAGCTTCATTGGAGGCGAACTGACACCCCAGACGACCCGGAATGCCCCTCATGGTCAAGACCAAATATTAAAAAAAAAACTTTTTTATCAATTACTTGTCGGATAGGTACCTACCTATAACATAGATGTTATGAAAATTATTAACAAGTCGCCACTTTAAAATAATTATCCTCCAAGCGTAGTCAAACCATAGGTTTTCATATAAGATTCTAGATGTCGTAGTTAACAAATTTTGTATGAATCGAAGTGAGACATTTTCTAGGGGGGATTTTTGACGTTTTGGTTCCAGACCACATCGTTTTTCTATAGAAAATAACGACTAATGTGAATTGTTTTCGGATTTATCTGTCTAAAAGCATTTCAATTATTAATAATGTAGAGAACAGTTATCTAGGATGTGTTGAAATGCAAGGAAAACTGAAATATGTTGCCAACCAAAACGTCAAACGCGCGATATTCCATGACTCACTTTTTGCACAGAGTACTACATCTAGTATATATCTATGAGTCAAACATTCAAATGTTTTTTTTATTATTTTCTCTTGTAGCAACATCAGTTTCCGATGACGAATTTTCCGATGACATTTTACGAGGGCCTATACTGGCCTATACGGCCCCCCGTGTCTGTCATATTGCGCATGCGCGGAGTTTTTATCGGTACAATTTTTGGCGCAGTTTTATTAAATTGATATGTTGGTAAATGAAAATCCACTTCAACATAAAAAATAATAAGTAAGTAATATTAAAAATCATACAATTACGTAAATAATATGTTAAGAAATATAATTTATTTGAAAAATGTGATCAAATGCGTATATACAATAAACTTACAAATGACAAAGGTATTGATAACATTTTCCTGTAATCAATTTACATTCAATATAGAAAGCAACTCGCTCACGCGAGACGCTATTATTATTAAAGACTAACTGAACCTCACCTTTCTTTCCCCTTAGCGCTTTTGTCCCGTTTCTATCGGGGTACGCTTTAACCATGATCCTGGAATTGGCGAGTCTGGTTATTACATTGAAGCGACTGCCATCTGACCTTCGTAACCCTTAGAAAGGGGAACCAGACAAATTGGATCATGGCTACACATAGCTAGTGATATAAATCCGCATAATAATAACTGAACCTAACCAAAAATTAATAAATGGGATTTACGTACACATACTATTATTTCGCTGTCGTAAAATTTCCCCTTGATTCATCTGTCGCCAGACGCTGATATTTGAATAGACAACATTGGCGCATGCGCAATGTGACAAGGCACGGGAGGCCGTATAGGCCCTCGTTGACATTTTCACTTTTCGCTATTTTCAATCTTGTCTGTGGCTATTTTCAGGATTTTCACTATTTTCAGTTACAAAAAATAGAGTTCAGTGTACTTGAGTGTACTCAAGTGTACTTTCATATTGCGAAATATAGTATTTGCTGCCAAGAGATCAACTATACGACTGATACGACTGCTTTTGCTTTCCGTGATTTCTACTGTAGACAATTTTCTCGGGATGAACAGAGTGTCAAGATTTTATCCTAGTATAAGGTATTCAAATATTGTGAATATATTTTATTTACAAAATATATATTTTTAAAAAATACTTAATATGAGGGTATAGAATTGGGAAAATATGTGTTTACAATAATATATTGAATTGAGTTTCATTTTCGTGTTTGTATTCAACAAT
Organism: Molanna angustata; assembly: GCA_963576475.1. NCBI lineage: Eukaryota > Metazoa > Arthropoda > Insecta > Trichoptera > Molannidae > Molanna > Molanna angustata. The sequence continues at coordinate 16,089,302 of OY754974.1, read as the reverse complement.
ACGCATAAAACAAAATAAATATATTTGAGTAGAGCACTATGTTTTATAGATAATTTTAATTTACTTATGGACTTATAGAGCGTTAATTCTATTCGGTTGCATTGTATGGGAGGGGTAAAACAGGGCCGGATCTATGGATTGAGGCACCTGGAGGGCAAGTCTGGTTCGACCGGCGAAATCAAAACCCTAGTGATTACCCATATCATGGATATAATTATCATATGGAGTTCTATGACATCTAAAGATATTATAGAATCCATATAATAATTATATCCATGATATAGGTAATCACGAGGGTTTTGATTTCGCGGATTGAACCAGACTTGCCCCTCTGAACGGTAAAATTGCTTGCTAAATGCAGTCATCACTTTATAATATATTTTTTGTGGTAAATTTATTTAGAAATATTGAAATCAAACTATTATAATAATATAGCAAAGTTGAATGAAGAATTTTATATTTTTTCTTTAGATATTATTTGCACAATCATAAGTTTTTCTAAAGAAAATACCAAGTGCCGAAAATTATTAATCCAGCTTTGATAATTTATCAATTGTTCCAGAAATGTGAGCAGCTAGATAGAAGTTAAGAATTATGTAATTCATTTAGGAATATTACCTGCGTTTATTTATCAAATAGATGTATTTACTTCTTTGTGATTCCTAAAATTTTTCCAATAACTAAGTAATTCAACCAAACTCAATTCACTTTCCCATTTTTTTTTTTCAAATTTGAATATTTGTGCAAAAATGAAATTGCTAAATTCCAATTTATGTAATGTATTCATGTATTTAAATTAAATTCTTGGTCTTTATTGCAGTCATACTTGATATCAACTGAACAGTATTTTAATTAAGCTTCAATTATCTACATAATTTTTATTTTTGTTTATTTAAAGAGTATAAAATGACTAGTGACTGAAAACATGATATATTAAAACCGCCTAATGTACTATGAAGTTACATGTTATTAAGGGTAACTATCACATGCGTTAAAAAGGGTTTATACATTATTTTAATTATGGGAAACCCAAAATGTGTTGATTTTTTGCATTTTAAGAACAAAACTGATTTGAAATGAAAAATCTTTATTGATCATTCACTTTAATTTTATACACTCTTCAAGCACATAAAAGGCATTTCTCTACGACACATAGTAATGGAGTAATTTAAAATAAATGGTGTAAAAAGGATATTTAAATTTTTTTTTAGGGGAACACATGCTAAATTTTAAAATTGTGTGACGAACATTCACTAGAGAAATGTTGAAAATATTATTTATCTTTATGTACATTAATATAAACAAATATTATAATGTACACGGTAGGCTTACTGCCATTAGGCAATTTCTTCCAACCAACAAGATTACAAAGTATGGCCAAATTGTATGTGTACATCAACAAAAGAATGAAAGAGAAAAAAAAACAAAGAAAATATAAATTACACTACAATAAATATTAAAGACAAAAAAAAATCATATAATAAATACTTATGGTATTCTTTTAGAAACACACTGTTTAACATATTTTTGAAATTTAGTTTCAAATTGTGGTGTGAAGGTTTAGATGCCCCCTTAACTAGGTGTTACGGTTGGTAGAAAATACATTTTTATAAGACTATCTCAACCCAGCAGCAGTCGAATTTCGACTCGGTATTTTAGCATATCACAGGATGATGCCAATGAATTATGGCAATTTATTTCAATTATTATTTATTTATTCATTCATAAAATAATGGCATAGACGAGTCGATGGCAAAGCGGTTAGCGCATTGGGTTAGTAATCCAGTGGTCGCTAGTTCGAATCTTGCCTTGACCGATTTCGTTCACCTACGGCACGAGCATTTATGCTTATTTTAGGGAAAGTAAGAAGATTTATATGTACTTGTTTAACAAGGACATATTATTAATTTTTTTTATTTTAAAAATAAATTAAATAAAAATATCCCCCAATGTGGCCAGCAACAAGTGTGCATTAACATATAAAAGGAATTACGACACATTCGTTTATACCCACACACCAGTCTCGTCTCACCTAAAATGGGTGGTGGTGAACCTCATTGCTGAATTATGTGAGATGTTATTGTTGCCTGTTGTATTTTCAATTGTTTCTCGGGCTCTCACGGGACACCCATAATCGATGATAACAGAAAAGAGTTAAAGTACTATTCTAAGCCGACCTATGTTTAATGAAGTTTCATCATGAATTGATTGTTAGGTAATCAAATAAAATTGTTACTATAATTTTAATTACTTTCACCAAAACTTTTTTTTGTTTTCACCACTGTGGTATTTGATACCACTGACTACATATGTATGTACTTGCCCAACGACAGTGAATATCGGGTCATGTCGTTAGTTGTCGTAAATCTTCAATTTATTCTTCGTTCAACCTTGAAAGCGTTCACACTATGTCAAACTTGAAATTATCTGTATAGAATATGCATGCGAAATTTAAGTTAATTAAGTTGTTATAATTATTGTAAATATATTAATTAATGCAAAATAAACAGTGTTTAATTGCATTGGTTTGTTTATTGATAAATACATCACAACCACATTTTGTTAATTTTGTTATGCAACCGGTTTCGGATCTGTCCATTCCCTCTACAGACCTATTTGCTGTTTGATAGTAAATGTAAATTGCTATCATGTTTTTATCAGGATGTATTCTCAACTTGGAGACCTTGGTTCGGGAGCTGGCAAGGGTGGTGGCGGTGGTGGATCTATCAGAGAGGCTGGAGGGGCATTCGGCAAGATGGAGGCTGCTAGGGAAGAAGAGTTCTTTTACAAACAGGTTATTAAATAATATTAATAGCATTTTTCTCTCATGGTTATTAACTTTTTAATTATTGTATTATCACTTTTAATTGTCATTTGATTAAAATAGTTTTTATTGTAGCTCACTTCATTTTGATATGAAATATATTTAGCTTATATTAATTTTAACATTTTAGTATTTCATTAGTATGTTGGGTTCTTTCAGCAAGTTGAAAAATGTAGATTGCTCTTTTATCATTCATTCAATGAAGCTTTTTGAATTATTTTTTCTGACATCTTTTGTTCATTCTATGAGGGAACTAATCAGAACTAATTATGTATAGTTTACAAATATGAATTAATTTCGTAATATATAACGGGATTTGATAATTAGGTTGGTAATATGTTGTGTACTTAAATGAGTAAAATGGCATATTTCTCCAGCTTTGACCATTTTCATTCACTTCTAGCATAAGCATTTTTGCTTACTGAATATATAAATGTGTAAGTAAATTACAAGGTGATGAAAAAGAAGCAATTTATGTTTTAAAAATTATTTATTGCATTTTCAGCAACAGAAACAACTTCTTAATTTGAAAAGCAGTTTAAAAAACCAAACCGCTAGTCAAGAACAATTCAAGAATGAAGAAGATCTTGAACCCGAACCTGAAAAGAAAACTTTCTCTGCTCAGCAATAACATCTTATTCAATTTAAAAATAAGCTTTTTTTTATTTGTAAGGGAAAATATGCATTTAGGTATTCATTGATTTCTTTTGTCTTTGTCAATAATGTTTTTTTTTTTACTTTTAGTATCAAAGAAAGCAACATAAAAAAGTCATTTATTTATGGCTGCTTTTTTGATATTCACTTTCTTATTGAATAAAGGTATGAAAAAGGTAAATCTGGCACCTGGGAATAGTTATGTTTACCAGTGCACATCCCCTTTCTGTAGGTGTAAATTGCAGATTTTCCAACTATCGATTTGTTCAAGAGAATTTATTTCTCTTAACAGATCGACAAAAGTTTCTTATGTCAAACAGATCTTGACATATATGTAATTTATAGAAAATTAAATATCTTAAAATGTTAAATAATTTGAATTTAAGCGTTTATAGTTTGGTATTCTTCAACTATACATACTATTGCCATCTACAGTTAGATCTCATGTGTTACATGCTACTAGTAATATAATTTGTATGTCCTTTATGTGTTCTTATACCATCCATCTGATTGCAATGAAACTTGGTGATTTATTCAGCACACATCCGGGAAAGTTTCTGAATTTTTATTTATTTAACATTTCACAAAGGAATTTAATTAAAATTGTGTACATGGAATTCATTCAGTGGTGGTGTGTAAAAGGAGTGTTCACAGAAATATCAGACGGAAAGGATTAAAGGGACTATGACAGAAGGGACTGCAGTTTCCTACCATCCCTTCAGTTGCTTTCATCTCTTCATTCCCAGACGACTCCATGTTTAACCCGCCACCAGAACGTCGAATAAACTCTTAGTAGATCATTTTTAACAAATTTATTTGTGAGATTTGAAATAAATAAGTATCTAAAAAAAAAACGTAACTCAGAAATCTTCCCGGGTGTGCACTAAACAAATCACCAATTTTTCATCGCAATCATAAGTATTTTATAGGAACGCATGAAATTAAATATAAAAGTACAAATTATACTGAAATGATATTAAAACCTGTAATTGTCACCTATATAAATGATGCGCACTGGTAAACGCAACCACTCCCAGCTCTCTGGTGCCAGACTTTGCTTTTTTATACCTTTATTCAATACGGAAGGAAATATCAAAAAAACTAGACATACATAAACGATTAATTAAAAATGTTGCTACTTCTCTTACTATTTGTCCATTTTAACAAACCCCATTTTTAATTTTGATCAAATACCTACAAAATTGGTAAAAAGAAAATGGTTTTTAACTAAGGTATTCAGATTTATTTTAATGTCGGTGTTTTATATATTTTGACCCATACATGGAAAAAAAATTTGCACAGCATTACATATACATATATGATATCATTTAGATTAGTAAAGTGTGTTGAATTTATCTTTTGAAATTTATTGATATCAAAATATATTTTTTTATTATACTTACATACCATCACAGCATATCCCACAATATGGGGTAACCAGCGACAGGTGTGCTTGATTGTGATTAATGAATTTTAAGGATCAGAAGATTATTTGCGTATACAAAAGTAATGTCAAAACTCATCTCTCTATATTAGATATACCTACTACAGACAATAAATATTGGGGCAACTGATAATTTATATAATGAAAGATAGTACTCACTCTGACAGTTATTTATTTCAATTAAGGTTACATTTTTAGTTGTTTAATAATTAGGATATTTAATTAGGCTACGACTATTTACACGACTCAACCATAGAGGAAAACCAAAAATTACCACAGAAAACACAGATAAATCAAGTTATAAAAATATTTACCTTTGTTTATACTTTGTTATAATTGTAGATCTCGATGAAAAAATGATTTATAAAATTAAGTAAATGTAATAAGATGCCAATATTATTTATTTTTTCTTCAAGTTGGTTTCCATGATACATTTTTATAACCATTGAAAAAATGACAAAGGTAAATATTTTTGTATTTTGATTTATCTGCGCTTTCTATGGTTATAAATGACCTAAATACATAGACGACGTCAGAAAATTTGTCGTGTAAATACACTTTTTGGCGGGAAAACGCTTTTCCCGCCAATTCCGGTCGTAAAAATAGTGGCACCGATTTAATTAATACAGAATAAGAATGTCGAGGAGAATTCGCGATACATCAAGCCACGGCACTGGAAATAATCCCGAATGGTGAGTGTAGGTGGGGATAACTGTTTATAACTTCAGCTTGCGTTGGTAGCAATGATGTGAAGTTAGGGATGTTCCGCCACAACCTTATTAAAGGAAGTCTCATCTTACCTATAAAGGCAATATTCAGAATAGGTGGTGAACCTCATTACTGAACTTTGTGAGATGTCTGTTGTATTTTCAATTACCTGATTCTTATGGGACACCCAAAAACGATGATTATAATAGAAGAGTGGAAGCACTATTCTAAAATTATTTTTGTTTGACTATATTTACTTGCAAGTCATTCATTTGATTTAAAAATTTATGGTCACGATAAATTTCTTAAAATATTAATGAATCTTGGTAAATATATTATGATCGTAAAAAAAAATTGTCTGTATTTTTGTGAGTGTTGAAAATTTTAGATTTCTGTTTTGCTTGTAATTAAAATTTACCTTTCACATTTTTAACCTATGTATTATGGGTTCTATTCCTAAGACAAACTAAAATTTGAATGAACATTAAAAATCATTTAAAACAAAAATGTTTTCACCAGAACTGCCACTTTAAATAAAGTATAGCCATTTTATAATAGGTACACAAGTAATTTTCTTTTGTCATTTTAACCTTATTAAACTTTAATATCACATTTAATGATTCGGCGGATATTTTGTGGTAGTTAATATTAACCATATTTGAATCATAAATTCGCTATAAACCACGTGTTTTTTGAGTCACTTCGCGACATGTTTCGGAAGCGCTGTCCCTTCCATCGACCGGCGTGTCTAGACTAACATGTGGAATTAAATAGTTTTGTTTCCAAATTATCAAGGAACATATCTGCTAACACGGAACTAGCTGCCATACCCATCGGTAAACCATTGTTTTGTATGTATATTTTGTGGTTGAATTCAAAGTACTTCTGTTTTGGTACATGTGTCGAATATTCTAATAATTTCTTTTTGATTTTGTTTGCACTGCCAACTAACATCAAAGCTGCATTTTACACCAACAATAACATCAGTAGATCATTATTAAATTCTAAAACTAAAAGAAATTACAAAGAAAAAAGTGGAGTTGAATAACATGTGGTGACTGTAACGAAAACTACATAGGACAAACCTCACGAAACCTAAATATAAGAATTAACGAACACAATAATAAATTCTCAGAATTTGCTAACCACATTATCCAAACTAATCACTCATTCAATAACCACAAACTAAAACTATTACACGAAACACAAAATAAAGGACACCGACTTAACAACTACGAAACGCTCGAAATACACAAACACATAAATTCCGGCATAAAACTTATAAATAACCATACCTTTCATAATTCTTCTCCAATACTTAATATATTCCCCATCAAAAACAAAACATTACACAATACTCCCCTCCCCCCACTAACCCAGCCAACCCCTCAACCGCCACACCCCTCGCTTCACAGACAGATACACACAAATTCAACATGTTAGTCTAGACACACCGGTCGATGGAAGGACAGCGCTTCCGAAACATGTCGCGAAGTGACTCAAAAAACAAGTGGTTTATAGCGAATTTATGATTCAAATATGGTTATTAAACTTTTTTTGTTGTATTCAATCTTCAGAATAATTGCAAAATGAATAAATTTGACATTTCATTAAAATTTTAGTGTGTTTTCAGAATTGAACCCAATTTATCATTTTTAATTTCATACCGCATATTTATCTGTTTTTTTTTTCAATTTTCTTTTCCCGACGTACAGGAAATAAGTTTTTTTTTTTTTAAATGTATATGTCCTTGTTAAACAAGTACATATACATCTTCCTACATTCCATAAAATAAGCAAATAAATGCTATTGTGGTAGAAAAAATTATGCATTCCCCTTTAATATTGAAGAGGGTATTTATCTATATTATAAAATCTCATGCTTTTTTGTTTTGAAAAGGAGAATTTTCTTCATCAATATTTTAAAATTTACTGCCAATACAACTTTCGATTACTTAACGATTTTTAATATGCATCTTTATTATTTTAAAAAAATATTAATTTTTGATTAAGTATGCTCTTTATACACGTCATAAATTCAATTGTTTTTATTGTTAGTCACAAGTCTGTCAAGACGTACACAATAAAAAAAAGGTTCAAGACTGCTGCTCTAGTGCATGTATTAACATAATGCAAATGTTGAACGTTGGTTGTATATTTTTGAAATATGTAAATCAAATTTCTTATTCACGTTTCAGCAAAAAATACAGCTTCAAGAGTTGAAGGAAGGACTAATGAAAGAAATCACATTTCATGAAGAACAAATCAAGCGTCATCAAGATGCCATCAAAAGACACAAGGATAGGGTATCAGAGATGGATAAAAATGGAAATTAACTTATCTACCAATTAGTATTTTGAATCTATTCCTCATCACTTTGATTATTTTTACAATCAAGCCTTGGACTGACAAATTTATTTAATCTCATTTTTATATACTATACAACTACCAATGTGTGTTGTAAGTAATATTATTTTAGGGACTAATTAAACATAAATTATAAATAAAGATATAATATTACAATAATTCTCTAATTACGTTAGATTTATTTATTAACTTTATAGTTGTTGTAACATAATTGGCAAAACCATTCCTAAAAATATAATCTATTTGTGTTATGGTAAACTGTTGTCAATTCATTTTTTCTTTTCCTATGTTTATTTCACCTTATTTTGCAGCCATATTATCTGCCCCCCTAGACAACGTGTCATTTAGCTCAAGAAAAGAAACAAGATAAGATAACTCAATGTATGAAAGTGACAGTTGCCAGTCACGTGACAACTGTCACTTCCATACATTGAGTTACCTTTTCTTGAGCTAAATGACACATTGTCTAGGGGCGCAGAACACATGAAATATTGGTAAGATTCACAGAATAAAATAAACCAGTCAGTGTAGGATATTATGTATTATTTCAATAATAAAGTGTTTCTCAAGAATATGGTTATAATATAGAATGAAGAACTTTGACACAAGTGATCCTGAATTTTTTTTAAAGTATGCATCCTCATTTGTTTCCTAAATTAACCATTATGCTTGTGCTAGGTGAAAGAAATTGATCGTGGATTACTAACCCAGCGCGCTCTACCACTACTAATCTAAAATACATGAACTCTTTTTATTGATGTAGGTATCCAAAAGCAAATAAGAAGAATTGCATATGGAGTATTTTTGACTCATGAATTTGGATTATCCACAGTTTGCAGCTTTCTAATAAAACTTATTGTGATTCATGCGTGAAATCAATTACTTCCAAAAAAAAAAAAAACATCTTTGTGTAACACATAGAAATGCATTATTATGGGAGATCACTGTAGCAATGTATAATAAATAATATAAAATGGGTATGTAAGGAAAATGAAATAAAACAGTTTTCATTTACGACGAAGAGAGTAAAAAATGTATTCAACTAATATATACACGGACTTACAAATATAGTTTATCTATTTTTATAAATGAACATCGTGTGGTAGTTGCAAGCATTGAGTCCATCTCCTGCTGGACTCAAGAGTCTTGTAGATTCTTCTCTAAATTTTAAAGATTACTACATATTTAGAAAGTACAATATTAGTTGGTTTTTTATTGAGCCTAATAATTACAGCGAGTGTCGTGAGGGTTGAACATAAATTTACCTTTGTTCTCTTGCAATACAATATATATATTATGGGAGCAGTCTTTTATAACTTCACAAATTTTGTAATTGGCTATAAAAAAAGCTGATTAAATAAATACATATAAAAATATAGTATACAGATGAAGAAATTGAAAATGATTTTGACCGACTAGCTGTATATTAATCATTGGGAAATAAATAACACATGAAAACTCTGCTAATATCCTTGGAAGATAAACTTGCCGACGTGTATTTCGTTTACAAAATACTTGAACAAAATAAGATTTTTGCTATTTTTAACTTGTTTATGGACAACTCTCCATTCATAGATTAACATAAAAGACTGGTTAGTGTCGTTTATAATGAAGTTTAAAATGAACATTTTTTTTTTTTTTTAATAAATAATATTGTAACTGTCATGTTAAAGAGCTTGCAATGGATAGATAACTAGCTTAACAACACATTGGTATATCTCTTGTTATGGTTCAAATAAAGTTATTGCATGTACATAATTTACAAAAATATTTTTTCAAATACATTTTGATAAAATAATTTCCCTTACAAAAACCTGCATATTTATCTGGTTAAAATACTTTGAGAAAACACATAAATAAATTTAAAAATAAATCAAGCAATTGTTAGATTACATAATGTATGTATACTATGCTTTAATAACACGACAAAAAATTACATATATGCACACAACATGTAACTTAGGCCCAGAATCATAAACATGAGATGAGTCAGGTCTCAACAGTGCCTCAGGAGAGCATAGTTCAAGGCTTTCTTAGCTGAGTAAGTTTTTCGGTAAACATAGTCCAAAATCTGACGTGTCTGAGCTGAGATAACGACTCAAACTCAGTTGAGTTTGATAGTTCTCAAACTGTAGGAATTTCATAATTTTTCAGCATTTATTTTGAAATCTATGGTTACTTTTTAAAAATTATCTTTGAACTCCCTATCTACTATCTTCAATCTATGAATTTAAACTGTCATTTGAGTTCAAAACATCTGTTTCTTTCGCGTTTTGTTTGTTTTTAGAATAATAATTAATAATGAATGCTAAAAGGAAAACTGCATTTACTGCATATGAAAAACATTTTTTTAATGGAATTAGTGGGGAAGAAAATTACTACAACTAGGATAAATAATTATTTACCTAACAACGGATTTATTTAAAAAAATGTCATTTTTATTTCTATATAATGGCTGTTTTAATTCCTAAGTTTAACTATGATAAGTCTTTTAATCTTATATGTGATTATTTTACTTACCAAATTAGTTGTGATAATTATTTATAGGTATAATGTTATTATGAAAACTATACAATAAGGATAAATAATGATTTAGGTACCTAAATAAACAACTATTTTATTTCTACACAATGGCTGTTTTATTTCCTACGCTTACTTATGATAAGTAAAATGTGATCCTAATGAATGAACTCTATTAGAGAGTCTTGCAAATTTACCTAGTAAATTGTAGTAAATAGTCTTACGACAACTAAGTTTCTCATAGCCAAACCTTCTACAGTATTTTGCTGAACATGTGAAACAGGTACTTGATTAACATTTTCTTCTTCCCTAAAAACATTATTTATTTCAAGACCAATATTATGTAAAACTGCACAAGCTATCAGGGCTATCTATATTTGAATATCAGGTATTATAGGCATGCCTCTGTTGTTGATTTTTCGCAATCCACCGTGAATAAGCGGCAACATGGCAGTGAGGACAGTTTCTTTATAAAATCTATAGCGCTTTTTAAATTCACAGTTTTCATAAAATTCAAAAGGGTTTATCATATTTCGAATATAATATTTGCGGCGTCTCATTCGCCTCGCGGCAAATGATTCATCGGGAAAATTAATCACATCTTTAATGAATATAATTTTATATTCACCACAAAAATAATATCTCGGAATTCACCAGTTTTTATCTCGAATAAAAATTAAAATAGAACTAGGCAAACGATTTTGACAGTTCAAAGCATGCTCAGCGTGTAAAGTCACCGATTTTGGTGACTCAAACTCACGGGAGATGAGAAACGATTTTTTATGACTTCTGTGAGAAACAAAGTTCTATGATTACAAATCTGTAACTCAAACTCATCTAAGTACCTATTTTGGGACTATGATTCTGGGCCTTAGGAACTGTTGTATTACTCAAGTTTTCAGAGGTTTTTTTAACTTATTTTTTTCTGTTCAATGAGCAATCAACACAAAATGGAAGTAATAGTAATTTTACCAAACATTATTTCATCATTGTTCATATGGGAAGTTGTTTTGTTTGCAATGTTTAAATTTCAAAAAATCATCAAAAAACAATTACCACATGATTATAAATAAATTATTAATTTAGTCTGTATATATATATAACAAAAAACACAATATACATAAATAACAGTATCAATTTTAAAACATTTTTAAAATTGACAACATAATACCAATTTCTTAAAAAGCAGATGATACATGACTCTTAATAAAAATTAAAGAAACAATTATAATTGAAATGCATGTTCCTTTTTACCTGCACAACACAAACTGCAAAAAAAAATCACAAGTTAAATTGGATATGAAATCAGGATAATTAATTCAATATTATTACTTATTCTAGTTATGTTTATCACTAATATTTATTATAATAAATCATAATTCACCTTATTATAACTATTTCGCTTATACAATGTAAAATTACTTTTTTTCCTACATTATTTATTTATTAATAGTATTTATAAAGATAATTTACATTGGGTGAGATGTATATACTGTTAATTGTACAAATTGGAGTAGAGAAAATAACATTGCCCAATACATATATAAATATTATGTAAATATGTATATACATATATCCCTTCTATGTATTTAAATACAGAATGATTTATAATATTTTTTTTACAATTTGTTGATATTTGGATATCCCAGAATCTTAAAATTAATACATATATTATAAGTATGAGAAGTCAATATATTTATTTAAAATAGTCAAATGGTAAGAATAAATCTCACTCAATGTAAAATATCAATGTAAATATACCATACAGAGTGACTAACAGATCATAGTGGATATACCACACCCAATCTCACAAGGGTTATTTGTCAGTCTTGGTGAAGAGCTTCCACATTATCTGGTGGTCATCAGAGGGGCATATGGACATTTCATTATTTAATTCATTGCCTTCCAATCTTTATATTTACTATGTTTTTTTTTTAATGCAATAGCAATGGCCGGATATATTGAAATGACTCATTTTAATTTTCATAAATTATATGATACAGAGTATGTAATATTCCTACGCATGGAAGTCAATAAATTAATATAATAACTTATTTAATTCTAAGTATGTAAGTAATGTATTGCAAATTCCTGATATCAACATTTTGAAGGCACATGCGTACACAGATATGGAATCAACAAAATATAAAATTAACACAACTGTTTGTATTATAAAAGAATGTAACTACATGCTTATTTATGTAATTTTTTTGAAAAAAAATACATCAAAAATGTGTGAAGTGCTTAGCTTAAAACATTGATACAAGTATAAAAATGCAAATAAGATTTACATGTCCCTTATGATTACACACCGAAGAACAATTGGTCAATCTGTAAAGGTATTTACATTTCACTGGTACCAATTTTTTTTACTTCACGTGGCTTCAATAACACCTGAAGCGTGTATTTCCAACGTCATTAGTCTAAGAAAAACACCTCTGTCGCACAGCACTACACGCAATACATTATTATATTATAAATATTCTATAACAAATAATTCTTCAATACCTTTTATATTTAAAATCATTAAAGTACCTTATATTTCATTTGAAAAAGATCCATATTCAATTATTTCGTTCGTAAATCATTAAAATAAAGTACCTACAACCTAAATTACGTCAACACTTTCAGTTCATTGCCATTAAATAAAAAGTAGCATACATAATATCAATAAGACATTTTTTAATTCAAAAATTAAAACACGATTAAAAAGATTTAATGTACATTTTAAAATTCTTGCTCTTTTAACTCCCTAAAAAATTATATTGTACTTGTACAATAAAAAAAGACCTGTAGCCTTACTATTGAAACTCAAATCCGATCCCAATTTCAAATTTTCATTTAGAACTTACCTACCTGTCGCCTGCGTACATTCAAATTATTGACTATTATGATTAAAACATACCTACCTACGTCATTGTTATCTGTTACAAAGGTAGGTTCTTAGCAAATGGAATTGTATTGGGATTTGTGGTTTAAACAAAGTGAATATAATTATTTAAAATGTAACACAAAATTAAAGTATTGATAATATTATCATTAGTATTAGATTTAGTGCCATTGGAGAAGAACGAAATAACATCGTTTAGGTTAGCGGCGATGCAATTCAGATAAAACTGAAAAGCAGACGATATATTTAAATTTATTTCTCACGCAACTCTTGATTCTCTGGACTGAAAATTCCGGTTAATCAGAAGAAATTGCCAGATGGCAATAAACTAGTCACTTGCGCAGAATGCAAGGAAGTGTTTCATTATTAACAAATGAGACATACAAGTATGTAATTATATTACTGATGCATTGAATATAACAATAACATCCAATATTTAATTATATAAAATAATTAATTCATTACAGGTGATATTTCATTTGAGATTTTGAAAACAACCCTGTGTCCCTTTACATTAAAAGATATAATAATAATAAAAAAGAATAGAGTTTGAAATAAAGGGAGTCATTAGAATTTTAAAATGTGACCAATACATAAAAAATAATTATTATTACTATTACTTTAAGTAAACTTAATTTTTTTGGCCGGACTACTCGGCCAGAGATCTTGTAAGGAGGGAGTGGCGGGTGAAGGACGTTTTCGGTCATCATCTGAGGATGCTGGCTGCGCTGACTGAGTCTGGTGAGGGTCTGGCCGAAGGGTGTCTATCGAAGCGACTATCTTGAGGGCAGGTCCGAGCTTCATGGCCATCGCCATTACGAGATGTTCCGGTCGAATGAGAAGGAGGGCTTCACCGTCCACTTCCTGGAGGATGAACTCTTCGGCATAGGCTCCGCAGCCGGGTATATTTCGGATGAACTCCGAGACTTGACTGACGCTCCATTTGAGAGCGGCCGGGGGTTCTTTCAACTCTTCTGCGCCTCCTGATCCAGCCACTCCGTTACCGGAGCCCGGTTTCGCGACGTCTCTTCCATCTCCGGCTGCAATTGAAAATTTGATTTATAACATTATTCATTGTTATATTAAAAATATCACTTTTAACAGAATCTTGAGAAACTTAATTCCAAAGTAATTACATAGGTACTCCTTTAAGAAATTGTATAACTTTCTCTATGGGACGAGTGAATGCTTGTTGTTGGTGGTGTTGCTGGTCATGACAGTTGTACTTGGTGTAATATACATTGTTAATATCTGTCTGCCTGTCTGATAAACAATAATAATGTATTGGTATAAATTGTAAGGAAATAAAATTGATGAATGAAAAGGTTTTGTTTTTGTATTGCATCTTGGGTAACTATTATATTAGGTACTATCTCAAATATTAATTTAACACACACCCAATAATAAGTTGCATATTTTAAAGACTTAAAATCCTTATGCTGGTTGCAGACCAAAAGCTAAGCCACGCCGAAGTAAAGCTATACGAACTAAGCTAAGCCAGCTACAGCTAAGCTAGAAATATGTTGCATGCACTCCGAAAACTATGAGAAAGTTGTCAGTATTATGTAGTCTGTATTGTTTTACCGAGCTGGATGGACGTGCCGGTAGGTGGTTAAGAAAATGATCGGAGACAGAAGTTCTTATGACGAAATATAAAGAATTTAAATTTGTGAGTAATTTATTTCCTCTTAGTAGGCTTTTCCAAATATTTTTTTTTTTTTATTTGAATCACGATAGTCAAAAGACTGTCGCACAGATTGACAACAGTCAATGATACTGAACTAGACAACTAAGGTATGTGTAACTAACTTAGTAGTTTTGCGATCTGCACACTAGTATGAAAAATGACCTCAGCTATGTGAACTAAACTTCTGACTCCTGAGCTATAACTTAGTATGCAACCAGCTTTATCATCTCACAGATCCAAACTGAAAACACAATTAAAAAATATGTCTTCAGTGGGAATCGAACCTGGAAACTTTGGTTCAGCAGATATGTAACGAACTGAACCACAAAAGCCAACTGTACTCCCTTTGAAACCTCATTATAAAGAAAAAAGTGGTTGGAATCCAATTACAAAAGGTAAATTTTCTTATCGAACATAACTTTTTAATAATTTTGTTTTGAATTTGCATTTATTAACGATAGTTTTCATTTTTAAATCTTGTAAAACCTATTATTTATGAATTTTCACTTACAATCTTGATTTTCTGAATCGATGGCACTTTCATTCATATCGTCTGATGTTGTGTTCATTGACATATTTCTGAAAAAAAAAAACAAACTGAGTAAATTTACTGCATAAAAAGTGTTTTAAAATGGTCAAAAAAAATATAAAAAATATGCTATTTAGTATCTATAATATAATTACTGTACGCCATCTTTTTTCGTCCTTCAACGGATTGCCAGTGAAATAATTTTTCCTTAAACATTTTTCGCGTTAGAAATTTTAATTTAAAATAAAAAATTAATAGATGCGAAAAAGTACAAATTAATTGTTCAAAATGTATTTTCTGCATAAATTGACGATATTATTGTTTAAAAAGGAATTTTAAACATTCAGAATAAATTTTAACCGTAATAATCTGTGGAATATCCATTTTGAATACTGACAACATTGCTTTCAATATGTCATAAGTGATAATAATACGCAAAAAGATGACAGGAATGTTTTCGTTTAATCGCATTATTTAATTATATATGTATGTATTAAATAATGTATTATTAAATTAATTATTATTATTGTATTATTATAAAAAGATATTCAGTCTTAACTGTTGTGTACTGTTCTAAATGATATTTCGAATGTACATTCAAATTATCAAGTAATTTCAAACGTACGCATTTCATATAACGCATTTCTTTCAAAAAATATTTTTTTTATAATTTCCGCATTTTTGCTATAAAAATACTGTTTTATTACTTGATTTTAATGTTTTCACGTAAAGATATTTAGATTTTAAATATTGTGTAATGTCCTAAATGGTATATTTGACTATATTTAGTTTTACAAGTTACGAAATAAGCCGCACAGCGGCCGTTGGGCCGCGATAGCGTCCAGGGGCAGAGCCCCTAGTATAATTTCACTAGCATTCATTTTTTATAAAGAAGAAGCATGATTTTATTAAAAAAATGATTTACTGAATATAAAAAGTAATTACCTCGCTTCAAACTTTTTGCTACACGATGGACTGCAGAATTTCTTGGCTTTCTTGACAGGTTTTCCACACTGTTCACATTTATCTCCTTCAGGGACTCTCTGTACTCCTGTCACACCAGTATTTGAACTTACACCTATTTTTCGACCTAAAATGAAAATGGGAATTATTGAACAATCAACATTCTTATATATTTTATCTGTTCACTATGTGGAGACTGCAGCTATTAATAGGTAGTTCCAAGATTCCATTTATACAACAGTTTATAGTACTTTTGAACAGTCGCAATGTATATATATGTCAGAAATGCATATAGAAATGCAAATATTAAGATTTATTGAGACTAAACGCGTCTAATGACACGTAATGAATGACGTACCTCTGTCACGTAATACAGCCCCATCTCTATTTTGTTCCTGAATCGGCTGGTTGCCTTCTCCCGTCCACTCTCTCGAAGGTCTGTTAACCTACAAAATCAAAAATACTATTTTTCAACATACAATATCCTACAAAAATAATAAAAACAATTGTTGATTTGTGTAAAATATCTCTAAATGAAGTGCGATGTATAGAAGTAGAAGAAATGATGGAAATTTGTCTGGATGTTTGGATTTATTTCAATTCTGTCTTTCCTGCCACATGGGACATGGTTTGATTGAACCAATATAGTCATGTTATGTTTACAGCATCATGAGCCTCAGTCAGTCAATTCAACTTCTGAACAAATTATTTTTTACCGTAAAAAACTATTTGGATTTATTTAAAAAAAAAACATGTGGATATTAATTACTTACAGCAAATGGTTCTGATGATTCCTGTATAACAAATCCTTCAATGACGTGTGTAAGAATGTTCGGCTTCACCATGGCTTTCGGTAATCTTTTATCTGCAACTGTTGTTGAGGTTTGCAACCCTACAAAATACATACAACATTTAAATAAATCAAAAGGGCATTTCTATAATGTCAATCTCTCGGGCAGTATCCCACATTCTGATGTTACACTGCTAGTAATAACTGCTACAAAAACTCTTTATAGTACTATAATGTCAATCTCTCGGGCAATATCCCACATTATGAGGTATGTATGTTTTTTATTGTATATTTTATATAACTATGTTAATTCCTTGAATAAATAAAACAACATAATATGATAATAGTAAATTTCATTACTAAGACAATTTTAAAGTTAACATATAAATTTTAGGTAACATAAAATGTTTATCTTCAAACTCGACAGCTTTTTTAAAGAATGAATAAGTTCTTGTAACAAGTACATACACATCCTCATAAATTCCCTAAATTAAGCACAAAAGCTTGTGCTATAGGTGAACGAAATCGGTCGTGACAGGATTCAAACTCGCTACCACTGGATCACAAACCCAGCACGCTAACCGCTCTGCCACCACCCATCTAAAAGATTACTATAGTTAACAATTTAACAATAACAGTTAGCTCAGATAATCAGTTAACGATTTAGGCGTCACATTTGATATGACATTAAAATTTCATATTCATAATATAATACAAGAAAAAGTTCATATAAAATGTTAGGTTTTATTTTAATAATAACAAAAGGAGAAAAATAGTACATAATAATAGTCACAACAGCTTATTACAATGCCAAAGTGGTCACATTTTTTGAAGATTTTCCAATAGAATGTGATTTTTTATTAGCCTTAGTTCAAGAAGTAAATCTGTAATATATAACTTACCAATGGGATTAGTTTGATGGTTCATGACATTAAGATTGGCCTGCACCTGTTGGAACTGCGCTTGGCTAGTGGGAGGAGGTGCTGTGGAGACAGGTAAAGGTGCTGGAAGTGGAGGAGGACCATCACAGGGAAAGCTCTCGCTGTTCTTGCTCGCCATTGAAGCCATTTCTGTGATGACTTTGTTGATCTCTGCGTCATCACAAGACGTACTGCTATTTACTGTAGTGTTGGTCTCTTGTTTCATTTCAACATCTGAAATGGCAGTTATAATGACAATTATTTTATCAAAAAATTGATATTTTTTTTCCAGTACTTGGCTAATAATACCCAATATGAAAAACTTTCCCCTTAACTCGGAATATCATCGGTATAATACGCGAGGTGCAAACACCATCAGACCTGCAAATTGCAGACTGGCAAAAGTCGCAAATAGCTTTGTGGGACAGAGTTTTAAGTTGTATAATAAACTGCCACCTCACATACGGTTTTTGAAAGAAGGTAGTTTTGAAAGAGAGACGAAGAAGTATCTCGTCGAAAAATCATTTTATACAACTGACAAAATGCTAAATGTTCTACTCTGAATTCCAAGTTAATATAATATAAATGCTGCGAAGTCTCTAAGTTGGTGTTTTTTGACTTCAAGGTAGGAAAAACCATACAAAAAATCCACTACTGCATACAATTCGCTCACATGGGACTCAGGCACACCGCTTGTGGAACACTGATATAGATTACACAATAGGGGTAAGTATATATGTGGCTCTCAATATGACAATAAAGGGTTAATAGTTCACAATACACTATTTCACATGGGACTCAGGCACACCGCTTGTGGAACACTGATATAGATTACACAATAGGGTAAGTATATCTGTGGCTCTCAATATGACAATAAAGGGTTAATAGTTCACAATACACTATTTCACATGGGACTCAGGCACACCGCTTGTGGAACACTGATATAGATTACACAATAGGGTAAGTATATATGTGGCTCTCAATATGACAATAAAGGGTAAATAGTTCACAATACACTATTTCACGATAGAATTAATATCTCTAGTTATTTTCAAGAAGACAGATGAATTAAATTTAATATATTAGAACTAAATATACAATTTATAAGAGAACTTCAAAAAGTACAATGAAAACAATTAGTAAGACCGGCAAGGGCATAATTTCCTGGTTTCTCCAGCATATACATAAATATTATTATTTTTTTTTTAAATAAAAATGAATATGCCCTTGTTAAACAAGTACATATACATCTTCCTACGTTCCCTAAAATAAGCATAAATGCTTGTGCTATAGGTGAACGAAATCGGTCGAGGCAGGATTCGAACTATTAACCACTGGATTGCTAGCCCAGCGCGCTAACCGCTCTCTCTCTCTCTCTCTCTCTCTCTATATATATATATATATATAAAAACTACTCATTCCTTCTCACCTGATTGTGTAGAGGTTGTCTGACTGGCTGTGATGTTATCTTTAGTATCAAGTGGTAGAAGAGTAAGTAGAGGAGATGTTTCAGCAGTACTAGCAGGTATAGGATGTGCAACAGTAACGACTGGAATTGACTGAGCCTCTTGAATTTCACCTCCTGGTGTCATATTAATCTCGCTCTTTATATCCTCCAACTGAAACAAATAATTTCATAATAATAAAATAACAACTTACAGAAAGCGCAAGTGAATAAAGAGTTGAGAATCGTTAATAACATAAATTAATTTTGCATACTAAATACAATTTAATTGGCGACAGGTGTGCGGTTGTGCATTACCTTATAAAAGGAAACATGACCAGTCCGGTCTCACCTAAAAAGTCAACATTCAGAATGGGTGGTGAACCTCATTGCTGAAATATGAAATATATTTAAATTTATAAAATTGATATCTCCTCCAACTGATGCTCAGGGTAAAGATAGGGGATTTAAGAGTTAGCCGAAAGTAAATGTCCTGGTTGTATAACATCAGAGAATAGATTGGGATAAAACAAGTGGAACACAGTACAGTAAAATCTTCACTATGGTGATAAATAATAAATAAATTCATACTTATATTGCAATCACAAGGTACAAAGCAAAGAATATAAAGTACCTTAGGAAGATCAACTTTAGCAGGTGTCTGTTGAATATTAATTGCAGGTGGAGATGCCACAGTAGACATGATGGGAGGCTGCTGCTGTTGTTGTTGTTCAGGTAATGCAGCAGTCAACTGTGGTTGTTGCTGTTGTTGTTGCTGTTGTTGCTGCTGTTGTTGTTGTTGCTGCTGCTGTTGCTGCTGCTGTTGTTGCTGATGTTGTTGCTGTTGTTGAACCATCTGCATTTGCTGTATACCCTGAACCATCTGTTGTTCTGTCGCACTCGGCTGCATTTGTTGCTGACTCACCTATTGAATAAGTTTTTATATTAGAAATGAATAGAAGCAATTTGATAATCCATGCAAATAGTTGTTAACAAATTCTGTATTGAGAATATACTATATACAAAAATAATACTACAAATTTAATAATGATAACAAGATCATTGCAAGGGCACTCTTGCTTATTTGATGGCTCACAGAAACAGTCTTGAGTAATTTCCTCACATATGTCAGAGGGTAATTTATTTTTTTATTATTTTTTTTATTTATTTTTTTTTATTTACATAATTAAACTGCACACAAACAACACTAGGTAAAAAATAACAATGAGTAGGCTTAATATATAATTATTAAACTATCCCTATTATTCCACTTAACCCAATCAAGACGGGTAGGTACATGTACATGCATTCCCTACGGACGGACAGTATTTCGCGTCGTACACAGTTTTTTTTTCAATCTCATTTTAATTGAATATAATAACGGTAAAAAAAATCTAACGATGTAGATATATCATAAAAAGATCAAAGATAAACAAAAGATCCCATAAACTCAATGAAATTGAACACTTCATAATATAAACATAAGATAAATGAAGAATAATCTTCATCGTGGTTATCTCCATACAAAAAGGTACATGGCGTCATCGATATGTCACGTGATCCTTCCGGCATTTGATGTAGATAAGGAATATGCGCCGATTGTGTATTGGTAAGGATCAAATTGAAAGCAGAATATTCAGCGTGAAACAACAAAATGAACTGGCGCAGTATCCCTCTTTCCTACGCACATGTGTATTAGATCCTTACAAAGTGCGGGAGAGTGTGAATTTGGCTGGTGATGATCGATGAATTACAATGTTTAGATTTCTTATTTTTTTAAATAATTTAACAATCGTTTTGTTGATTCATCGATAGATGTCTTGAAGTCAAAATATATGGGAGTAATATTCATCCAATTTTCGTCTCAATCAAGTATGAATTTACTGAGATATGAAGGTTCACAAATGTGTATAGCCATGAGGGCATGTATAGATAACGCTCGGCGTTTAGGCACACGGCCGGTGGGCATCTATACATGACGCTCGTCTTAAAGGTTAATATAACATATATCTTACTGATGGCACATTCTTTTGCAAAGTTCTTGAATGATATACAGGGCCAAGTCAAGCAGAACCTCAAAAGCCATTAAAGCACACATACTTGTCCATTTGCTATATGGTGTTGGAGACACCTCAAATAATGCATCATGTTAAGGAGAGGCTTTATGTGGCAACTTATATCAGCCCCATAGAACTGGTAACATTATATAATACAATAATCAGACAATATCACTAGAAGAACTATTTAGCTTAAGAATAAGTAACTCTAATGTTGGTCACTACTATTCTCTAAGCAGAGCTACTGCATGTTACAACCGAGTATCTACAATGGCTCCATGCCTGAATTAATTCTCAGATTTCCTCACATATAGGACGAGTGCCATCTAGTATTATAGTGTTTCGATATATCATTATTTCCCTAATCTGAGGATCTATTGTTTTTTTTTTTTAATAAAATATTCAAAGGGGTAATGATCTTAACCTGTTGAATTTGAGGAGGCTGTGTCGGTGGTGGTGGTTGCTGCTGTATCTGTTGGTGTTGTGACGGTTGCTGCTGTTGCAACTGTGGATGTATCTGTTGCTGTAAGATCTGCTGTGGTGGACCTGGCTGCTGTTGCTGTTGAGGAGGCTGTGGTTGCTGTGACTGTTGAGGTGGTGGAGGGTGCTGCTGGTGCGGGGAGGGAGCAGGTGCGGGAACGGGGGACTGAAGGGGGGCAGGAAGGGGTGACATCACCTGCTGCGGCCCCTGCTGCTGCTGTACGAGGGTGTTCATTGGGTTCTGAGGAGGGTGAAGTGTGGCCTGTGGGGATGCCAAACCCGTTTGACTCATCTGACAATAAATAAACATATTCATAAATCAAATAAATCTTTTCTGACGACTTTTTATAGATACCATCACGGCGTTTCCCTTTTTGAGTTAGGCAGAGAGACCCGAACCTCAGAATATTCTATCTTGACATACATGTTTTGCTTCATTTACATCCATGCATCGCATCATGCATGCTCTTCTAGTATTCTGACATCATATTATATTCTCATCCTTCAAAATCTCATTTATATGATAATGCAAATTTTTCTCAGCCTTACATTTCATTCCACTCTTTTCAGCTTTGTATACTCGCTGTGTCAGACGTTCATCATTTATTCTTTCTATATGTTTGAACCATTGAAACATATCTCTTTCACAATATCAATTCCAATCTTAGGGGCTAGGTTGTGGCGATAGGGGCCTAGCCAGTTGGGGGTGCAGGTCGGTGCCCCCTTCAATTCTATCTATGGAAGGGCGGGGCAGACGCCTTAATATCTCGCTCGACAGTGACTCGTTACACTCAACGAGCAGCGGCTCCAAGAACAAACAGAACTATTCAGTTCTATAAGGATCCCTATGGAGTGGAGGTGAAAGACTGCGTAATTCTTTACTTCCAATCTAACATTCTCGTCTAATATCCTCATTCCTTTTTTAGTACATTCTATTCATTATCCAGTGGATAAACAGCATATTATTTTCTACATTAGCTCACAGTCAATTAATTATAATATTATATAATAAAACATTAAATGGATACTTTTATTGTAAGATGGCCAATGTAATTATGAAATTACCTGCGGAGACATGATGGTAGGTTGTGACAACGCCATGAGAGGGCTTTGAATGGGTGTCATACCACCGGCTGTACTCTGCATCAGCTGACCGTTCTGTATAAGGGCAGCATTTCCCAACGAATTCTAAAAATCAAATAATTATATTTAATTCACACTCTTTATATTGTCTTATTATTTATTGAAGTCTAAAGTATTATTTCAGTTTATCTACTTAAATTATTTAAATAAAATAATTCGATTAAATGAAGGAATAACATATTTTTTCCCTGATCTTATTAAATTGATTCATTTGATCATACCATCACAGCATATCTTACAATGTGGGGTAGCCAGCAACAGGCGTGCGGGTGTGCATTACCTTAAAAAAGTAATCACGACACATGTGTGCCTCCCAACACAACAATATTGTCTCACCCAAAAAAGCACTACATTCATAATGGGTGGTGAACCTCATCGCTGAAGGTGACAGGAAAATTATTCAAAAAACAATTATTTGAATGCTCAATTATACGAAAATCAATTTTACGAATGGCAATTATTCGAATCACATTTTTTCGAAAAACAATTTTCCGAACACACAATTATCAGAATTTACAATTGTTCGAATTTTTATGACGTCATGTTGGTAATATTGTGAGAGGAATAAACCATAGATTTTTATTATAATATACTAGATGTCGTAGTTAGCAAATTTTGTATGAATCGAAAACAAATGACTCACTTTTTGCCCGGAGTACTACATCTACATAGTATATTATGTATAATAAAAATCTATGGAATAAACAACATGGCGACGCACCGCGCTGTCAGATATCCTAAACCTACAAAACTTTGGTAAAAATAGGTTGGTTAGTGTTCGGTAAAGATGGCAACACTCCCAACCTTTTCCTCTCCTTAAATATTGTTACCTACATAGGACAGTCAGCTGTGCGATACAGCAGTGTAAACATCGTTCGTCAACTTGTCGTGTACGTCACACACATTTAGTTCGATACATATACGATTGAAGTATACATATTTTGTGAATTTGTGTCAACTAAAAAATTACGCGCCGTGCGCCCCCTTTAAAATACCCAAACCGTGTTTGGAAGTGGTGTCGTTCACCAACAATAGTGAGTGTTGTGATACCAGAAGTTAGTGAGTGCCTTCCGTGAAGAAACTCCAGAAGAAGAAAGAAATTCGCCACCAGATAGGTGCAATATTCCCTTCGCTCTGTATCCAACCGTTAGGTTTGTTTGTAGTTATAATTGCGACTGGCGTGAGCTAGTTACATTATATGTTAAAAAAAGTAACTACAATATTAAAATAAAATAACTAAATAGGTGTGAATACTAGATAAACATAAACTGGTGTACAAACTAGGCTATCCCGCGCTGTCGAACATCAGTTATTAAAAATGTGCAAACATACGTACCCAACAATAATACAACAAGTAATAATAGTCTTCATCGAATATATTTTACTGGCAACAAATATGTCAAAGGAGGCAACATAATGACACAAAAATATATTAAATTCGGCTAATTGGTTTTCCAACAAATGTTAGTTCGAATAATTTGCTTTCGGACAATTGTCATTCTGATAACTGATTTTCAAAAAATTGTTATTCGTACAATTGCGCATTCGAACAATTGTGTTTCGAAGAATTTTCATGTAATCATTGCTGAACTATGTTATTTTGCTTCTTGTATTTTCAATTAAACCAGTCTCTTATAGGACACCCAAAAACAATGATATTAGAAGTGTTAAATTCAAATAAACATTGATTTTTAATTACGCAGGAAAAAGAGAATCACAAGACCTGTATAGAATATGGATTTCAAATGAATCAATAAATATATGCTACTCAATAATAGAGTAAATATTTATTGAAATCAGCAGGGTAAGTCCGGTCAAACGGTGGAATCAAAACCTTCATGATAACCCATAATGAATAAAATAAGATCCACAATGTGAGTTATCTTTACGTTTTTGATTCCGCCATTTGACCGGACTTACTCCCTGATTGAATTTTGAATCTTAAGTAGATCATTCATGAAACCATCATGCTAACCACAAAGCCAACATCCTGAACATTATTTTCAAATTACAATTTATTTTTCAATACATTCCTAATCATTACAAGTTATGTAACTATACAAGTTGTACAAAACCAGAGTTATGTAACTATACAATTTTGAAAACGTGCAAAGATGTGTTAGGTACTAAATGAATTATCAAATTCACACGTTAGTCCAATGCCCACGAACAAAGTTTTTATTAACCATCATACAATATCTTAAATCCAAAACATTATTAATATAATATAACAGTTATTTGTTTTTGTTTATTTCAGTGCATTACAGGAGTGAACGAAAATATTTTTTCATAAATGATAAAAGGGAAACATTAAAACAAGAAAATGTTAAGTAACAAAAACACCAAATGAGAATATGATTAACACAGAAAAACTACACAGATCACATTCCGAGTTTTTCTTCTAAACTGACAACTGTTAAATAAATATTATAGATTACATTCAAATATTACTTTAGATCTATTTCAGAACCATCTTCCACTCATTGCTACGTGTACATATGCACTCTGTCTCAGATGTTCATTCCTATTATTCAATTTTTTTTTTATGAAAATCTTAATAAATGTAATAATATATTTATTTTTTTGTAAATTTGACCATTGTTGAACTGATATTTATTTCATACATAACTAAAATATTCTCTTGAAAAATTCAATTCAATCTATCAACACTAACATAAGCAGAACCAAGCTTGAAACAACGAGGAAATCACTCGAGAAGTTGCAAAGGCTAGCCTGCTTATGTATAACAGGCGGTATGAGGACATGTCCGAGTGCGGCAATGGAGGTCATCCTAGACCTCACTCCACTCCACATAGTAGTGGAGGAAGTCGCAACAAAGGCCTACCTCAGATTGTACAAAGAAGGGTCAATAAAGGGTGGGCATGCTGAGCTAGCTTTGCCTAATTGCACACACCTAATCGACCTACCAGGAGACAAAATAGTCAAGAAGTTCAGTCTCGAAAAGAACTTTGATATCAAGCTGAACACGAGAAATGATTGGAACAACCACACCATCCAATCACTCAGGGAAAATACTATTAAATGGTATACCGATGGATCCAAAACAGAAGAGGGAACTGGAGCAGGAGTATATGGACCAAGGACAGAATATTCTGAAGCAATGGGCAAACTCCCTAGTGTCTTTCAAGTGGAAGTTCACGCAATTGAGAGATGCGCTCAGTTCAACCTCGACAGAAGATACAATAGACAGGATATTGCTATTCTATCTGACAGTCAAGCAGCCATCATGGCATTGAATTCCCCAAACATTGACTCAAAAATGGTTTGGGAATGCTTAACAAAACTCAATGAACTAGGCAAGAATAATAAGGTCTCCCTGCTCTGGGTACCAGGGCATATGGGAGTCGAAGGAAATGAGCGAGCTGATAGACTCGCCAGGAAGGGTGCGAGAGAGCATCTGATAGGACCAGAGCCATTCTGCTGCCTAGGAAATTCATATTTTCAGGCAGAAGTAAAGAGAATTACGGAGAAAGTGAGATCTAGCTACTGGATTGAACTCCCGGGGCTCAGGCAGGCTAAGGACCTGCTCGGTAATTATGACCGAAAAAGGTCCAGAACATGTTTGAGCCTCGGCAGGGAAGCCCTAAAAAGTCTGACAGGGTTCCTCACAGGCCATTGTAGACTTGGGGAACATCTGCGGAAAATAGGACTAGAAGAAGACGGAACATGCAGATTCTGTAGGGAGGGGGCGGAAACGCCACACCACCTCCTCATGCAGTGTGTTGCAGTGACACAAGTTAGAATGAGGACCTTGGGCAGGCCCCAAATGGACATTGGATCCATACGCTCATTGAATCCCCTGCGAGTCCTAAACTTCCTAAGAGGGCTAGGACTCGAGGGGATGCTGTAACAGGAAACCCGGTAAGCAAGTAGGGGGGAGCGCAAAAGATCCTAAGGGTCGCAGTGCATAAGAACACCCTCTAATAATAAATAATAAATAATAAAAAAATAATAACAATAATAAATCAACACTAACATGTATGCTGACAATCATGAGTTTAATATTATCAGAAAATACTAATTATCAACATACATATATTTATTTGAGTAACATACAGGTAAGTTTTAGCTAAACTAAGCTAAAGCCTATTTTACACGGACGCTGTTTTCAACGGGTTTCAGGTTATCGGCGGGGTTTTCAACGCGATGGGCAAAAAAATAGAAGGCGTTCTATTTTCAACGCGACTTTCATCCTTTTTAGTAAAACAGAAATCTGTAAAATTATTCGCTGTCGTTGTTACCGACAAGTCTACGTGGCTGCCGTTTGCGTTGATTTTTACGTGTGACATTCTCTCGCGATGTATTTTGTTTATTTGGAAAGTGTCGAAACTTTCGATATACATTTATATTTTATTAAACATTTGCACACATAATTGTGTAAACTGTGTATTGTACTGTAAAGCGATACTCGGAGTAACCTCTATTTGGGATGCTGTTTTAAGCGTTGCGTGTAAAGCGATGTTTGGAATAACCTGTATTTTGGATGCTGTTTTAAGCGTTGGAAACCGGGCTGCGTTGAAAATAGTGTTCGTGTAAAGTGCACTTTTTGATATATTGTAATATGTTGTGCAAGAATCATTGATAGATTGTAAAAGCTTCATTTATAATATATTATTTTCCTGGGTTATAAAATAAAAAATATGAATATACATAATAAATAAATAACAGTTGACAGTATGATGAAAAGCTTCACGAAATAGGTGTATTATTATTTGTACCTGAGCTGGAGTAACTGTGGAGATTCCTTGGGTAGGCATGGTGCCAAGTTGACCGACTATAGTTCCAGGGGCAAACTAATAACCAATATTATAACCATGTCACTACCTTGTATATTCAAATTAAATAACTATCATTTTAACATCAATCAATCTTGTAATCTTGGTTTTATCAGCAGTTTATTTTATTTTAGACGTTGCCCCCAAGTCAAATTGAAAACGCTTTTCGTTATCGCCAAGCACAAATTTTTTTTTGTATGGGATTTGACGTTTGTTGTTTGTTATTGTAGAAAAAATTTCTACAACAAACGTCAAATCACATACAAAAAAAAAATAGCGCTTGGCGATAACGAACAGCGTTTTCAATTTGACTCAGGGCCGTTGTCATGAAACAAATGACTGATAATTCTATAAAATAAAGCTTTATTTTTTTCGTTAAGAAGGTTTTATGTTGCAAAGTTTTTAGTTATGTTACAAATTGGACATGGTTGTTTTACATGTTCAATGTTTTTTTTTTCATTCATAAACGTTGAATATTTTTCTTGTTTATCAATTATTTTTTTGAGAAATGTTTTAAATTGTCATAATAATCAAATATAATAAAATTGCCAATTTAGTAATCATGAAAAACCTTCTAATTCTCATATTTTAATTATATTAAGAAATTACTGATTTACGGCATAATGAAGTTTTTTTTTAATTATGTTTTAATAAGTTGAAAACATTAGAATATGAAATTTTGACAAGCCAAATGTTACAATAATGAAATATTTTGAGCAATTCGAAATTGCTAGCAAGAATCAAACATAAAAACTTTGGCTCTCAATATTTGTTTTTATTTTAAATATAATATTCTATAGCATCATAAACCCACAATAGCTTTAATATTAATACATTTTTTTGTTATTTGTATTTGAAAGTACATAATTAAAAAGTCTATCTGAAATAAATTATTTCCAGTAAGTTTAAATCTAAAATGTGGAGAGTTAGTTAGTGAAAATATGAATCTGTTAGTTAGTGGAGTACTTACAGGATGTATCTGTTGTACCATTGGTATATTCTGCTGCATAGTACTCATCTGCATACCCTGGTTCATGGACACTACGGGCAGACCGGCTTGTTGCATACTGGACATGGTCATACCTGAAATATTGATATGTTATATAATACCAAAAATAAAAACCTTATTTGTAGTTGCACATAATATAATTCATTATTCCGCGTTACATAAAAGGAAGATTAACTTGCTTAGGTTCTCTATGTTTCAAATAATCCTCTACAACTATGCTTTAAACCATTCACTGATAATCTTCGTTGTTTCCTTCTAACAGCTTTGTGCACTCATTGTGAAGAGAAATAATCTTTTTGATTATTTTGATGCTTAGTTTTCATACAGAAACTGATTCCATAACTTTATTTGCTGATTTTTCTGACCTCATTATCTTTTTTACATTTTAAATCTTATGAAGGGGTAAAAACACGTCAGTATGAATAGCTTGCACTTGACACTGCAGCTAAGATTATACTGAAGCATGTATTGAAAGACAGCCTATTGACTGTAAAAACAAGTCAGTATGAATAGCTTGCACTTGACACTGCAGCTAAGATTATACTGAAGCATGTATTGAAAGACAGCCTATTGACTGAAAAAACACGTCAGTATGAATAGCTTGCACTTGACACTGCAGCTAAGATTATACTGAAGCATGTATTGAAAGACAGCCTATTGACTGAAAAAAAAAAAATACAAATGGTATGCACTGGCGCAGTGTAGAAAAAATATATTGTTATGGCCACATTACACTTTATCCGCAATTTCATAACGCGATAAAAAAATATTAAAAATAAAATAGACCACCATGTTCACGCTTTGCGGTCCCTTTAACGCGCACAAAAAATAGAGAAAAAATGCGAAGTAACAGCTCCAAACTTTTCAGCATTTGCGCCCCGTCGCAGACTAAATGTAATGCGGGCATTAAATTTTTTGTCTCTATTCATACATATGTAATGTGAATTATATGAGTGAGAAAAAAAAGAAAGATAGCTTGCACGGGAAACCACTCATTAAGACAATTCCTGGAATATGTCGAAAGCGGACAAGTGTTGAGAAAAAATAGCACGCTATAATAAATCTGCGTGAATGGGTGAATCTGGACATACCTGTACATTTTTACTATGAGAATAATCATCGAATTACATTCCCTTATATCCTTTAATATTGAAGTGTATAATATAAAACTATTACCCATCATTCCTTTGTTTTGCATATGTTGTGCTTGCGTCTGTTGAACTTGTTGCTGCTGATAGTGAGCCACTATTTGTTGTTGTTGAGCCTGTTGTTGGATCATTTGTTGTTGCTGAAATATTTACATGATACAAGTTAAATATGCCTTAGGAAGAGATCTATAAATAGCAAAGTATTCCAGAACCAGGACCTGAAGCAATATAAGTTTGAAAATTGAGTTACATGATACTGAAGGTAAATATTGGAATTTTATGATTTTACATGACGTCAAATCCCATACAAGAAAAATCAACAACCATATGATTCTCTCTCTCTAGACATAAACATACCTGATGCTGTAATACTGCCTGCTGTTGCTGAATAAGCACAGCTTGCTGTTGTTGCTGCTGCTGATGTTGTTGCTGTTGATTCTGTTGCTGTGACTGTGGACTCTGTTGATATTGTTGTTGCTGTTGCATAGGCTTGTTTCCCATCTGATTCTTGTCTGGAGTCATGGAACTGGGCACGGGTACCATTTGACCAGTGGAATTCATCATGAACATTCTGAAAAAAAATATACACTGATATTTTATCTCAGTCATTGCCGTGTAAGCATTCTACTTAAAGCGCATAGTCTTTATGAGATTTTCTGTATTAGTCTTAGGACCTCCATTCAGATCAAAATAATCTGTCAGTTTAGCTGCTGAATACAATATTCAGGTGATCAGGTGGATCGATCCTGAAGCCTGAAATAAGCAGAACACTTTTCTGGGTCGTCCTTACTCCTATATTATCATTGATTCTTTATCATATTTATGACAGGAAACTGTTGTGTTTACTTTGTTGCAACATTTTTAATATTTTTTTTTTATCAACAGATTCAGATATTTCTTGGAACTAAAAAATAAACTCCCGTTAAAAAAAATTAAACTCACTGTTTAGGTGTTGGTGTGGGAGGTATGGGTAGTTTAGTATTTGTCTGATTAGCTGCATCTTGTTTTAGGTTTCCTGCACCAGCCAAGTTTCTTACAGCTACTGCGGATTTGGCACGAACTTTTGGCTGCTTTGGTGAATTCTGTTAGAAAGAAATAAAACAGATAAGTAAAAAATGAAATATATAGGTATATAAAAAAAAACAACTACAGTAAAGTTCAGTTTTAATGTTCCTGAATTCTCGGATTTTGTTAACTTAAGGTAGAATTTTTTACATTACTTATCCCCTCAAAAATGACATTTTACTTGATTTTAAAATCTCGGGAATCATTCCATAAAATAATTATTAAATGACAAATGTATTGAACACTTCATATTTAGTTTGTCATCTTAATAGCAATTTGGTTTCTTTGATGAAATCGAAAATTTCTAATAATTGTGATGCCCCTATTGTCGCCAGTTTTCAAGGTGTCTCTGGTGTCCTCATGTTGACAGCATCTGCAGTTTGGGTTTATTGGTTAATATTATTCCCCATTATGTATTGGTGTCTTTTTGAGTGGCAGTGACCAGTAAATAAATCTTACAGCCAGTTTCATAAAAAGCAGCAAAAGGACCCTTTGGTTAAAGGTTCTTTAAAATTTTAAAGTCGCCTTTGAGTCATTGCGTTTCATAAGTAATAATGCCGCGTACTTTAGTAAAACGCAGAAATGTCACCAAAATACCTGAAAGTTGGCAATATTACTTCCGAAATCTATGGAGACATAGCTAATAGCATAGGTAAAACTTTTTATCTACTACCATATAGTATGTGATTTCTGTCATTGAATTGATCCTTGATGTATAGGACATGTTTATGGAATGGAAACCTATCAACAAATTCTCCTTAATTCTACTTTTCCATGTGGTTGATTCATTTCCTATACACTTTTCCCCGCCGTGTCACAGTATCACCGTACGCATCTTTTAATTAGCTCATTTTGAAAACATCATTGTGTTATATTATTTATGAAAAATGTTTAAATAAGAAAACTATTGAATATTAGTAATTAATATGCACATGATCATTAACATTTAATTGACAATATTGACTTCAACAAGAATTGACAACTGCAGGCTAAGTCTGTAAGTAGATCTCGACCGAAAAATATCGAGATTATCTCGACTAGTCGATATTTTGACAGTTTTGGTAGTCACTAAGCAGATAACGCATCGAATCGTTCTCGCCCACTTATTTGACGGCGAGATCGGGTCGACATTGAGTCGAGACGAATTCTAACGCCGCCATGTTGAATTAAATGTCATTTTTTACGCGAACAATGCCGAATTTCATATTTATCTTGAGAATAATTATATAAACGGGTTAAACGACACCGTTTATGTTATGAGATTCTTCAAACCCCTTAAATATTCCGCTTAATTCATTTATTGCTAATTACTGCGACCGTAAATGTTTTCCGTATAGATTTGAAATAATTTTTGTTTTTGGGAAAGTATTCTTGTAAGCTATTTTATCACATATGTAATTATCGACGAAGTTTTTATTTGGTAGAATTCCATTATAAGTTATATCTATAATTAAAAGTAAAGACTTTTTGATTCTATATTAATTTTATTCTGCGCGATAGGCCTATTTCGCCTTGTTAATGCCCTAACAAGGCGAAATAGGCCTATCGCGCAGAATAAAATTAATGTAGAATCAAAAAGTCTTTACTTTTAATTATAGATATAAATCACATATGTATTTTAACATTTAACAAAAGAAAATGCAGCGTAGTTTTGAGTAAAATAATAACACACTGTTGTCATCACACTTGATAAATTGATCGAAATATAATTAAAAATAACTTTTAAAATTACTCTCAAAACATTCAATAAACACAAAAGAAACTTAATTTCATTCTTTCATTCATTCATTCATTCATACCATCACGGCATATCCCACAATGTGGGGTAACCAGCGAAAGGTGTGGGGGTGTGCATTGCCTTATAAAAGGGAGCACAACACATCTGTGTATGTCCACACACCAGTCTCGTCTCACCTAAAAGGCACTACATTCAGAATGGGTGGTGAACCTCATTGCTGAACTATGTCAGATGTTATTGTTGCCTGATGTATTTTCGATTACCCGGCTCTTACGGGACACTCGAAAACAATAATAGAAAAGAGTGGAAGCACTATTCTAAGCCGGTGCCTCACAGCGCAAACTTAATTTAATCGTACTATAACTTGCTTTCGTGCTTAAAATGACCATATGATATTTAATTAACAAATTTATGTAAACAAATATGACATTTATTCTTGGGGAAAATATTGTGTATTGCCATAAATGATTATTTAAAAATGTGCCGAAATCTAACCCAACGGCGAGAAATACTAATAAGTGCATTTACGAACTCGACAGTGCTTAGTGATTACAAATTGTCATCACGGGTGTAAACATAGGCGAAAAAAGCGGCGAGACATTATCGGATCTCATCTTTTTTACTGACTTGGCCTGCTGACTTGCACATTATTTCATATTGCAGCATACTCTGGTGGTAAAAAAATGAACTGCTCTTAAAGAAGACTTTAGTGACTAAAGTACGAAGACACTGAACTTTAGAAGTGAACTATAAGTGACATTTTGCTGTTATGAAATGCTATTTTTGACATTAAGTCTCCTTTAATTTTTATGAAACTGGCTGTTAGTTCCACACTGCTTAGAATTTACCAATAATTTAAGAAATGAAGAACTTACCGCAGCTTGCAATGCCTGAGTCTGTGTTGATACACTACTGCCTTGCGTGGTAGCCGGTCTCAAGGCAGTCCCACCCGGTGCAGAGGGCAATATAGCAGAGAGAGGACGTCCCCCTACTTTGGGTGATGCTCTACCTTTGCCCACTGCCCCCACTCCCACGCCCACACCTTGAACTTGCTGTTGTTGTTGTTGCTGCTGTTGCTGCTGCTGTTGTTGTTGCTGCTGTTGTTGTTGTTGCTGCTGCACTTGCTGCTGTACCTGTTGCTGTACTTGTTGCTGTTGAGAGGAAGGAGGGGCAACAGACTGCATACCACACGGTAAAGCCAAGGTTGCTGAAAATAAACAATACTTTTTATAATTTCAATCAATAAATTTTAACATCAAACCTAGAATCACTACCTTGAATGTAGATCAATACATCTGTCACCATCTCAACATCTGTCAGGTTGACTCACTTAAGATGGAAGTAACAGAGTTGAGAAAGACCATAGATCATCTCTCAGATGAAAATAATAGCAAGGATCAATATGCCCGTATAAATAATCTGGAAATATCTGGTATACCGCGTACCAATGGAGAGGTGCTCACAAGTGTGATTGCGAAAATTGCATATAAACTGGGAATTCCTCTAGAAGAAAGAGATATTGACTTCGTGCGACGTGTAGCATCTTGGAGTAATCACAAAATACCACCAAAGATAGTTGTCAAATTCCATAATCGCAACAGGGTTGAAGATTTCCTTGCGGCAATACGAAAAAGACGAGGACTCTCTCTAAAGGAATTGGATTTTGCTGGAAATGACGCCAGAGTTTTCTTGAATTATCACCTTACTGTTTCCAATAAACTCCTATATAAACAAACTAGAGAACTTATTAAGACGAAACTGTATCAATTTTCTTGGATAAAACATTGTAAAATCTATGTTCGTAAGGATATCAATTCTCCTCCTATACTGATAAAGAGAGCCACAGACCTTTCTAAGATCATATGACTATGTTTTATATTACCTGATACGATTTTGAATAATGTATGTATACATTGTATGTTTACTTTTTCTGTTTACCTCATCATATATTTAGTTTTAATATGTTTAAATTTAAGTTTATTATTGCGCATTCTAAATACTCAAAGTTCTCACCCACCTACCCCAATCTTCACCTCTTACCTTATTTTGTTCTCTTTCTACTTACTCTTATGTAAATTATTCTTTCTCTCCCTCTATTCCTATTCGTGGTCAGATTTTGGACTGTGTGGACCAGTTGAGTGACCGACGAGGGTATCTTGGGGGCACAGTAATTGCCTATAGCCTTCAGGATGGAATTGTCGATTTATTATCAGAATGTCAGAGGTCTTCGTACCAAGACACATTCATTTTATTCAAATGTTTTATCAAATGATTATGACATCATTTGTATCACAGAAACATGGTTGAATAATAATATATTTGATCATGAACTTTTTGACTATAGATATAATGTGTATAGATGTGACAGAGATTTTGCTGCTACGGGTCAAACCCTGGGCGGTGGCGTTTTGGTAGCGGTTAAAAGTGATTTGCCTTCCAAAGTTAATTCTAATTGGTCCACAGATGCAGAAGAAATCTGGATATCGGTTATACCTGGGAACTCAAACCCGTGTATTAATATTGGTTGCGTATATTTGCCTCGCGACGAGAGATATAGTTGTCGACTAACTCATTACTTGGAAAATACAAGTAAACTATTATTTAATAATCCCAATGATATATTTATGATACTTGGTGACTTTAATTTGCCAAATATAACCTGGTCTAAATCAACAGGCAGCAACTCATGTACCCCTAATAATTTTATCGATCAAAATAGTGTATCACTCGTCGACTTCATGTCTCTCGCCGATGTTATGCAATTTAATGATATTGCCAATGGAAATGGGAGAATCCTTGACTTGGTTCTGTCAAATAGTACAGATTGTGAAGTGATTGTGTGTGATGAACCTTTAATAGATGAAGATACACACCATAGATCAATCATGATCAGTCTTTATGCCAAAAATCAGTTGTTTATAAAATCTATTCCGAGATCTGTGAGGAATTTTCATAGGGCTGACTATGCTATGATTAAGGAGTGCCTGTCAACCCACGATTGGGAGACAGAGTTTAGGTCTCGTAATGTGGAGCAAGCCATTGAATTTTTCTATAGTATTATGAATGATGCTATATCTAGATACGTTCCCTCCAAAACAACGTCCAAATTAGCTCGTTTTCCTTCATGGTATAGTGACTCTTTAATTAGGGTGATTAAAGAAAAATTAAGAGTTCATAGGAGGTGGAAATGCTCAGGTTCCTCTCATGATTATGATGAATACTCTTTGCTTAGATCTAGACAAAAACACATACAAAAAAAATGTTATAATGACTATATTAAAAAAACTGAAGCTGAAATACGAACAAACCCCAGAGCATTACATCATTTCGTGAAGTCCGGAAAGCCGCATACCGGTTATCCACAAAACATGTTTTATAAGGATGCTTCAGCTAATGACACTGAAACCATATGTGAGCTCTTCGCTGGTTTTTTTGACTCTGCATTTCAAAGAGGTGGAGTTGTTGGAGGAGCGCCGATGACTTGTTTGAGGGAACTTAATCTTGGCCATATCTATTTTAATAATGTAGAAGTGCTTACTGAATTAAGGGCTATTGATTTGAATAAAGGTCCAGGTCCCGATGGTATACCTCCACTGTTCATAGCAAAATGTTCGGAAGAGTTATCTGTTATCCTAACTCTATTGTATACGAAATCATATACCGAAAGCGTATTTCCCTCCGTTTGGAAGAGGTCTTACATTACACCCGTATACAAATCAGGTGACAAACACAACATTGAAAATTATAGACCTATTTCAAAGCTATGTTTGTTTGGGAAAATAATGGAAAAGATTATTGTGAAGCAGATCACACCAGCAGTCAAATCCTTTATTGTACCCAATCAGCACGGCTTTTTCCCAGGTAGGTCAGTCGAATCAAACTTGGTCGAGTTCACTGATTACATTTTGAGGACAATGGGGGAGGGTTCGAAGGTTGATGCTGTGTATACCGACTTCTCAAAGGCTTTTGACAAAATAAGTCATATAATATTAGTACGTAAACTTGGAGAATATGGTGTGCACGGCAATCTGCTTGGGTGGATAGCTTCTTACATAGAGAAAAGGTCTCAAGCAGTTGCAATTAACAACTGTTCATCTAAATTTCGACATTGTTTCTCTGGTGTACCCCAGGGATCTCACCTCGGTCCAATACTGTTTATCCTCTATATCAATGACATTCAAAAGTGTTTCAAACACAGCAAATTCCTTGTTTATGCTGATGATATAAAAATTTTCAGTAAAATAATTAGCTTAAGAGATAGTGAAAATATGCAGGCAGATTTGAATCGTTTGCACATGTATTGCCAAAATAACCAACTTTATTTGAATATCTCCAAATGTGTCTGTATATCGTTCACGCGCTCTAATAATCTTATACCCTATAATTATATGATAAATAATGTTCCTTTGAAAAGAAGCGAGGTGGTGAGTGACCTGGGAATAACTCTTGATGCAAAAATGCTATTAAGAGCACATATTGATAACATTGCGGAAAAAGCATTCAGGCAACTAGGTTATATATTGAGAATATCGAAACCATTTGAGTCAACCGATACATTAAAATCATTGTATTTTACATATGTTCGTCCATATCTTGAATATGCCTCAATTGTCTGGAACCCCCAGTATATAACTTATGTAGAAAGATTGGAGAAAATACAAAATAAATTTTTGAAACACCTTGATTACAGATGTCGTTTAGCCTTTGATGATAAAGCTCTCTCAGCTCGTCATCATAAATTAACAACTTTAGAAAATAGACGCACAATTGCAGACATGATATATTTACATAAAATCATTGATGGTGCCGTTGACTCTGAGTCTCTAGTTGGGAGTCTCCCCTTTAATTGTCCCTCTCGTTATACCAGATCATCCGTAACTTTTAGACTTCCCCTTTGTAGGACCAATTATACCCAAAACTCCTTCTTTCAAAGAGCATGCAATATTTATAATAACTTTTTTAAGACAGTCGACATATTTAGACACTCTAAAACTAAATATAAAAGTGCCATATCAGACGCCCTTCTAGGCTCGCGATAACTGGTTTCTGCTTGGTTCAATTTGACTACGATTCCCACAGCTTCCCTTCCCCCTAATATTCTTAATTTATTATCCTTTTCTTCCTTTCCTTAACTGTATAAATTTTCCATAGTAAATTTTCCATAAAACTTTCCATAATAAATGAGCATAAATTTGTTAACACTGCACTATGTAACTATCCGCAAACTGAAATGGTTTATAATGTGTAATTATTTTTTTAGTCTTTTTAATATATTCTGTAATGACTGTAGGTTTGTTTGGTTAATAAATAAAATAAAATAAAATAAAAAATACTCTCCTCTAAGCAGAGCTACTGCTTGTTGCAACAGTCTCGATAATGGCAACATGCGTCAATTTATTCACAAGTATCTTTTTTTTTACTACTCCTCTGGCAACTAACAGATACTATGTCAGATAATCATTTAACACGCACCCAATAACAAGTTGCCACATTCTGGATACTTACGATATTAATCGTCTCACAGATCCAGACTGAAAACACAATTAAAAACTGTGTCTCCACCGGGAATTGAACCCGGAACCTTTGCATCAGCAGTCAGACATCTAACCAACTGAGCCACGAAGGCACACATTTTCTCCCACTTACAGGAATGTTATCAAATATTATATAGGTATTGTCGACTGATTGATTTTTATTTTATAAAATTAAATCATGTTAAAACAATCAATGTCTGTTGATTTACCTTAATTCTAAAAAAATAATAAATCCTTAGATAGAATTATCGTAAAACAACTTGAGCCAATCATGTGTCTTTTTGCTGGGTTGGTATATGTGCAAATCGCCCCCCTCCATGACGAAAGGGCTCCTCAAGAAGTTTGAAGGAAACTATACATCTCGTAGGTATATGTCCTATGATTGCATGATTTTATTTATTTAAAAATAATTACTGAAATCCTAATATTTGTGTAAGGACTTTGTAATATTTTACATAACATCAGTGTAATTATGACTTATAACAATATATTTGACTTAAAAACAGTTATTTTGAGATTTGAAAAATAATTTTGATTCCAATTACTTTGTTTAGATAACCCGAAACAGTTATTGGAGAAATTACAAAAATTAGTAGAATCAAAAACAATAATATTTTTATTCAATATGCATCATTTACTTTTAGAAGATATATAAATTGTAATTGTTTATGCATTAAGACATAATTAAAAAATATATTAAATTTACGATTGTGGGGAGAGGCCTGTATGGGAGGTGCAGGTTGCTGTTGTATAAACATTCCTTGATCCGGCTGCCCAGGTCCTCGGCTAATAAAGATAGGGTTGGGAGCTAGTAACTGAGATGCCTGAACTCCACCCCACACCTGCCACGGAGCAAACTGCACAGTCTGACCTCCTGCCTGAAATCAAAATAAATTGCTTATATTCAAGAATGGATTTGTCTTGACATATTGCGTAACTATTGTAAGGAAATAACATAATAACATTGAGACTTGAATTTTATTTTTAACAGCATTAAAAATTTGACAGTCACTGAATGCTTTAAAGAGTATTTTCAACACATTTGATAAATTATCAGCTTTAAAAAAAATTTACACAATTCAATATAGAAGCTTAATGCGGCGTCCTACGTAGGCACCCAAAAGCTAATGCGATCTGATGAAGTTACATGCGAATTCGATGCGGTGCGACGCGGCGGTTCTGTCCTACGTGCAAACATCGCGCTTCTGATATTATACTTAACCAAAAAAAACTATGGCATCGCATCCAATTTGTGCGAAAATATCAAATCAACTGATCGCGTTTGCTTCGCATCATGCCGCACCGTACCCTACTCGCGGTTGGTAGCGTAGGATACTTCCATAGTTACCGACTGTTTGTTATTTTCGCGCCACGCCGCTTCGAGTTCGCGTTAAGATCGCTCACGTAGGATATCGCATAAGTGAAGTAATCATATAAACTATGCAAAGACAAATGTTATCAAAGGTCCTTTATGTTATTTGAATACTGTTTTTCTTTGATTATCGATTTCTTCTTTTTTATCTTTGTTGAGATATACGTAATATAAAAAATCTAGCTAATCATACAAAAAAAAAAACAGTGAACAACCAAAAGAATTATTAAAATGATCCAACCTGCAGTGGACTGAGAATTTGTGCTCCAGCCTGTGACACAACACACTGTGGCTGACTGGGTCCACTCATGCTTACTTTCTGACCGCCCATTACCTGTAAAAAATACATGTTAACATAAAATGAAATCCAAAGAGCGCACCTAATTATTGAAAAATTTGTTAAATATTTATGTAAATTGGTGGTTTACATAAATATTTAACAAATTTTTATAAAGAAATTAAAAAATATAACATAAACACTTTTCTACAGATCATTTTTATTTTCAATGAAATACAGATGTGGAAAAGTTTATATGTTAAAAAATAGATGTCTCATACCAACATACCTATCAGTAAAAAAAATTTACTAGTTAATACCTATAAATATAAATAAAATCGATTGTTTAAAAACAAATCTCTTTCAACAAATGGTGTTGTGACCTAGAGCCTAGAGTAATGTCAAAATAGAAGACTTTTCAAACCATTTATTTTCTTACTCTGCTCTCTTCCACACTGTACATATGAATATAGGCCAAATAAACTATGCTGTATAAACTTTCATTGAGGCACAAATACAAAAAAATTACAGGATTGAAACTTCATCAAAAATAGACAATATTTTCAACAGCAGACAAGGTTGAAAACAAATCAATATAATAATAAGAGTAAATAAGAGTTGTACATCGCCATTTTTTGAAAACAAAGACCATTCAAAAGGAACTATTATTGCTTAATTGTTGGCTATGCGAAACAAAGAATTCTTAAGTAATTTACTGAAAGCCCCAAATTTACTGAAAGCCCCAAGACTCTGCTGTCCATGCACGTCAGAATGCAATTAATTTCACTTCATAGGACCGTCTACACTAAAACTACAATCAAAGTACGCTGCTTTATTAGATCTAACCAATTCCCTTAAAGATTTAGTATCCTGTGATTCTGATGATCACAATGTTAAGTGTCTTTCTGATGGTAAACTCCTTTGTCACAGTTCTTGAATATAGTGTAGAACCAGGTTATGCAGAGCCTTGAATACAAATGAATTAATATATGATAATGGTATCATGAGAATAAGTCCAGTTGTTTATTTACTTTATGCATGTCTCCTTGTTTGGATTGTGATGGTGATCCTGAATTTGGCTGTGAATTAGCTGGCAGGATATTGGGCTGAGAGCTTATTACACTAAGAGGAGAGAACACAAACGTCTGATTCTGTGTCGTAGGGATTGTTGCATATCCTGGGAAAGAACCTGAAGATAAAAATTATACACAATTATATATTAAAATTCTAAACTATTTGATAATATTTTATTTATGATAAGGCTTGTGAAATAAGAAAAACTTAAAAATCAAGAATATTATACATGAACCTAATTTGTAATATTCGTGATCATTTTCAGAGCTGACTGCTCCCTCATCAGGTTTGTTACATTATTATTAACTCAACAAAAACAAAGCTCAACAAATAGTTTTAACTGCCAATGGATAATTAACATACACTTAAATATTATTTATTAAATGATAACGAATAGTAAAAACTAAAATAATTTTAACAACAAATCAATATATGTATCATGTTTCATTTATAATATTTTGACTATTACAAATGATATTATGTAATAACGTCATGAATTGTAAATAAAATTTTCAATTGAATTTGTAAAATAAAAAATATACAATAAAAGTACACCAGGTGAGCTTGTTATATTCATATAATAAAATCATTTTCCTGATTTAAATTCATCTAATTTGACAAATTAATAATTGTGTAAATATTTTAAAGGAAATAACACATTATATTCTCTAATCCCCTGAAGTAACTGATTTTTCATAACTAAACCAAAATATCATCTAAGAAAAATACTTGATTGCAAAAAATAATATTGAATTTCACTACGTATATAAAATTCATACAAAATAAGCAGCAAATACTAAATAAATATAATTGAATTCATTATGAAACTACATATATTATTTAAAGTAAATTAAATTTTGTACTCTGTGAAATGAAGCATAAAAATTTTGAAAATATAAAAAAAAAATAATTTCACAAAAATATATTTCTGTAACTATATATTAGTGGTAAATAAAATTAGATTTTTTTTTTATTTCATGCATTATTAATTCATAATATTATTTTAGAAACCAATTTTGAAAATATATACTTATAGTTAAAACAAAACATAGTTAAAATTAAGTAAGTCTATGTATATTTCTTAAATTTAGATTTTGACAATGACGAAAAATCTGTGCAGTTCCATGTGCATCTCTTGAGAATTTTATAATAATTATATTATACTACTTTATCTCGCAGCATATTCATAGAAGTGATCTCATATTGATGGCATTTATTTTAAATGTATGCATAATTAGTAAATATCACTTGCATAAGTCAAAGTCGGCAATAAAATTTCATGATTAGTGGCAATACTAAGAATGCCTAAATATGTACATACTAACATCATATTATATTCTAACAAACACTTGTTTATAGCATGGAAAGCACATGCGTTGTTCCTCCTGTATAAATAAAAATATATATTCTGTAACGTAACCTAAACTGTAACGTATATTGAAAAATAAATAAATTCATGAATCACATGGTTAAAATTATAACATAATATGTAAATAAAAATCGACCAAACATTCAAAAAAATGAATTTCAACGAAGCCAATACACAAGACTTTTATCATCATATCTATTGAAACATGAAAAAAAACTCTGGCAAAATTGTCAAAAATCAGCCTTTATCTAACACAAATCTAATATTTCACAGACAAAAAATCAAAAACGAAACAACAATACATTCCTAAAAAAACTTCAGAAAAAATGTATAAAAAATAAAATACGAGACAAACATTTAAAAAAATTTATTTTTTTAAAAATGAACACCTTGTTCCTGATATGTAAGACCTGAAATGTTAACTATAAATATTAGTAGAATTGTTGTACATCTAACTTGATCAATTATTTATTCTCAAAAAAATAATTTAAGAGAAAACAAATTTGAGTTTTGAAAACAAGCTTTTGCAGTAGGTTTATTATAATGTATTGTGAAGGATGAATAACAAATAATAAATTAAATTAAATATAATGATTTAAATTTCGATTTGAGAAGTATAAGCATAGGATGCTGTGGGGCACTTAGTGCTACAAAATAGTGCTTCAACTCTTTTCTAGACGGGTTCGTAAGAGACGGATAATCGAAAATACAAGAAGCAAAAATAACATCTCACATAGTCATCAATGAAGTTCACAAACCATTCTGAATGTAGTGTCTTTTTAGGCAAGACACATGTGCAGTGCTTCCTTCTATAAGATAATGCAAACCCCCACATTTGTCATACTATGACAAAAATCATTCAAAACATCAAATAAATCAAGCAGTAGAAAAAAATATAGGAAAACGAAAAGAATAATGTAATTTATAAATTTTCTATTTCTTATTAATTGTTTACAACATTTTAACTATGACAAATGGTCTGCATAATGAATCAATTAATAAAAATTGAAGAGAGATTGGTATTGATAACATATATTGGAAAGTGTTATGATGTAGAAAATGAAAGATAAATAAAGATTCTCACCAGGTTGTCCAGTCTGCAATACTTGCTTTCCCTGTGTGGTTGTCAACATGTGTGGAGCTAACTGACCACCTTGGAAGGCCTTACCGGCAGCGATCACCTACATTATTAGGTAAACATTCATTTAATATTTGGGACAGATTTGTATTTATTTTATACTAAACTAGCAAAACCCGGCAGACGTTGTCCTACCTATCTATGATTTTTTATTCCTATACATACATAAAAATAGTTGATCTTTATGTGATAT
This sequence comes from Molanna angustata, assembly GCA_963576475.1. Lineage (NCBI taxonomy): Eukaryota > Metazoa > Arthropoda > Insecta > Trichoptera > Molannidae > Molanna > Molanna angustata. The sequence goes on along the minus strand of OY754974.1, from coordinate 16,045,170 downwards.
AGAAACTATAATTTTTTTTCAGACCCTTACATTCTTTCCGACCCTTACGTCTGATATACATTTTCTTGTGAAAGCGCATTTAACATGCCACTGGATCGTTGAATGAATTCCAAGTAGATCATTATTTGTAATTTGTTGTATGAGATGTCTAATAAAGAAATAAATACATTAAAATTCATAAAATCATTCGATTGTGCGCTGAACAAATAACCAAAATTCTCAACACAATTTGATGAATATGGTATAGGAGGTGCATCTGCCACATATATACCAGCATCCGTTTTTATACATTAGACTCATATTTTGTACACTAATTCATTCAAATTATATCTATAACTCTATTAAGTCAACTGTCATAATAACAATGGCGGGTTTAGAGGTGGTACTCAGCATATTTAACTCACAGATATGAGCTCTGAATTGGTACTAAATTGATATTTGATTCAATGTAGGTACCTTGGAGATAAATTGAATATTTTTTAATTGCATATATGCAATCATTGGATTTTTTTCCCTGTGAAATTAATTCATTTGTAAACAGTGAAAGCAACAGTCCTTATAAATGAGGTGACGGTGTCTCGCACAGATGTCACCCCTTACAAATAAACTAATTTCTCAATAGATGGTGTTACAAAAAAGGTATCTTCATTACTTCATAGATGGCAATAGTATAATTCCTTATTTTCAGGTGAATTGTTACACATTATTCAAATATATAGAACTTTCAAAAATTACATTGATAAGAGAACTCGATAAGAAGGCATAATTGGTGAACGTTAAAGTGATCATGTAAACCAGCCGATGACAGGTCGTAAGCCCTGTAGGTGCCTTGAGTTCCTGGTTCTACTATAATATCCCAACTCCGTATCTATTGAGATGTTAAAAAGTTTGTCAGTAAAAATACCTTGGAGATATCATATGCCCAGTTAATTTGAATTTGAAATTCAAAATATAGACCTGTATCTGTTGTGGATTGATGCTGGGATGTAGAGCAATATTTCCTGGTACAAGAAGTTGTCCATTGGCATTGTATATCTGTTGGAGGTATGTTGGGGGCTGTTGGATCACTTGCACACGACCCTGACTCCAATCTCCACTGAAGAGAAAACACATTGTTTAAACAAAATGGCCTCCATATTAAAAAAACTTACCTCAAAATGAAAATGTTAATTAAAACAATAATCAATTATTAATGAAATGTGCATCTTATAAACTAGTTTATTGCCTCCAGCACTAAACTCTTTGCTACACGGTAACAGTACACTTTATTATTATTATTATCTTCTTGAAGGGTAACAATCCCTTAGTGCATATTTATGAAGTAGGTACATTTCTATAGTAAATACATTTTTTAAACAAAAATTGAAAAACTCGTTTTTCTAGAACATGAGAGCATAATGAGAAATTTTCAAAAGATGAAATCATAGACATAATGAACGGATATCTATGAAAACTTATCAGCTTACCTAACCCATAGATTTTTATTATAATATACTAGATGGAGTACTCCGTACAAAAAGTGAGTCATGGAATAAAGCGCATTTGACGTTTTGGTTGGCAACATATTTCAGTTTTCCTTATATTTCAATACATCCTAGATAACTGTTCTCTAAATCTTAATAAAAAAAGTGTATTTTTCGACAAATAAATACGAAAACAATTCACATAAGTCATTATTCTCTATAGAAAAACAATGTGGTCTGCCAACCAAAACGTCAAAAATCCCGTGGAATAATGCCCCACTTCGATTCATACATACATATATACCATCACGCCATGTCTCTTACGGGGTAAGCAGAGAGAACCGAGCGCCATACTTCTCTATTTTTGCACACATTTCTGGCTTCCTTTACATCCATGCATCGTCTCATACATGCTCGTTGATTGTTTAAACTTTTTTCCTTCTTTCAAAATATCATTCACATGGTCATGCCATCCCTTTCTGGCACGACCTCTGCTGAAAGGGATGGCATGACCATCGATTCATACAAAATTTGCTATCTACGACATTTAGTATATTATAATAAAAATCTATGACCTAACCTAATATGATATAATATACAGTCGATCAAAAATATAACAGATGACATAAGATTTCATAGTATGAAATAAACAAAACTATCAGGATGTAACTCACAGTACGAATTCTATCTCTACATGATTCCTTTGAAATTAATGTTTTTTTTTTCAATTTTTTAACAAATTTAATATAAGTAACACAATCAAAAGCACACAATAAATAAAGACGTTTAATTTTTAAGAGAGTGCAAGCACTCATGTATACAAAATGAATTGAATATAAATAGATTAATAAATGATATTTTATTTAAAATTGTTTTATTTATTTTTTTAATTACCAGTCTTAAATTTGGCTCTAGTCAATTATGAATTAATAACCACAAATTTGTGAAGGTGCAAAAAAATGTGTAAAGGTAGGCGCGCATGGAAGCTAATTTCATCGGCCGATTAATTATCGGTGAGCTACAACATACAAATTACATGTAAGAGCGCGCAAGAAAGCTAACAGAATCGGCCGATTTAAAATCTGTGACGAGATACAAAAAAATCGGCCGATCGAGATTTTTTGTATCCAATACTGTTGTATGAGAAGGCGCGCATGGCGCATGCTCACATGATAATTTAATCGTCCGAGCGCAGTAGATCGAGAAGTACGTTATCAGTGTTGTCAAACGAAATGTCAGAAAACATGGATGAAATAAATATTGATTCCGAACAATTAATTATATATGTTGAAGCACGTCCTTCATTGTATGATTAAAAATTAAGCGAAATATTAATAACTGGTTGAGAACAGCTAAATCATAATAAAAAAACTAAATTGGGTAAGTTATTACTTAATTGATTAATAGTTACATAGGTAATTTAATAAATATTCTACTTAATGAATAAAAAAATCCATATTTCTAATCATATGTATATTAAAACTTGTGAATATACATATTGTATTTTAAATATGTGAATGTTGACCGCCGTGTTATTTCCAATCGTACGATTCTATAAGCTTCCATGCGCGCTAATAAATAGATAAATTCATCGGCCGATAATAATCGGTCGATGAATTTTAGCTTCCGTGCGCGCCTTACCTAAGTGTTGTATGTTTTGTTATTTGAATGATCCTAACCTAATTTGCTGTGGATGTTGGTTGGGCGGCAACTGTTGCAGTTGCGCCATCGGAAGTGAAGCAGACTGCTGTCCCCCCGCACCACCCTGCTGTGTACCCCCACCTCCCCCGGGCTGACCCCCACCACCCCCCTGCTGCTGAGACATGTTGCTTTGCACCAACTGCACAAGAAAAATATATTACACATGAAAATGGCATTATGCTGGTGCTTATCATCAGTTCAATACATAATTAAGGGTGGTCAAACTTTTAAACATAATGGGTGACCTTCTTTTATAATAGTATCAAGAAACAGAATAAATTACTTTTTACAATTTTCTTTATCTTCTACTGTAATTTACCTGATCTAACTAAACCTGAACTAACTTCCTGACCAGTTAAGAACTCTGAAACTTTCAGAATTTGTGTATTCCCAATGACAATAAATGTTAAAAATGTTTCCAGCGTGATTCATTTGATATTTTGATAAAATTGAATAATTATACAAAGTAAACAAGAGTTTTGTATTTATTTATTTATAAGTGCCTATTGGCTCATGATTTAACTGTTAACTACATTAAAATTAGGAAATATTTAATAAATTAAAGAAAATTATTATTTTGAGAATAAAAGTTACAATAGAATTTATAAATTTGAATCAGAATCGTAAAGTATCTTTGTAGATAAAAGTTTTAAATTAAGGATTCTAATTTAAATTTGAAAAGGGTTTCCTCAAATATTTTTGTTTTTAATTTACTTGTTTAAGAGACAAAAGTAATAAAATATAAAAAATCTTTAATATTGAAAAAAACATATTATGAAGTATTAAGTATAATTTTGAATTCACAAGAATGGCGTTTTTTTTTTAAATCATTTATACAACATCATTTCCTCAACAGTGCATTCCAGCCAAACCCAAGTCCTAAATATATAGTCATACCCATGTATTGTAAATATAAAGTAAAATCTACTCAATCAATAAGAACCAAAAAGTCAATATATCTAGAATATAACACATATAAATTTTCTATTATATCACAACTTATGGTATGATAGGAAATTTGAGGTTGAAATAGATGAAATCTTCAAAATAAGGGTTTTGATACCTCATTTGCTCGTCACAAATGAGCACATTGTCTGCATTTGGACAATTTCATTATTTTCTATGCTGATTACCACTGAGTGCCTGTTCATGTCAATGTCATACACTCCAGTGTTGGTATGTTTACAGTATCTTGCTATTTAATTTAAAATAGTCAATTGAAAATATTTAAATTATGTTGGTCTATAAATGAGTTTATAAACTAACTGGACAAAGAAAAGATTTGGGCGATGAGAATAGTACACATTTTTTTTTTAATTTAAGATACAAAACATTTGCGACGGGCCTGGGAACAATTTGGGCCATCTCGTTTACATTGGTTATACACTTTTTACTGTTAGTTTCCTAGGAAAATGTAAATACGACACTAGCAAATGTCGATGGTATTTTACCTGATGAGATTGTCCCATAGAATTGGAAACAACCACAGCTTGGTGTTGCTGTCCAGACTGAACATCTTGGGATGACATTTCCTATCAACAAAAACATACCCTTGTTTATTTAAAAAAGTTGAGGCGAGATTCAAACACGCGTCTACTGAATTACTAATCCAATGCACTAGCCTCTCTGCCACTAACCCATAGGGTATTCCATTCCTTTCTTCATCTTATAATCCCAGCAAATATAAATTTAAAATACTGTATATATTTGAATTTCATAATACTGATAAAATATTTCACAAAAAAGTTTTACTGACTCGGACACATCATTAGGAATGGTAGAAATATTCCATAAAGAGAAAATTTTGAATTTATATACAAAGAAAATATTTTTGATGAGTAACTATTAGGACATATAAAATGAGCTAGTATAAAAAATTATCTCAGCTATGTGAGCTAAACTAACTTAGCTTAGCTTTTGATCTGCAACCAGCTTAAGAGCCGCGATAAACGGACTGCTTGAAACAGAGTCAAATGCAGTCGTGAGCAGTTAGTTCAATACAACACAACCGCTTCAAGCTGCCACCTTTCATTCAGTTATAGTTTTCGTCAAATATCTTGAACCTGGCTTCCGGGTATGCAGAGCGCAAATTTGTGTCTTTTTGCTTCGTTGGTATACATGCAAATCGCCCCCCTTCTCAGCGAAACGTCTCGAGATATTTAGCGACAACTATACAATTTGGATTTCGAGAAGGAAACATATTTATTTAAATATCAAAACGCAGACATATGTGGATACATCCAATATTGCAACTATGGAATATTTCACACTTTAAATTCCACAATAAATTAACAATGGTGTCATTTGAAGAACTGACTATCTATTTAATTTATCTATTATAAATGACAAACAATTACAAATAAAATAAAGTGGAAGATTTCTCCTGAACAAAGTCTAACGGGCTATTTCACCACCTCTGGATAAAGTGCTAGATAACTATCCATTAGATAAATTTATGTTAAGGATAAATAAGGATAGATGAGTGTTTTACCACCTACAAATTTCTTATAGATTGCCATCCGACAGATACAGAGTGGCAATGTTTTAATTTCATATATTTAAATGGTCATGTCTATGGTTTGATAAAGCTGTCAAAATGTAAATCGTAATAAGTCACAGTAAACAATAGTAAATAAACACGCGGTCAAAACGAACACATGAACACAAAACAAGATATTTCATATATTTTGAGAATGTATAAAAGAGAAAGAACTACGAATTTCTGCAAGGATGAGATCAACGTATTGGTGGATTTAGTTTGTCAGCATAAAAATGTTATAGAAAATAAGATATAAGAAAAAAATAATTTCTTTTATGAGTCCTAAAACATTATGTGCAGACGTTTTCGTCAATCTAAACCTAGCCTTGAAATCAATATCGTCGAACTCCGAAAAATAATCTTTTCGCATTTGGAATATTCTCTGACGCGGATTTTGTTTTGTATTATGTAAAAATACGATATCATCGTCGATTTGGTCATAAATTTCGTTAATCATTTAAAAAATAACTTTAAAAAAGCAAAACAAAACAAATTTACTACAAGCACCTATCTGCAAACTTTGACAGCTTACTCAGTTTAACTTATCTATCACTTATCGTGAACCTATTCCGCTAGACAATATCTAGAACTTTATCCATGGGATAGAGCTGTCAGAGAGTCGTGAAACGCATTTTTCGGTTTATCCGTTAGATTTGTGTTAGATTGGCTATCGGGCACTTTATCCAGAGGTGGTGAAATAGCCCATAACAGTTGTAGTGGACAGTTTGAAGTCCATGTATTTCTGTCCCGACTGCTCTATAAGCAGTCAGCAGCACTGCTCATTTTGGCCACGACTGCATGTGTATTGTAGAATGTGAGAATTTTGTAAATTGGAACTGTATTGTAATTTACATATTTCATTCAATCATTCAATACATTACCTTGGGGGGATTGCTGAAGAGCTAACTAATCTTTGGACCACAAGTCTCAGCAAATCCTGTTATCCATTTTGATAACTGAAAACATACAAAATTAATTAAAATGGTATTTAAAGTTTAAACAAAACTTTATTAACAAAGTAAACATGGACAAAAGAGGAAATACTAGTGTATAATGTAAAAACTATGTTAGCTGTTTGATCTATGTCCCAATGATTTGTTGCCAATTGGCAACAGTCACATCAACCAATGAAGAACGGTTGTCATTCTGTAATGATTTCAGAAATCTTGCAAAAAATCTTAGAAAAATTATAATATTTTAATAATATTGATTGATAAAATATTGTTAAGAATTTATCATATATTTTTTTTATAAATACGTCCTTGAAACAACTACATAAAAATTCTCATACATTCTTTAAGCGACCGAAAGTGAAAGAAGCGAAAATTTTAAGCGACCGCCAATATGGATTTCGTGGAAATTGATCTTGTGGCGACCTACTCGCATATGTGACATCCGTGTGGGGTCGAGTTATGGAACGCTTTGGAGAAGCTCAAACTGTCGCCCTTGACATCTCTAAAGCTTTCGACGGGGTTTGGCACCGAGGTCTCTTAATGAAACTCCCTTCTTATGGACTACCCCAGTCTCTGTGTACTTGGATTGCGAAGTCATAACTGTAGTGGACGGTTGCTCTTCTTCTCCCCATTCCATCAATGCGGGAGTCCCTCAAGGGTCCATTCTATCTCCAACCCTATTCCTCCTACATATTAATGACTTGCTCTTACGCGCCCCCATCCACTGTTACGCTGATGACAGCACAGTCCATGACAATTTCTCTTTTGACAAACCTCCTAAACAGAGTGAAATATCAGAAGCCCGGAAAGACCTTCATCAAAAAATAAATAGCTACCTCCACTCAATCAATACCTGGGGTGAAAGTAATCTTGTTTCATTTAATGTCTCAAAAACCCAAGCCTGTCTAATTTCTGCGAAGAGAAACCCCAATGAATTGCAAGTGTCTTTCAACGGAAGCACCCTACCTAACAGCAGCTCTATCGACCTGTTTGAAGTATCTATAACGAACCAATTACACTACAAGGGCTCCATCGAAGCTAAGGTGAAACTCGCCTCCAAAAAATTGAGCGTACTATATAGAGCGCGTAGATATTTTATTAAGACCCAGATCTGTATACTCTACAAAGCGCAAATACGTCCAATTATTGAATATGGCAGTCACCTCTGGAGTGGCGCCCCCCAATACCTATTGAATACCCTCGACGCTGTCCAAAGGCGTGCTATACGTCTGATTGATGATCCATCACTGACTGATGGATTGCAATCACTAGAACACAGACGCAGAGTCGGTATTTTAAGTTTATTCTATAGATACTACCACGGGAATTGCTCAGAACAGAGTCACTCGCAACAGTCACTCCCTTCACTCAATCGCAGCACACATTCACAGTGGACCTTCAACATATACGAACAAGTCGCTTCTCGAACTCTTTTATTAATACAGCAGCCCGACTGTGGAACGATCTTCCGAATTCTGTGTTTCCAACTTCGTACAACCCGGGTCTTTTTAAAATCCGAATTAATAAACTCTTTTCTAGATTGCAAACCCCTCCCAACGCTACGTAGTGCGCTTCTTCGGAAGAGTAAAATGGACCCAAATCCTAATAGCTGGCATCCCCTACGTGGACATGTTAAAAAAAAAAATATCAAAAAACATTCAAATCTGCATCCACTGGATTACTAATCCAAGGCACTAGTCGCTCTGCCATCAACCCATCAAGAAGCATAATATATTTATAAAAATGTATAAATCCAATTTTTAAAATAAAACCGCAATTTTCAAGTAAAACAATAAAGATGTCACTTTGCTCAATCTTGTTTACACACACATAGTATATTAATATTGAGTAGTGTGGTGAACGACACTTTAAAGAACGAATTTCTTTATTTCACTTGCTCTTTTATCTCTGAATCAATACCCAGGCAACATATTGTTAAAACATGAATATTAATAAAAAAATAATTGTCTTTAGTAGACAGGTCCAAGTTGTTTTATGATACAATTTATAGTTATCATTAAACAACTTGAACCCATCACATGGGTCTGCAGATTGCAAATTTGTATCTTCTTATATAATATATAATTATATATAATTTGTGTCGTCCTGGGTTCGATTCCCGGCAGAGGAGAAATTTATTTAAATTTATTTCTCACGCAAATATTGCTTCTCTGGACTGGAAACACTGATTAGTTGGAAGAAATTTCCAAATGGCAATAAACTCGCCACTTGCGCAGGGTTCATTATTATTATACATGCAAAACGTCCCCTTCCATGGTGAAAAGGCTCAATAGAAGTTTGGCGGTATCTATACCGCTGTTTTGTAATAAATGATACACAAATAAAAAATTAGGAAAACAAGGAATACTTCAAGACAAAGAAGGATATTATCTGCCAACATAAAAGCGAGCTTCTAAAATATATTACTGCAGCGCCACACAGGACGTAATTTGGTTTTTTAATGTTAATAAAATCATGAGACAAACATAGTCTTGTCTCTAAAAGGTGGAAAGTGATGTTTTGATGAATAATGAATTGAAGTCTGCAAAGCCTTTAAAAATTGCTTTTTTAAATAACCAGTGTTTCAAATACAGAGAAACATTCATAACTTGAGTACTTATTTAATATTAATCCTCCCCTAAAAATCTAACCTTAATCATTATTGCAGAGGTTCCCATTATACCACATATCAGAGTAATTCATTTTGCTTAAAATAATAATGAAAAAACATATGGAAAGTATGAATTATAATTAAAAAAATAAATATTACATTTTATACACAATGAATGGTAAAAAATATTCAGCCAGTTTTAGCATTAAAAAATATATTTGATATCCTCGTAAATTTGTAGCAGAACTCATCCACTACCACATTCCAATCATACTCATGGGTATATAAAATTTGTAGCAGAACTCATCCACTACCACATTCCAATCATACTCATGGGTATATAAAATTTGTAGCAGAACTCTTTTGACTACTATATTCCAATCATACTCATGGGTATATAAAATTTGTAGCAGAACTCTTTTGACTACTATATTCCAATCATACTCATGGGTATAAAGGAGTTTTGTGCATAAAAAATATTTTCAATTAACCTTAGTAAAAATTAAACAATAAAAAAGAAAGGCACAATTTAGAAAAAATTATATGATTTCGAAAAAATGCACAAAAATATTTGAACTCTTCTGAGTAACTTTCGTATGTTTTATTTTGCAAACATTTTAAGGACCCCCTAAAAGCCTTTAGTCGGCCATCTTTGTTTTTGTTTATCTTCAAAGATCCATCCCTCAGGAATGCGGGTGCATTTAACTCAATCGAATTTTATAGCAATCGTTAATTCGTATTTTATTGAATACTGATCAATGATTTATAGTAAAAAAATGGTTAATGATTTATAGTAAAAAATCATTTTAGCAATATTTGTGTACATAATATATATTTCGTTTCTACCTAAATTCATTGTTGTTTTGATGAATTACACTACCCTCATAACTATATTCATAAAATATTTAATCACAAGTAAAAATCTAGGATCAAATTATTGTTATGGATGTAATTTTCCGAAGACACTTAAATATTTACTGCTGAAACACATGAAAGAAGTTCTGAACAATCTAAAAACTTAAATAAAAATAATACAAAAATGCACCTTGCAAAGCTTAGAAATATATAGTTTATTGTCAGCAGATCAATATCCGTATTTTACTTTCTAGATCCATTAATAAACACTTGATTTTTAATACAGCTTCACAAGCGTCTCGCGATCCTTTTGACACAGACAAGTCGCCATTTTCACAAAGTTGCCAGATGGCAGACACAAAATAATATTTTGTCAGGAGTTTCTTAGTTTGTTTATGAATATACTAAAATATTGGCCAATATCTATTTTTAAAGGACCAAAGCGTTGTTGGATTGATAAAAAATAATTTCTTTGACTGTATTATTTTATCAAAATGAAACACGTTCAATACAAACAACATGCATTGGTCATTAGTGAACATTTAGAGTACCGAGTCTTCGACTCCTTGCTCCTTCATCTGACGTGACTTGACTGGGTGTTTTGGAAGTTTATATAGTGAAGAGGTATGGGTGGGTGGTGAATTTATATGAAGGGGGTGAGGGTTGATATGTTAAGGATTGGGGGGATTTCGGATCGCTGCTATGGTGGGGGTTGTATCTTGAGGACAGTTTTAGGTCTTTTATACCTAGGGAAGTCGTTTTCATCATATGTGGCTAGGCTGTTGATGGAGGCGTTCTTATGCAAGGGAAGTTTCGCATAAAAACACTTTGAAAGGGAGATTATGAAGTCTTGGATTGTGGGTATTTTTGCATCCTCATGTAGTTGGGAGGTTCTCTCCCATCTTGGAGCTTTAAGAACTAAACGGATGGCCTTGGTTTGGGAGATTTGCAACTTTTCTATGTGGCTCTTTGCTGTATTTCCCCATACAGGGCATGCGTATGTCAGTATGGGACGCATGACGGTTTTATAAATAAGAAGCTTATTCCTATTGTTCAACTTGCTCTTAGGCTATGGTCGTTCTGGCCCGCCATCAGCGACATACGACAGTCAGTGCCGCCGCGGAATCTCGCCGCTATCTACATGGTCATTCTGCTTCGAACGCTTGCTACGGAGTCTTGTGTATCTCAACATGCATCAAACATTTCAATTGCTACAGGAAGAGGAAGACGATGAAATTATTGTGTCAGAATTAGAAAACGGAATAGAGAAACGTGACGTCCACCTGCCGATATGGTTCAAAATGAATGAGGACGCTGCGGATGGCGGTCGGCTGTCGCGGGTAGCCGCCATTAAGGGCGGGAAGGAGTGACCTATGTGGAACATTTGCAAACATAGCATGTAAACGCTGCGTGTGACGGCCCATTGTCTGTCGTGGGTGGCGGGCCAGAATGACTATAGCCTTACTCTCTTGCTCTTGGGAGTAGAGCTCCCATTACTGAACAAAAAGAGCAAGTTGACCTCTATCAACACATCTCCAATCTTTAAAACACAAACAATTTGTATTCAATATTACAAAGGTTATAAAAATAAAACAAAACATCTCAGTTTTAAACATGTATTCAAAATTTCAATTGTTGGCAAAATAAAACATGTAACTGGGTATTGTATGATAAATAATATTCAAAACTATACACAGACATAAAAAGACCACTTAATCAAGTTAATAACAAATTATACGTAATATTCAGCAAAGCAAAAATATAATTCATCTAATGACTACCATTCACAGAACAAATCTAAGAGCTTATTTCGAATGATATACAATTGTTCTGGCATCATTCTACTTTGTAAGAACAAGTAGTGAAACCATTTAATTATATTGATAACAGCAGAACAAATATTGAAATCTAATAACTTCAAAATGGATAACTTTAATTTGACTGAATGATTACTTAAAACCAGTGATATAAAGTTTTCAAATTCAAGTGTGTGTGTGAACATATATCACATATTATATAGTATACATAAAATATGTATTTTTTTAAAACTCACGTTTTACATATTATGCATTTTTATAAATCATTATATATATGAACATTTTATAAATGGATTGTTACCTAACTAATTGTGAGAACTAATACTTTGGTTATTTAAAGGTTACGAAATATACATTCACAAATATTATATATTTATAAAAATAAGAAGAAAAGATTTCGTGTAAAAATGTAAATGAATTAAAAGTCAAATTTATAAAGTAGTATGGCAGGTACAAAAATAAAAGTGGACACTAAAAATTAATGGCAGAACAATCGATTAAGAAGAATACAAGCCGTAGTCGTTCATCCCGACTCCGGTGAGTGCAGATTCATTTTATTTTATGTGGTATTTTTGATAAAAAATTTTTTTCCTCAACATACATTCGGCTTTGACATATTCTAGGAATTGTCAAAATGAGTGGTTGCACTTGCGAACCATCCTTTTTTTCACATAAAAAGCAATACAAATTTGAAAGCGTGACACAAAAAATGTAATGGCCCTACTATACACTACTTAGTCCACAAATCGCACAAAAGTTAAGTGTGGAGCCTTTTCACATAATTTCGCACTCTGTTTTCTGATTTTTGTCATGAATATTATGTAATGTGTAAATTTTTTATTTCATTAATATTTCCTACTTAAAAACTAAAAATGACAAAAGATAAATAATTAAAATGATAGACAAACACCATAGTTATAAAAAAATTTGAGTTCATAAGTATAGTTATCGGCAAATAACTTTAGAAATCAAACGGGTTGTGTAGAGTGCAAATTTGGGATTTTTGTTTAGGGTGGTTCCTGTGAAAATCCTTCCCTCTTCTCCGAAATTTCTCAAGTTATTTGCTAATATCAAGTTACTTTCTTTTGGTACATGTACCTATTTATACATGAATAAATTGCGTGCAAATATTATTTTGTATACATTTCATAAATATAAATTATGTTATATATTATAAACTGAAAATGAAATTAATATTTCCATTTATGGTGATGTAAGAGTAAGTGTATTTAGCCTAAAAATGACTGGTTATATAAGTTATTATATAGCTAGAACACAGAATATTGGAAATATCTCAGATATATAAGTTTCTTATGCCATTGATTAAAAAAAATGTATCACAGGAATGCTCCAAAACCAAAAGTTCTCTGAATGCTCTCCCAATAGTATCGGTCCCAATTCTGTTTGGTTGTTTCTACGTCAGATGCAGGTACTCCCGTTTGTTTCAGAGATACCAGAGTGTGATCAGACTGGAAAATTAATCAAACATTTTATAATTTAATTTAAACAAAAAAATGTAAATAAAATTGCACAACTTTCCTCTTCTATTGGAGCAGATTAATATATTGCATTTTCAAAAATTATAAGAATAATTTTATTTAGCAATTTTTCAAGCTTGACACAACTTGATAAGTTTAATAGGGTGGGCCGAATTGTTTTTAAAATCTTGATTTTCATTTTGCTATACCTCAGAAATCATTACTCTAGGATACCTTAGTCATCATCATCATCATCTGTGGTTCCACAACCCAGGTCGGGTCTTAGCCTCCTGCAGAGCCCGCCTCCATGACTGTCGATCCTGCGACGCATTGCGCCAGTGATGGACGCCGATGCTGTTCGCATCCTTCACCACTCCGTCCAGCCATCGAAGCTTCGGCCTTCCAACTTTTCTTCATCCCCCCGGTGCACCATTCATGATCCGTCTTGGAACGTCCTCCTCGCTCATTCTTTGGACGTGTCCAGCCCATCTGAGTCTTCCTATTCTTATTTCTGTCAGTATGGTAGGCTCCTTGAACAGATCATACAATTCGTAGTTGTGCCTGATACGCCACTCTCCATTGTCACAAGTCGGGCCGTAGATCCTCCTCAGCACCTTCCTCTCAAAAATACTTTAGTAAAATGATACCTTAAAAGGATACCTTAGTAAAATGCAAAAACCAAATTTAAAAATATTGCATTTCCAGATAGTGCATCGCACATTTTTGAAAAAGTAATAGTATTTATCGTTTTTTAAGCTGTATACAAATAACATAGTGACCTGTTACTGTTAAAAACATTTAAAAGAAAAACAAAAACACAACCATAATTATTTCTTCCAAGGCGTCATGCATTTGAAAATCTTTAATTTTACACCGCAACATAGATAGAGCAACGGTAGTTATTGCCTCAAGTGTGATGGAAGATTTCAGTGAGTCGCAACTGATCATGATCACACTCATGTGACAAAAATAAACTTAAGAGAAAAAAGATGTCAACCACATAAAACTTCAAATGCAGAACACAAACAAACGTAGCCTAATTCAATTTTATTTTGATGGGAGGAGAGATAATACTCCAGAGATTAAAAAAGTTATACCTATAACTCAAAACTACCTCCCACCCGCTCCTTTCTTTAATTCGCAGATGTCTTGTTTTTTTTTTTGCTTCTCCTGTATACTTCTTTTTTTTATATATATACTTTTATTTTTATCCTTTTTTTTATGTTGTTTTCGACTTTTGACCATTAGCTTGTTTCTATTATTTGTTAACAAGTGAAAACCTATAACTGGTGTATGTTTTAATTGTTGTTTTCTTTTGTATTTTATCATTTGTATGTACTGTTGGTTTTTCAATGGAATAATAAAAAATAAAATAAATAAAATATTCCATCATGTGTTTTTGTCTTTTTTTCGCTTTTTTTCAACAATTCGCTATCTTATAAAACGGTAAATACTTTTACTTTTCCAAAATGGTGCGACGCTCTGAAACCTGTCTGGGAACACAATATTTTATAAATTTTGTTCTCTATTTTACTAAGTTATCCTATAGGCAAGTTTTCCGTGGTATAGCAAATCGAAAAAAAAGTTTTATTGGCCCATCTAATGTCGAATAAGGTAATCTGCCCTCTATAAATATATAACAATGGTTGGTATACTGCCAATAGTCATATTCTATCAACAAAAATAAAGCTGATATATTTTTATGTACATCTAATGTTCATTTATTCATAGAAAATATATAATTTGAATAACATGTAGGTACATATAAAGAGAGTTAGCATCGTTAGATGGGGCTAGTAGTAGTGGGTGAGACGCTGCAATATAAAATCCCAACTTATGCAAAGTGTATGGTGTGATACAATTTCTTGATTAATAAATCTGTCAGCAGCGAAAATTCATTATGAATGGAGTGCTATTTACGGTCCAAAAATTATGACTGGAAGAATTGACAAATTTTAAAGATGGAAGAACAAACATTCACGATGAACTGAAGAATGTTAGGCCTTCTGTAATAAATGACGATCTGATTTAATAAATATCACGCAAATAAGTTTGTTGATTCAGAATCTAAAAAAAATGATGAAGTCTTCGGATTCACAATAGAACAATTCTTTTATGAACTGCTTTGTTTGATGTTGTTGAACAATTTTTTTTGATAAGATATAAAATTACCTGTTGATCAATTGAGATTGTAACCTCAGAATGATGTGATGCTGGCCATTGTTTATAACGCCACAATTGGACAATCTTTTTTCCGGGAATAAGTTCTACAAATTCACCAGTTATATTCCCTCCAAACAGTACAAACTTCCCACCCTTTTCTGCTTCCATCATTACTGGTCCCTTAGTGAAGGCTGTTACCATTTCAATCTTTGTCATTGCATCATAAAACTCATGAGCTCTGCATTGGAACTGTTTAGTTAATCTAACAGTCTCGACATTTAATTTAATGCCAGCAACGGGTTTACTTTTGGTCTCAATTGGTGCCATGTCGATTTTTTTGTTAAATCCACTCGTAATACTGGATATGCTGTCTGGTTTTATTGTATTTTCATCTTTCTTAGGAAGAATCATCCCTTTGGAGAATTCTTCTTTCAAGGAACTGATGTAAACTCCTAATTGAGATCTAATAATGCCTCTCCCTATATTATGAACGTATTCCTTAACTCTTAATGCCTCATCACTGTTTTCTTTGATAGTCACTGTGATCTGTAAAGTAATAAAATTGTAACATACAGAAATATCTTAAAATCATACAGAAATATTTTTTTTCAGGTCGTTTTTATACTCGAGACATTCTTAAAAGAATCAAATGGAAATATTATAATGTATCAACCAGATGATAAAACATGTATTTATTTATAATATGTATTTTTGAGGAAAACTACAAGGAATACTAGTTTATTGCAATATATAATGAAAACTACAAGGAATACTAGTTTATTGCAATATACAATGAAAACTACAAGGAATACTAGTTTATTGCAATATACAATGAAAACTACAAGGAATACTAGTTTATTGCAATATACAATGAAAACTACAAGGAATACTAGTTTATTGCAATATACAACGAAAACTACAAGGAATACTAGTTTATTGCAATATACAATGAAAACTACAAGGAATACTAGTTTATTGCAATATACAATGAAAACTACAAGGAATACTAGTTTATTGCAATATACAATGAAAACTACAAGGAATACTAGTTTATTGCAATATACAATGAAAACTACAAGGAATACTAGTTTATTGCAATATACAATGAAAACTACAAGGAATACTAGTTTATTGCAATATACAATGAAAACTACAAGGAATACTAGTTTATTGCAATATACAATGAAAACTACAAGGAATACTATTTTATTGCAATATACAATGAAAACTACATGGAATACTAGTTTATTGCAATATACAATGAATTTCTTTACAACTGTGTGACATAATTTTCAGATAGCATTACTTTTTATTTTAGTACATGAGGAAAGCTTTACATAGTACTTAACAAAGTATAATACAGCATTATTCAATGATTCAGTATATTTCAAGATTGCTGATAACTTAGTTCTGTATTGCTCTATGAAACAAAGTAAGTATCAGTTTTTTAAAGAAAGTGATTTACTTTGAGCAGACATTTACCACCAATGAGTTGTATAGCTTTTTACATTCCCAACATCAATTTTATATGCCTGGATCACTTATCTTCTAGTCATTTGGTTGTAGTCAAGATTTCCTCACCAAATGATTCTTTTTACATAATTTCCGCATATTTTCAGTATAGTGAATCCGTATTTCGCTTTTTGGATCAATTAGATGTTATACTGGGTCAACTTGGTAACGCATCATTGAATATTGGAGGTGATTTTAGTGCCGAATCTATACTGTGGTGAAATTCTACCACTTTCGGGTCCCGAAAATTCACCAGAGGTGTAAACTGCGAAGGTTTTATCTCTCGCCACAACTTAACTGTGCTGAACAATCCATTCAGTGCACCCACCTTCTCCAATCATATGGGTTCAAGTCATATAGATGTCACCTTAGCTACAACTCAGATTAGCCCTAGAGTAAGGAATTGGACTGTGGACGAGGATGCCTCGTGCAGTGACCACAACCTTATCATGTTTCAAATCATCTCAAATGTACCCTCAATTCCTTTAGCGAAACCCCTTCCAAGAAGATTTCGAACTAGATGTGACAGGTGGCGTTGGTCTGACTTTGAATGCTCAATGGATGGCTTATCGTGCAGATCTTATTCTACTATGGATATGGCCTCATTCATAACCCAAAACATCATTAATAGTGTCGAGAAGGCGATCGGTAGAACTTCTCCTAGTCATGTGTCTCCTAATGAATGGTGGCATCCTGGCTTAGACATCTTAAAACGGTCTTCGACCCGTGCTCACCGCGCCTTGAGAGTGGCTCGTCGTCGAGGAGGTTCAATTGACTTTATAACCGTACTTCAACGTGAGTACAGACGCTCAAATAATATTTACAAACGTGAAATTGTTCGTGCCAAGTCTGAAGCATGGCGCCGCTTTGTTTCTGAGGTTTTAACCTCTGATCCTTGGGGTGCCTTTTTTAGATTTGCCTCGATGACAAAAGATCCAAATGCGTCAGTCTCGTGTATCCGTGATCCACGAACTGGGATTCTCACCAAAGACTCTGATTCGACGACGAGTACGCTACTCCACATACTTATTGCTTCTGATGACATATCATCTGATACTTCCCTTCATTCTCAAATCCGTAACCACCAATCCAATATCCCACAAACTTCCATATCGACCCTAACCAACTTTGATGAACTTTATTTTATCATTAAAAATCTTAGTCAAAACAAATCGCCTGGAATTAACCGCATTGACCCAGCTCTTATACAAAGGTGCTGGCATATAGCTCGCTGCGAAATAACGACATTATACAACAATTGCTTGCAAGAAGGCTACTTTCCGGATTGTTGGAAAACTGGATTGATGACAGTTATTCCCAAGCGTAGCAATCTAGATCCTTCTGACCCAAAATCTTATAGACCTATTACTTTATTACCTATATTGGGTAAGGTCTTAGAAAAGCTTATTTGTCGACGCTTAGAAGATCATCTTTCTAGTACGCACCCTCTGTCCGATCGTCAGTTCGGTTTCCGCACTGGGAAATCAACGGTTGATGCTATCCTGGCTATTTCAGATTTTGTCAACACTACAGACAGTAAATATGTGATATCAATATCCCTTGATATTGCGGGAGCATTTGACAATGCCTGGTGGCCTTTAATCCTCAAAAAACTCAGAGACCGAAAGGTTCCCTGTAATATATACAAAATTGTAAAGAGTTATTTTACCAACAGGCATGTGGCCATGCCCGGGGGACGAGTATTGCACAGGCGATCTATCAGCATCGGGTGCCCTCAGGGTTCTGTTCTGGGTCCACTATTATGGAACATTTTGTTCGATGACCTTCTCTCACTTTCAACTCCTACGGGCTGTAGCATTTTGGCATATGCCGACGATGCCACAATCCTTATTCGAGGTGACTCACGAGCACTTATTGAGCGTTCAGCCACTCTACTGTTGCAGACTGGGGTGTAAGCCACAGACTCAATTTCGCACAAAAAAAACTTATGGATTAGTGTTAAAAGGCATAGTGAAAAGTCCTCCTTTCATAAAATTTCTAAATACGCGTGTAATATTTAAGGACAGAGTTAGAGTGTTAGGTGTTACACTCGATAGAGGCTTAACTTTTCAATACCATGTTTCGTGCCATATCCGATAATGCTAAAGCAGCCTTCCAAAAGATTTCACGCCTAGCTCGAGTTAGTTGGGGCCTTAAATTTCCAGTAGCAAAACTGTTTTACAGTACTACCTTTCTGGGGATTATGTGTTACGCCGCCCCTTGTTGGGCTCACCGTTGTGAAACCCAATACATCAGACGTCTGCTGCTTTCTGGACAGCGCTTCGCCCTTATGGCTTTAGCTAAGGCTTACAGAACCTGCGCAACTGACACACTTCCTATTCTTACAGGTGTGGCTCCTCTTGATCTAGAAACACAACGACGAGCTTCAATTTACAACCTGTATAGGGGTCGAAGCTCAATTTTGGGTGGAGTATCTCTCACACCCGTGAATTTACCCACCTTTCGTGGAGTGATTGAAAACTTAACTCAAAATTCACTTCTAGACGCTTGGCAAAATCGCTGGTCGTCTTCTTCCGTGGGTAGATTGACATTCTTATTTCTTCCTGATGTGAGGACCCGTATTTCATCATCTTGGATTGTTCCTGATTATTGGACAATGCAATTCCTAACTGGACACGGCAGTTTCAAAAGTTACCTTTTTCGTTTTCACTTATCCGATTCCTCCTCATGTCAGCTTTGTGGTAACTCTGATCAGACTTCTGAGCATATCCTATGGGAATGCACTAACTTCTCCGTGTCAACATTCCGACGAGAACTCTACAACGATGTTCGAGGAAATTCCTTTGGCCCCATTGGACATGCGGACCTTGTAGCCACGAAGAGCAACTTCAGAGCATTCAAGATTTTTTGTCAAAAATATGGTGAACTAATATCTTCACTTTCAGTGCACGACGAACCTACTGCTCCCTTATAATCTGCTCTCTTTGGCACTCTAAGTGCAGTGTCTGCAAGGTTTTAGAGTTCTCCGGACTCTTCTTACGTTCTTATGTGTTCTTTCAGAGTTTTGCAAGGGGCCGTTTTTAGTCCCCATAAGCAGAATGGGTGGTGGTGGGGGAAGAACAGACATTTACCACTCTCAGTAATACATAAGTGCTGCTTTGTCGACATTTTCCACCTCCTTTAGTCATTGTTACTATATTCACATTTTTCTAAAACAAATAATAAATCTTATTCTTACCTCAATATCATTAATACCGTTCTCTTCTGAGAGATTGGGAATCTCTATTTCTCCTTTGACAAGCTCGGTGCCTCCAGCCAGCCTTCCTTCCCACTTCAGCTTAATATTCCATTCGTAAAAGAATATAAGCTTTCCTTTCCTATTATTCGCCGAAGCTTCTCCGCTAATTTTATCTACTTCAATTATTTTGCAATCTATGTCATTTTTCGATAAATCCAGAGTTCCAAACAACTCCTTCAATTTGTCTTTCGACCAAGGACCGGCATTTTTCTCGGTCCAATGCCAGTTATTAACGTTCGTTGCATCTGGCCTTTCTTCAACTATCCACCGAGGATCACCTTCTCCCCATTTAGCCATGTTGATTTGTGTGACCTAAATCATACAAACTGAGTTTTAAATATAGCTCGAATAACATAGTTCATCAATGTAAAAACATCACTACAAAATCATCAAGGCAACAAATCGACATAGGCAAATATATGACATGTTTATTTATGAATTAAAAGAGTTCGAATAATAACATGTTTTTAGACACCTATGTAAATATAACTTAAAACTTATTATTCACGTACTTTAACGATATGAGAAGATTGAATCGCCACAAAAATTATACACAACAACCAGATGTAAAATTTCCCATACGAGTCAAAACTAACCAAAAAGTATGATTGTATGATTCTCAAAGCTCAAACTGACAGATACTTCTTCCGTTTCTAGATGATTTCCAGAGATTTCTAGAAAAAAGTATTGCTATAAAGAAAAAATGAAGTCTAGAAATGGAATAAGGAATAAATGGATAAAAAAAAATCTTTACACTAATGTTACCATATTATGTAAAAAAGTATTGCCAGAATTGAATAAAGTTAAAGTTAGAGATTGACAAGTGAGAGAATGCGGGTGACAGTTTTATACAGCATGGTTGCAAAGGTCAGGGCACAAAATACACTAACTAGGGCTGGGTCCGGGCCCAGGGCAAAAGTGACACGCAATAATACTACACAACGTCGAACATCAACTGATTTTATAGGTTGATTCAAATCAGAATACATATATCCCTGTACTAAAATTGGTCTGTGCACAGGTGACATCACCCGCATTCGTTAACTTGTCGAGATATATTTGCTAAAACAATTTGTGGAAATAAAAATTTGGTGGTAGAGAAAAACTTCGTAGAGTTGTAGCCAAACATCTTGAACTTTTAGCCGAGAAAGGGGGCGATTTTCAGGTAAAACAACGAAGCGATAACACACAAAAGCTCGTTCAAGATGTTTGGCGAAAATTATATGGCACGTTACTTGGACTTCAATAGTATCCAGCTGATTGCACCTTTCTACAAATAAGTTATGCATTGATCATCGTGTTGCCCGTATAAAGAGAAGACGTCTCTGTCAGTGACGTATAATTATTGACTGACTTAGGGTATATTTTATGCGATGGTGCAACGTTTATCCGATGAATGTCTCTATCAATGAATAAGTTGGAATAATACTTATTTAGAATGCGAAACCGAGTTCACTTCTAATATTTTACGCAACTTCTTTCATAGTAAACTATGTGAGACGATTTCACAAATGTTGATTTGTTCAAATTTCTCTTGACAGATCGACAAAATTTGATCCAAAGATTCGCGAGATTTTGTATATCCAGGTCTTTATTTTTCAACTTTGAAGTCAAAATTTTCAATTTAGATGCTTCGCAGCATATACGTTACATATATGAATGAATAAATGTATGTGTATAACTGCCTATATTTCCATTTTTTTAAAAATATCGATAAACGATGAAACGACCTAACTAGATAATTTAATTTTTTACGAAATCTAGTCATCACATCAAGGAAAAACAAGAATGTTGTTCATCCCACGGGGCACGAGCTCGCTGAATGATGGCATGTAGACACCAAAGTGACCAAAGATATTATTGTATATACCTAGATGGTGTACTTGTCGGAAAAAGTGTGTCGAAATTCGCGGGAGTTTTTGCGCGCTGGTAGGCAGAAGACTGATTTTTGTACGTTTTTCGGTACATTTTGCTCCTCGTGTTTTGTAAAAAATTCATCGTTATACCTCATTTTATTAATTTTAATGGATGTATTTATTATACCAAGGACTTATTTAGTGTTTTGCGTTAATTAGAATCCCGATTTGTTTTTTATTTTAAGTTTGGTGTGATTTCTATTTTTTTTTGACAATTGATGGTTATATTGAGTTATTTCTAAGTTTAAAACAGTTTTTTTATGATGTTTTTAGTGTTAACATAAGTGGTTAAGTTTATTTACACAGTAATTGTGATAGTTAAAAGGACTTTTTAATTATATTTTACCTTAAAACGTTTTATGTGATCTGAGACTCAATACTTTCAAATTTGTGAGACCTAAGTTGCTAGTTTTATGTACCTATACCAAAATTTAAATAAATAAAGTTATTTTTTGTGCAATAAATTTTTGTTTAATATTCTACAAACCCCTTGAATTAATATTGTTTTCTAAATCTTTGAAAACAAAAGATAAAATGTCCAAGAGTAGTAAATTTTAGAAATGTTGCTAACGAAAGAAAGGGAATCCATTCTTATTTAGCTGTGATAAAAAATATGAACTCATTTTTCACATTGAAATGATATCGACTGCCATGGCACAGTAGTAAGCCTCTTCTTCTTTGCTGGCGTCCAGGGTTCGATTCCCGGTAGAGGAGAAATTTATTTCTCACGCAAATCACTGGTTAGTTGGAAGAAATTGCCATTTGGCGATAAACTCGCCACTTAAAAAGGGTGTAAGGAAGTGTTTAAATAAAAAAAAAATTATGAATTTTTAATCCTAGGGTTTTATTTCAGTACTTCGAGTTGATAGATGAACCAAGCTACCAACAATGTATGAACCACCACACAAACAGGTAAAAAAGATAAAAATAAAACCAATGTTGGTATTTTTTACATTACAATACACACTTTATATATCTGGGAAACAGAATATCTCGAGACGGACGTTCAACAGCAGACATCAAAAGCAGAATCCACCAAGCAAGAGTCGCCTTCAACAAAAGATCAACAATTTTTGAATCCCCTAACATTTCCATCAAAATTAGGAAAATTTTTCAAGTCTGGAGTGTACTGCTATATGGCTGTGAAACATGGACCATCAGCCAAAGCGAAACGGGACGTCTGTCTGCGTTTGAGATGTGGTGCTACAGACGCATGGCTAAAGTTCACTGGTCAGAACACATCAGCAACGACGAGGTACTAAGTAGGGTTGGAGAGACAAGGCAAATTATGAAAAGAATTGCCCAACAGAGAACAACTTGGATAGGCCACAACATCCGGCACCCAGGCCTGCTTTTTACCATCTTCGAAGGAATGATTGATGGGGGTAACTGTAGAGGTCGCCCCAGAAATAACTATATAGACCAGATAATCGGTGACGTGCGCTGTAGCAGCTACAAAGAGATGAAGAGACTGGCGGACGATAGAGTTAAGTGGAAAGATCGAGTGTTTGGTGCAGACCAATCTTAGGATTGTGACCCAGAAGAAGAAGACACACTAGTTACTTCCTTAATTGCTATCTATTATTTTTTTAACTATTAACTCTTTTTCGTTTAATAAATACGAAAATATCATGTCATACTCAACAATCTTCATACAAACCGCGTTTTTCTTGCCTATCAACTGTGCGAAAGAGAAAACATTTTTTTGCCTCACTTCACCGCTATGAAAAGTTGACAAGTACTCCATATAGGTATATGTATTAATATCTTTGGTAGACACAAGATAAATGTTGATAACCTGACCTAACTGGAACAAAAATTCTAGCAAGATTTGTAGGCCTATAACTTTCTATAATTTCTGAAATTTTTGTCCTTCGATATCGATAGTATGTATAGCTGAAGAATACATACCAAACTATAAACCCTAAAATATTTTGTTTTCTGTACAAAATTTGTATGTCAATATAGGATAGTGTAGATGTCAGTCCTTTTTTCCTACCCCGAATATTTAAACAGCTTAATGCTATGTACGTATGAAGATTAAGTATCAAACTATGAAGAGTCGCCGTTGATATGATGTATTCTGCCATGCAAATTATATGAAACAATGTCGTAACTTCAATTTTTATAAAAAAAATGTTAAGATAAGCTGAATTGAATTGATTGTTATTTTCCCAGCACTTGGCTGATCAATATAATATGAGGTAGTCAGAACAGTAGTGAATCTAGGCCATTTTCGTTAAAAGTTACTAAATATTCTAGTTGCATGTAATACATGAGATCCAACTGTTAATGGCATCCAATGAAGAATACGTACCTAACTATATACCTAGGTACTCTTAAATCCGAATGTATCAAACTATTTAGTCCCATAGATATTGTGTATCCTGCTTAATTCAATTTTAACAAAAATTGTTAAGAAAATTTAGAGATGTACCTACTGCTATCATTTGTATGTTTTTATAGATAATTAAATTATCTAAATAGTTGGGGTATTTCGGCGTTTTTCGATACTTAAAAAATGGAAATAGAAGCAGTTAAACACAAAAGTTTCTCTAAAAAAATGTTTTACTTAATAAAAAAGTTTGATAAATCCTGGAACCTTTTCCATAAAAATTAATACGAGATCATGAAGCTATAATACTTTTTTTTCCAGAAAAATTACAAATTATTACATATAAATTTTAACATATTATATATATATATATATATATATATATATATATATATATATATATATATATATATATATATATATATATATATATATATATATATATATATATATATATATATATATATATATATATATATATATATATATATATATATATATATATATATATATATATATATATATATATATATATATATATATATATATATATATATATATATATATATATATATATATATATATATATATATATATATATATATATATATATATATATATATATATATATATATATATATATATATATATATATATATATATATATATATATATATATATATATATATATATATATATATATATATATATATATATATATATATATAGGCATCACGCTGCCCGACCGCTCATCGCTGTTCAAATCGTCCGCGTTTCAAATTTACATTTATATTCATTAAATAATAACTCGACATTTCTGTACCAAGTAATATTAGTAAACATCAATTGTAATCATCAACTTGATAAATAAAAGAGTAAGTTAAATTTCCTGTTATATCTTTCAATCTGTCTACCATTCCTACCTGAGTAATATTTGGTAATAATATTTAATCTATTGTATACGGTATCACAGTTGCTTGGTCGATCAATCTGTGGCTCAGCTGTCGGGACTATCCGAACAGACCGCCACCAGGTTCGAACCAAGCGGTTGAGATATCATTTGGGTTGTATGTAGCTAAAGGCGGACAAACAGGTAATACCTACACGTCCAACTGACCGACCTTACCACCTCAATTACAGGCTTGCATATCAGCTCACGCTGGTATGCAATCGCTTCTAACCAAGTGACCACTCTGGCACTTTGGTAAGCTCTACATACCACAAAATACTAAAATAAACCCCCAAAACTGGTGACCACCGAACGTGTCTCAGAACACACACATACCTTCAGAAACTGGTAAGATTCCGAAATCGTTTAAAAACTCAGGTACTTTTATTTTGTGCTAATAATTTTATATATGTTATATTGTGGTAATTGACTGGTAGCCATTGCGCGACAACCAAGTATTGTGTAACGTAAAATCAGTAGCTATATTAAACAGAACGATTATACGTGTTCATTAATATAATACTTAACATTTTTATAACACGACAGAAATAAAAAGATTTAATGGGAAATAGGTATTAAGCAATGAGGTCTGGATGAAGCGAATCTGAACGGGTAACTTTTAAAAAAAATATATTTTAAAATTTGTGTATAACTTAAACCCGCAAATTACGCAAACCCCGTTCATTCGCGTTTGTAAAAAAGCGTAATTTAAATATAAAAAATCGACGCAATATAAAAAAACATTCATATAAGTAGAACTAAGTTAAGGCATATAAATATATATATGCAAAATTATCCAATGATAATATATTATTTTAAAAATTTAATTATTAAAAACGATCATACGCAAATCCCACATAACTAAACATATTTACAACTGTTTTTAATATATATGTAATATTTAATATGTACCTTGTATTTTTTTCATGACTGACGAGACGCAAAAATAATACAGAGGAACCAAATTTAAAAAAAAAAAGCTACCTAAAAACCAAAATAACAAGGGAATAAAGAGGAGAAAATAAATAAATACATACAAGGATGAAGGTATAAAAATCTAAAGCAAAAAGCCAGAGAACCAAAACGCCGAATAGAGGTATAAAAATTATAATATTACTAAAGTCATTCTAAAAGCCTAAAAGTCATTATAAATATTTTAAATTTGTTCAAAATTGATAAAACGTAAAAAACATAAGAACTAAAAATAAATTTCATAACATATTTTATTTTTGCTAAATAATGTAATAAGTAAAAATTAGAAAATTATTTATAAAAATTATAATAATAAAACCGTTACCATAAAAACTGAAAATTAGAAACATATAGATAAATAATCGGTATATTCGTAAAATGCATATTCTTATGTAAAAATTCAAAACACAAATATATACTTTATATTTAAAAATATTATATCGCGTCGTCAAACGGTCGAAATACTTTCACTTATTTACAAAAAAAAAAAAAATACCTTTCGCCTCCTTCCCATCCTGTACTCTGCTGCCACTTTCCAGCTCCTCTCCTGGAGAAGCTGAGCCGCATCCTTTCTGACCTCATCTTTCCACCGCAGCCTCGGTCTTCCTACCCGTCTTCTCCCACCCAGTCATGATCGTGTCGGCACCCGTGAGGTTGGCATTCTTTGTACATGTCCAGCCCATCTCAGCCTAAGTAATTTCATGTGCGTTGAGATACTTGGGGCCTGGTATAATGCGCCATTCATTGCCATCCTTCACGGGGCCACATATTCTACGCAGTACCTTTCTTTCAAAGGTGTCCAGCATTTCAGACATCTTCGCCGTTATGGCCAATGTCTCGCATCCATATGCCAACACTGTTCTGACTATGGTCTTGTAAAGTGTCTTTTGTTTTACGATGGACACTGCGAGATTCAAAAACCGGGAGCAATGAAAAATATGTTTGTTAGCTGCCGTAATTATTTTTCTCATCTCAGCTGGATCTTCATTATTTTCACACACACACACGCACGCACGCAGGCTCGCACGCAGGCACGCACGCACGCACGCACGCACGTTAGTTAGTTTTTTAATAAAATTTGTCGCGGCCAAGTGGGCTCGCACTAAGTGTCCTTAACCCGTTTGCAGCCATGTGTCCTTAAAAATTTGCGATCTGCGCACCCACGAGACTGACTCAAGCTTGACACTTGACAATGTTTGAAATGAATTATGATAAGGATTTGATGATTTATTTTTATAATAATTTTTGAATAATTATATCAAACATCTCTAGTCGTAATGGTGCTAGCGACTGTTTGCTAAACAAAAAATCATATTTTGTGGTTGACTGGTAAAAATTGCCTACGGGCAATAAGTCCGCCACACTATAAGATTTTTTGCGTAGTAAAAGAATAATATTCTTTTTTATTATTATTATTATACTTAACAGCTTCATTTACATTCATACACTTATCTCACCTAGTTAGTGTGTTTTATGTCTCACACATGTTTTCCTTTTACTGACTAAATGGTGTTTAACGCAATTAAAAAGTTGATAAATGTAGCTGAAAAAATATGGCACATAACACCTTACCATATTGGTTGACGTGTCCAAAACGAGTAGACTATAAGTAATGATTGGTGGTTTTTAAGGCTCTGTATGATACAAGAATTATATCAGAACAATGTGCTATCTGGAATAATGTTGAGCAAATGAAATAGGTACCAAGACCACGGTTGTGCATTCATTATGTGTATTTTGGTCTTACATAGGTACTTGCTCGAGTCTTGGTCTTGCAATTTTTATGATTCATATTCGATACGATCGGTTTAGATAGAATAACTACCTCCTTGAAACAAAGTGATTTGTATGAAAATAATTTGCGCCACAAAATTAACTTTGGAATTATAAATAACATTGATTTTTAAAAACTTTCAAGTCACATTGATCAACAAATTTGAATCGAATATTATTTATAAAAAATAACAAACTTCATTTTAACTTAAATATATACTAACAAATTTAATTATTAAACTTCACCGAGATGACTCGTAAGATTGAATGGGTTGATTAATGTCAACAATCAATTTAAATAAATAAATGAATTGACGTCGCTGGCTGTGCCGGCTGAGTGGAGTCTTTACGTTTATTGCTTTTCTAGTAGTGGTTGTCTCGTGTTGTGTACGTGGTCTTGTCGTTTCATCAACATTCAGAACAATATGATTCCATTGCGAAAACTTGTTTTGAATAAGGTAATTGTTGCATACATTAATTATTGGAAGTAATGTTTTCACCTATCAAATAATTTATTTTAAAATAATACTATTTAGTAATTAAATACGCAATAATTACTTTCAATATCCTTGATCCGTAATGATAAAATTACTTCTTGTATTCAATCCTACAAGCTTTGTATGTATATTATACACAAAAATATAATAAATATTAATTAAAAATACGAGTTGTTTTTAAACCGGCTCACTTGTAAGAAGAAAGAGTTAATATTCGATTTAATACTTATTATAATTTTACGAAAAGGCCACATGTGCAAAATAGTAATATTATTAAATAAAACGACTCGTCATAACAATATATGTTGTACCTATTATGTAATCGACAGTAAATTGAGATACGTAAATAGTGATAAGACTGCTTTTAAGTACGTACGCACATTATTTAACATGAATAAAAAATATTGTTTTAACATGCTTCCAAACATTAAAAACAAATCGTTATTTTATCACTGTCAAAATAATACACGTTCGAAAAAAATATAGTACCTAGGTATATTTTTCAAAACGTAATAAACAGAAAACATTAAGAAATGATTTTATTCACGAACAATAAATAAAAAAAATCAGTAAAAATATAGGTATTCTTAGGATTCCAAGTGTTCATGATTCGAATAACTTATTTTCTATCCCTTTCATTCATTTTGTATTGAATATTCTAATCACACCCAGTTCAATGTCTCTTCTAACTACTTATACCCGTACAGAACTTCGTTCAACAATTCCATATATATGTATAATAATTGATAAAATATTCAAAGAAAGGTTTTAAATGAGACAAATATTTTTATAATAAATGTTTTTTAACAATAATTGAATCTCGTAAATATTTTCACGTTATCGTCATATTATTTAATTAATCACTATTTTTTGGAGGAATGGAAACTAATATTGTGAGCTAATTTCAGAAGGGTCACACTGATCATCTTCTAGGTCCATAAAATGTCAAAATTAGTAAGAGTGAAATAATTAAAGCATGGAGTCCTATAATTTCAGGTAGCGGAGCAATGGCGTTGCAGCAAGTTAATAGCTTCAGTTGCTCCACAGCGCTTACAACAGCAAAGAAACCAGTCTACTGAAGCTGGACCGGTTCTGCCGCCCCCTCTCACTGTCTTAACGGAAGACGAATTAGCTATGAAGGAAACAGGTTTGTCCCTAATAAATAATTTGGCGTCGACCGCAGGGGGTTATTCTGCTTCCTTTTGGGGTTGACATGTATTGCCATATTCTAGAATATTTGACATTTTACAAAAATTTAAGATATCACGAAAATGATTTTACGGGTTTTCAAATTAGGGGTAATTGTTTACAAGTACTGTCCCTGGCCGATCGCAATAATTTTTATATCGGTAATTATTTACAAGTGGTATAAGTCTTCAATTTTGCTGAATTTTTTTCTATAGATAGATAAAAATATACAGATTACGGGAAAAATAGTAATTTTCCCGGGAAACGCCTAGGAAACTTAAAAAAAAATAAAATTAAATTACGAAAAATATATGAAGTTTCCCAAGCAAATAGTTGCTTTTCTGACATCTATGGGCGAATATTCAAACTAATTGATAGTATAGAAACACGCCGCGAAAATCTGAACTAAATGAAAATTCTATGAAATATCGAAAATTAATAAAGTTTACAAAAAAACAAGGTTATAAAATATATAAATGCTACTTACATTTCAGGTCTTGAATTTTTTTAACACTGAACCTAACCTAACCAATTTTTACCAAAAGTTTGCTTAGAATAGGTTGGTTAGGTTTGTATTTAGTTTTTATTGCGACTCGCGTGAGCGAGTTGCATTATACATTGAGTGACAGTATGTAATGCAACTCGCTCACGCGAGTCGCAATAATAAATACATACAAACCTAACCTAACCAATTTTTACCAAAAGTTTGCTTAAAATAGGTTGGTTAGGTTTGTATTAACCAACCTATTATTATAATTTTGATGATGTATTCGCATTTGTTTATAATTTACAAATAAATTATATTTAATAACAAATTTAGGTAGTTGTATGGTACCTACCAGTTTTAATATTTTTTATGTGTTTTTTTTTCGCAAATATTGTCTGTCATATATTTTGTAGTATGCATTTATCTGTGGTTTAGTTTTCAGTTTTATGTCGCAGTTGTCGTATTAGCTCGCGTATTTAATCGTATTTAATAAACGTTAAAAATAAGAAATTAGTAATGATTTTTCTGGTTTTTTATCGTGAAAATCGAATGTTTATAGATAATTTGCGTGTTAATAATGTGTACATTGTGATTTAATAAAAGTATTGTTGGTTATTTGACTTCAAATGAGAAAATAGTCACGTGCAATCTCGGCGATAGGTGTCGTTAAATCGTACAAGGTTTCATACATTGCAATTTTATTTTTTTTAATTTTTCTAGGCGTTTCCCGGGAAAATTACTATTTTTCCCGTAATCTGTATATTTTTATCTATCTATAGAAAAAAATTCAGCAAAATTGAAGACTTATACCACTTGTAAATAATTACCTTTATATCAATAGATATATTACGGGAAACATAAAAACTTTTGACGGTAAGGCTTTAAAAATAAATAAACTTACGAAAAATGTATAGAGGAATCAATTACAATTTGTTATTTTTCTGACACGATTTGAATTTCCGAAACTCACCGCTAGGTGGCAATTCTGCCTCCAAACTACTAGCGTTTTGAAAGCAAATTACAATCGCAATTTGCCACATTCACTCCCGTGGTATAAATATTATAATACAGCATATGATGCAACTCGCTCACGCGAGTCGCAATAATAACTGCATACTATCCTGACCAATCGATTCAAACCAAAATTTTGGGAAGAATAGGTTGGTTAGGTTTGTACGTAGTTATCATTGCGACTCGCGTGAGCGAGTTGCATTACTTATCAAGAAGGAGTCATAAATTTTTCAAGAAATGAAAATGTGAGTATTATTTAAATATTATTTTGTAATATAATTGTATTGCGCGTGTTTAAGTCTGGTGGTGAATTTCGGAAACATGAGTAAAGTCAGATAACCAACCATTTTTATTATGGATTCCTTCATACATTTTTCGCAATTTTATTTTATTTTTATAATTTTTTTAAAGCTTTATCGCCAAAAGTTTTTATTATTCCCGTAATATATACGCGTTTATCTATCTATTGATATAAAAAAAAATAATGCGATCGGCTAGGGACAGTACCTACTTGTAAACAATTACCAAAATAGGAATTTTACAAATTCATGTTATAAAGTTGTAACAAGTTAGAAAAATACGTAGGTATTCTAAAAAGATTGAAAACGTAAAAGGCAATTTCTGAAACACTTTCAATTTTTGTTAATCTTGAATCTGATAAAAAAATAAATTGCTTTTGATAGTAAAATTGTTATTTTATATTACGAAAGTTTATACCTAACTTTTTTTGATGAGATTTCAAACTTCTCAGCTGTGAGGTACCGGCATCGAATAGTGCCTCCACTTTTTTCTATTATCATTTTCTGGTGTCCCATAAGTTACCAGGTTAGTTGAAAATGCAACAGGCAAAGTGACATCTCTCATAGTTCAAGAGTGAGGTTCACCACCAATTCTGAATGTTGTCTTTTTATGTGAGTTAAGACTGGCGTGTGGGGATACACGAATGTGTCGTGGTTCCTTTTATAAGGTTATGCAGACCCGCACACCTGTTTACTCCACATTATGGGATATGCCATAATAGTACGAATGAAATTTTTATAAGAGATTCAATGATGACCAAATTTAAAACAAAACAATTATTGCATTATTTCAGTGATAACATCCAACTATAATAAACATTATATTACCCTCAAAAATATATATTTTTGATTCTATTATGATATATTAACAGAAATTATCAGTTAATACAAGTTGAAAACTTACCTCTAAATTTACATATAAATTGATATGGTATTCAAATAGGTATACTTAACTTTTAATTGTAATCTTTGACTTTCAAGAATAAAAAAATATATAAATGCATTTTCAAATAATGTTATCAGAAGAATTTGTTAGGAACTTGAAAGTACAAAAAAAATTGTTTACATACACAAATAATTATAACTAGGTATATAATTTGTAGATAATTATATTTACATTATGATAATATGAAACACACAATATAATGTTTTTAAATGCAAAGATTTTCAGTTAGTGATTATTTATTTATTTTGTTCAATTTATCTTGCTTCTCGAGTACTATGTCAAACATTAATTTAACACCCACCCACTAACAAGTTGCCACATTCTGGAGTCTAATGATATTAATCGTCTCACAGATCCATCCAGACTGAAAACAGAATTAAAAACTGTGTCTCCACCGGAACTCAAACCCGAGTCCCTTGGATCAGCAGTCAGATATATTATAGTAAGGAATTTTCCTCTAAAGGATAACTCTCACTTTGTTCACACCACTAGAATTTTCGATTGGTTTTAAAGCCAATAATCGTCTAGTGTCCGAATGAAGGTTAATTTTTGATCAATGACATGTTCAGGCCTAGCCGCGATCTTCAGCCTAAGTTGAAGGTTTGACTACAAAGACATTTTATAATAATACTTATATTTAAACAATACAATTTAACCAAGTTCATGTGCGTTTGTACAAGCACAGTGAGTTTTTACTGTTTTAGGTAACTTTTAGTAACTAGTTTTAGTATTCACTGTATAGTGTCGGTTTTTGCAGTTGAGCGAAAACTTTGGCTTTGGCCAAACCTTCGGCTTAATTTTGGCCGAAGCTGAAGGTGCTTTTTTTGGGCGAAGGTTGCCGAACCTGAAGCTTTGGTCGGACACTAATAATTATTCACTCAACGACATAGTTCATAGTAGAAAGTACTTTACACTATGTTGAGTGATTGTTTAAAAATAATTATAACTAAAAGAAGTATTTGTGACTAATAGATTTGTATGTACATAAAAAAATTAAATACATACAGTATATTATATAGGAATATTGAGTAGTATACTAAATTAGCTGAAAATATTAGTATAAATTACTTAGGTACTCAATTTTTTTATGGCGATGGTCGATTTATTAGTGAAATTGTAGGTCGATTTACTAATGAAAAGTATAGGTCGGCCAAGGAAAAGTTGGCACGATCACATAAATGGAATTTTGAAAGATGGAGACGTTAGAAGTAAGAATAACCTTAAAAATAAATTCACTTATTTATCCAATCATTGACTTCTACTCCGATCTGCTGAATGTACAACACTATCCATAACACAGTAGTATTTTTCAGCTCGTCGTTGGAAGTACAATCAGCAAGGCTATGGAATAGTTTAAGCCCGGATATTTGTCGTCTAACTCACTTTGAATTTTTAAGAAAAAACTAAGGAAGGAATATTTATCCCTAAACACCTGATCCCGTTTTCGTCTCCTTGTTCTTTCCCAATCCTCTTTTTGCTATGATGTATTTTTTTTTAATATTCATCTTAGTGTAGTGTATATTTTCTTTGTTTTTATTTTCGCATTAATTCTTTTGTTGATGTACATGTATAATTTTGTCATGCTTTGTAATCTGATTGTTTGGAAGAAATTGCCTAATGGCAATAAACCCGCCAGTGTGCTTTATATTTGTTTATATTATGTACAAAAAGATAAATAAATAACAGAAGAGCGTGTATGAGATGATGCATGGAGATGGTTCTCTCTGCCTACTCTAAATAGGGAAATAGCATGATGTTTTGGTATGGTACAGTAATGTTTGTGCTAAATTAATTAATTAGTTTTGAATCTGGTTTTATTTTACAATACTTGTTCCTTTGCATTAAAAAACATGAACTGTTTGCTAAAGTCAAAACATTGAGAAACCAATGTTGTCAAGCAAAGGAACGTATTATTTTTATAAAGAAAAAAAAACATGAATTATTATCAGTATTTGCATGTATGTATTTTTTGATATTATCTCACAGTAATTTGCTAAATGACCTTCAAATTTGAATGAAGTAATTCACTGAACTAACACATAATACATTTTATTGTGGCGTTCAAATTGATTCAACACAAATTACTTAAAAACTGACATCATGCAATAACTCATATAATTAAATGAAGCAAATCTATTTGGACTTATGAAATAATTGCATTTTATATTAAATTTATCTACATGAATGTTAAATACAGTTTAACTATAAATTAGGCCGCATGAGAAGAATGTCCGAAGAACGCCTGACGAAGAAAATATACATTGCGGAATGGAATGAGAGGTCGGAACCGCCCAAGAGTGTGGGGGCACGACCATGTGAACAATATTCAGAAAGATGGGAAATTAAGAAGCGTGAACAACAGACGAACATGTATAAAACAATGCATGAATGTTGATGAGGCGATGAGTGTGTGCTAAGATAGAAAGAGGTGGAGTTCGGTTCTCTCTATATTTGATATTCAATTTGGAATAGGTTGACAAAATATTTAAAGCAAAAATACAACTTAATTAACATCACACGATAAAAAAAAATACATTTTTTTTTCATCTCGTGTCATACAAGTTTTACTATCTTGTGTCGTACAAGTTTTCCTATAATAATAAAATAATAAAATTAGGATGATTTTTATAGCGCCGTTTTTGTGATAACCTCACTTCAATCTCATGTCATACAAGTTTTCCTATCTCGTGTCATACAAGTTTTTCTATCTCATGTCATACAAGTTTTCCTATCTCATGTCATACAAGTTTTCCTATCTCGTGTCACACAAGTTTGTTGATTCTTCTTCTTCTCTTCCTTCATTTAAATCAGAACTACATAAAACATAATCTGAATAATTCTTCGAATTTTTCGTGAGAAACTTTGTAGAAGTTCATTTTAAATAAAATAAAATAAATTAAAACAAATAACTTTGTTTACTTCTACTACTGTAAACACCTTTAATTTATGAAAGGGGTTATAACGTTTTCGAGCGTGTGCTCATCCTCAGTAACCACTTATTACTAACTTAAAACTAATGACAGACTACTTAACTATGTTGGCGGGCGGACGGAGGAAGAAGGGGGTGGTGGATGGGGGGGGGTGATAGTGGGTGTGGTTAATATTTTTATAAGGGGAGAATTTATTAGTGGGTGTTGTATATTTAAAATTTGGTTTTTGGGGGCTCTATTTATTTCGATTGATTCTAGAATATCTAATTTTTTCCCCTTATTACACCTATGTAAAATTTCTACGTCTCTGAAGTCGAATGTATGTCCTGTTAGTCTGGCGTGGTCTGCGATATCTGAGTTGATAGAAAAGTTTTTTATTGCCTTTATATGTTCAGAAATCCTGGTTTTTATTTTCCTTCCACTTTGTCCGATGTACTGGTTTTCACAATTGTGACAATTTAATTTATAGACCCCACTATTAATAGTTAAGTAGTCTGTCATTAGTTAAGTAGTCTGTCATTAGTTTTAAGTTAGTAATAAGTGGTTACTGAGGATGAGCACACGCTCGAAAACGTTATAACCCCTTTCATAAATTAAAGGTGTTTACAGTAGTAGAAGTAAACAAAGTTATTTGTTTTAATTTATTTTATTTTATAATCTGAATATTTTTTCATTTGAATAAATAAAACTTATAAGCATAAATGCTATAAAATTGACAATAAATCTTGAGTGACATAATTTAAACATGATTAATATGTGTATTTTGATACTGTGTTCTTGTAAATTCCTTTTTTGAAAAAGACATATTATAAATTTCTTGTTAAATTGTACATAGTAAAAAGTAAATGCATATGTAATATTGGCGCACTTTTTTGAACCAACATTATGTAAAATTTTTTCAACATTATGTAAAATATTTACAAACTTGTTATTGGGCGCATGTTAAATTAATATTTGACACAGTACCCGTTAGCTGCCCGAGAAGTAATATTAAAAAAAAATCTTTCTAGTGATGTGTATTAGTCAGAATATAAGATAGTTATATTTTAAAATGTTTTGTGTCTTTGCATATGATCGATTTTATGTATATTCTTTAATATTTAAAATACAAATTATCAAAAATGACATGTTATGAATTGAAAATCTTTCTAGTGATATGTATTAGTCAGGATATAAGATAGTTATATTTTAAAATGTTTTGTGTCTTTGCATACGATCGATTTTATGTATATTCTTTAATATTTAAAATACAAATTATCAAAAATGACATGTTATGAATTGAAAATCTTTCTAGTGATGTGTATTAGTCAGGATATAAGATAGTTATATTTTAAAATGTTTTGTGTCTTTGCATACGATCGATTTTATGTATATTCTTTAATATTTAAAATACAAATTATCAAAAATGACATGTTATGAATTGAAAATCTTTCTAGTGATGTGTATTAGTCAGGATATAAGATAGTTATATTTTAAAATGTTTTGTGTCTTTGCATACGATCGATTTTATGTATATTCTTTAATATTTAAAATACAAATTATCAAAAATAACATGTTATGAATTGAAAATCTTTCTAGTGATGTGTATTAGTCAGGATATAAGATAGTTATATTTTAAAATGTTTTGTGTCTTTGCATACGATCGATTTTATGTATATTCTTTAATATTTAAAATACAAATTATCAAAAATGACATGTTATGAATTGAAAATCTTTCTAGTGATGTGTATTAGTCAGGATATAAGATAGTTATATTTTAAAATGTTTTGTGTCTTTGCATACGATCGATTTTATGTATATTCTTTAATATTTAAAATACAAATTATCAAAAATGACATGTTATGAATTGAAAATCTTTCTAGTGATGTGTATTAGTCAGGATATAAGATAGTTATATTTTAAAATGTTTTGTGTCTTTGCATACGATCGATTTTATGTATATTCTTTAATATTTAAAATACAAATTATCAAAAATGACATGTTATGAATTGAAAATCTTTCTAGTGATATGTATTAGTCATGATATAAGATAGTTATATTTTAAAATGTTTTGTGTCTTTGCATACGATCGATTTTATGTATATTCTTTAATATTTAAAATACAAATTCTCAAAAATATCATGTTATGAATTGAAAATAAATTTATTTACAGTTGCTAAACTCGCAAAAGAAAAGATTGCGCCACTTGTGCGAAAAATGGATGACGAAGGAAAAATTGATGATTCTATCAGACAAATGCTGTTTGAAAATGGTGTAGGTGAAATCACATTTTTTATTTAAATTATTTAAATCGATTAGTATATAGATTTAAAAATTAATTAAGTTATGAATCTGGACCATATTTAAATACAACAAAAAACATTAATAATGATGAATATTTTATAAGCAAAATAAGTGGATTGGATATTATTACACATTATATTTTTAACATGGACCAGTCCATATCGAGTAAACAATTAATAATTTTAGTAATATTTATTTATAGTTTTTACATTTGTGCAGATTTAAAAATATGATTAACTCTCCACTGGTATATAGTAATTAAGAGTTAGTAGTGGGACTTATCCGATAAAATTGACTTCATAAATTATAAGAATCTATATGAATTTACTGTTTACTTTAATCCAAGTTCTTTTATCCGTTGCAGACATACCTATGAATGATGTGATTTCTATCATTCAAAATCTCTTAAGTGGAATGTATGTGTACAATTACACTTTAAATACCATAAGTAATCTTTTAGGATTTCTAGGTATAATATTGAGAAAAAAAATTGCATGAGAAACGAATGTATCTAAATAATTCTGTACATTTTTTGTCAAACTCATTCCATTAGGCACGTGCTGTGATATAGTTGGCAAGCTGATGGGTTCCTGTGAGGGCATCCTGGGTTGATCCCCAATTCACACTTCTCTAGGCTAGAGACACTGGTTAGTCGGAAGAGATTGCCGAATGGCAATAAACACAGAATACAACAAGGTGTTTATTATTGTTATTATATATTGAATATGTTTGTAATTTATTTCAGTTGATGGGAGTAGAAACTCCTGTTGAATTAGGTGGATCCGGTTGCAATTTCACCACTATGATGGTAATTGTTGAAGAATTAGCAAAGGTGGATGCATCCGTAGCAGCCTATGTGGACATTCACAATACTTTAGTCAATTCACTCTTTTTGAAATTAGGAACTAAAGAACAAAACAGCAAGTATTTACCGCTACTAGCAAACAAATATGTAAGTAAACTCTTCAATTGTCTTTCAATCAAAATAGAGAGTAATATAATATTCAAAATACAAATATCAGAGACACAGAGTAATGGATATACATATTTGTCTGTGAACAGAGCGTATTTTTACTGAAATATATAATGATAAGTGATTGACAGCAATTAGATAAAATGTGTTATAATGATATAATATGTTAAGTAATCAATTCAGTATAGTCTTTAATGACTATATAAAAGATGACCAAATTACATAGATATGTAATAATATAAGTACATTTTATTAAACTAGTTGCATGTAACACATGAGATCCAACTGTCGATAGCGATAGTACATATAGTTGAAGAATAAGTACCAAACTATAAACCCATAAATACAAATTATTTAATATTTTAAGATATTTGGTTTTCTATACAACACATGTACCTAGGTATGTATGTCAAGATAGGATAGTATGGAGGTACCCAGAATATGAAAACAGCATGATGGTATGTATGTATGTTTGGAGATTAGTATCAAACTATTAAGTCTTCTTAGATATTGTGTGTAGGCTACTGCCATACAAATTGTATGAAGCGATGTCGTCACTAAATTCAATTTTTATAAAAATTGTTAAAAAAAATTTGAGATGTGCTAATACAATGTTAATATTTTTTATAGAAAATTAAATTATCTAGTTGGGGTGTTTCGGCTGTTTTCGATATTTTTAAAAAATTTGGAAATATAGGCAGATAAACACATAAATTTATCATAAAAAAAAAATATTTTTCTTAATAAAATGTTTGAGAAACCCTGGAATTATTTTGAAAAAACCAATTTGAGATTTTGTATTTGTCTATGTTTATACCAATTTTCAGCGGCTTGAATTTGTGAATTATTTATATTTTGGAAAAGGGAAATTAATACAACTGAATAGCAAATAAATATGTACAAATAATGTTAAAATGTAAAGATATAATCAAATATTAAAATATGAGATATGCATTTTAATTGTTGCAGGCAGGAAGTTTCTGTTTATCTGAGCCCTTATCTGGATCAGATGCATTTTCATTGAAGACAACGGCAAAAAAAGATGGTGAACATTTTGTAATTAATGGATCCAAAATGTGGATATCTAATTCAGATGTAGCCGGAGTTTTCCTTGTTATGGCAAATGCTGATCCTTCATTGGTAAAACACATTTAGATTGAAAATGTTTACAAAAATAAATTTGGGACAATTTTTGCTTGACTTTGTAAAACCTGATTGCAGGGATATAAGGGAATAACATGTTTCATAGTTGAAAGAGAGACACCAGGGTTGTCTGTGGCCAAACCAGAAAATAAATTGGGAATCAAGGCATCTGGAACATGTATGGTACACTTTGACAATGTTCGTGTCCACGAATCTAGCATCCTTGGAGAGTATGGAAAAGGTTACAAGTATGCAGCTGGTTTCCTGAATGAGGGAAGGATTGGTATTGCAGCTCAGATGATCGGTCTTTGTCAAGGATGTTTGGACGCAACAATTCCCTACACTCTCGAAAGAAAACAATTTGGAAAAAAGATCTTTTCATTTCAGGTAGGTAACAAAATAAAGTTTCAATTAAGAGGGTGACTGCTGCCAACATACCTATTTTTTCAATTTGAAATTGCATCATTACTACAAAACGAATCATTTTGAAAAAAATAACCTAGTTAGTTTGGATATTAATAAAGAAAAATATACCTTAACTTTTTAATTATGTTCTGTATATATTCTTGTAGGAAAATAATAAGCATACCCCAATTTTTGACATTTTTCTTAAATTTCTAAAAAAATATAAGGGATAGAACAATATTTTTTTTTTATAAATTAAAGAAGAACAAAATATCTGGAAAAATATGATGTGACGTTGTATTAATGCATCAGGTTAAGTAAATAAACCAAAAAAACTTTTATTTCGTAATGGCATTATTATAGGGGTATGCCATTATTTTTCTACAAAAATTTATACAGAAAATTACCAAAAAGTTAAGGTATATTTTTCTTTATTAATACCCAAAGTATCTAAATTATTTTTTCAAAACGATTTGATAAGAAATAATGATGGTATATCAAATTGAAAAATAGGTACGTTGGCAGCAGTCCCCACCTTAATAATAAATAAAACAAATTTTATAAAAGAAGTCCAAAACACTTAATACCTAGTGGAGCGTTCTTGATCACTTAATTAGCATGAACCTATCTTACATAATATTGAAATTAATAAATGAATGAAAAAATGTAGAAAAGAATCTACTTGTAACAACATTTATTTAGAATATTTTTACCATTGCATATTTTTACAATTGAGTCAATCATATTTTTTGTCATTTTTTTATTATCTCAATAGCGACAAAGCGGGAATATATATTTTACAGGAGAATAAATATATATTTTATCCCAAATATCTTGGATTCGCACTGGACAGAACCATCTCCTTTAAAACCCACTGCACTAACACCAAGCAAAGGGTAGCTAAGAAAAATAACGTCTTACACAAACTAGCCAACTCATAATGGGGCATACAACCGCCACTATTACGTACCTCACCTCTGTCCCTGTGTTTCTCAGCTGAATAAGCTACCCCAGTGTGGAGCAGATCATCACACGCCAAATACGTTGACGTAGCACTTTACGACACCTACAGAGTGATCACTTGTTGTCTGAAACCCAATACACGAGTCAAACTGTACCCCCTTGCAGGAATAGCACCCCTTAACATTAGGCGCGAGATTCAAGCCAATCACCAACCCTAGCACTGCCTTTATAACTGTAAGACTACCCAACCCAGGCTGAAATCCGGCAATGATTTCGTAAGGCATACTGAGCCAGTAAAAACATCTCCAAAGAAAGCCAGGAACCCGAAGATTTTATCGAACCCCATGCATGCTTCCCGCCAGGCCACAAACTGGATTGGTGCATCAGGAAATCACTGAACAGATTGAGAATGGGCGTCAGCAGATCTAAGGACAACCTTAAAACATGGGGATCCTAAAGGATGATGACTGCCTCTCGTGTGGGTGCGGCGGTCCGCAGACCTCAGCCCACCTGCGAGACTGCCCTGCCTGTAGTGTTGCAGCGATCGACGTTGAGAAGATAGAAGAATCAAGAAATCTAAAAATTCTCCTCTAAAACATATATTCCCGCTTCGTCTCTAAATAAAATTTATTTATATAAAACACCGTATAATGTAGGTATAACATATTATAATTTGTAATTAATGTGACAGACACTTGTACAATTCTGTATTTACAAATTAATTATTTTCTAATTAAACAATTAATATTAGCACAATTACAAATAATAAATATTTTATTTAATACAGGGAATGCAATTTGAAATAGCACGAATAGTTACAGAACTTGAATGTGCAAGACTTTTAACCTACAATGCATCAAGAATGCGTGAAGCTGGATTGCCATTTGTTAAAGAAGCAGCTATGGCCAAATATTATGCATCAGGTTAGTTACTGCAAAATTGTATTAAACTTTCTTTAGCAACATTTACATTTGTTACATGAGAGGTGGTTTATGGCACATAAAAAAAAAACAACATAGCATAAAAATATTGTTAGTAAAATTCGTATTGTTAGCATAAAGGTAAGATTGAACAAATTCCAAGTGAATAGTAAAAAATAATATATTCCAAACTCAATATTTACCTCACATTAAAAATAATATTATTATTTTTATTGGTTATTAATAAGATCTATTTTATTTATATGCAGATTTATGCCAAACAATTTTTTTTTTAAAAAGTATAGCATAATTTGTTATTTTAGTGTTTTTGTTCGACTTTGATATAACTGGATGCTAAATTGAATTTTAATTTACAGAAATAGCTCAGACTTTAACTTCTAAGTGTGTAGACTGGATGGGCGGTGTTGGATTTACCAAAGATTTTCCACAAGAGAAATATTACCGTGACTGTAAAATTGGAACAATATACGAAGGAACCAGTAACATGCAGCTTCATACAATTGCCAAGTTTATCGAAAAGGAATACACTAAATAATTTCCCATGAAACATACATCTCTATCAATAATATTTCATATCAAATTTTCTCAATCATCAAGTGATAAATACAAGATCTAAAATGAGATTATTAATTATCTTTACTAATGTGTTCAAATTAAAATATTAAATTAAGTATTATAATAAAAAGATTTTTTTGTATATTTTATATACTTAATTACAAAATAAAACAATAACAAATAATGTGGTATTGCTTCAAAATTTACCAATTTTAGTTTCTTACGAGTCTATTCCGACAGCTTGGACTTCAGTTTTAGTTAAATCATTTTTACTATATAAACCTTGCAATCGTAGACTGAAATATTTTAAATTATAAGAAGTCAATCAGTTTTTTTGTAAATTCGACTATCTCAAAAGTTCTTTTAATATATGTAGGTAGTTATTTGTTTAAAAATATATTATTTCATGCGATGTTAAGATACTTCGTAGTAAAGGTGTATTACAGGAAAAGACACATAGTTAGTAATGTGTCTGCATGTGTATCTTTACAAATTGAAAACACAATCAAACAAAACAGAGGTACGAATATGTGAGGCAATATTTTAAAATACTTATATAAAAGAAGAAAAGATGATTATTTTTTATCAAATAACATATATTTTAAATGTAGGTACATGAAATATATTTTATTCTAAAAGATTTGTGTTTCATTATGTATATTGTCTTATATACAAAAAACATTTTACAAGAAGCTGGAAAAATAATACGAGGGATACCAAAGGTTATAACTGTGTTAAGTTAGTAAAATAAACAAGTTAAATATTTCATTAAAAAATCACAAAAAAATTAAATTTTGCTGAAAACAATAAATTTTTATGTTGTATAAAAAAGTTATACAAAGTTTGGTATTGGTTCATTTAAATCAAAATAAATATTCATGATAGTATTTTTAGTATAAAACTTTTGAAACTTGAAATTTTAAAGGGGTTCCATATTTTAAAGTGTTTGTTTTTTTTTTAATAAAAAGCTGAGAATCTGACTTTATAGCAATCTAGCGCATCACAAATTCTCATATTGCTTGTACAATTTACACTTGTTTAAATTGAATACTAAAAATCCAATGTAAAAATGACTTTTTACATTGCAACAGAATCGGATATCCATTGAGCAAGTAGTATGAATATCACTACATTACACATTAATTGATTAAACAAAATAAATTACTTGGGATCATGAGGTAGTTTGAATCCGACAAGATTAGCCGTATCTGCAACAGACCTTTCTCCTTTACCTTTGTATTGATTATTTATTTCTATGTGTCTTCTTATATTTTCCAAATAACACGCGTAAGTTTCTGCTGTAAATTTAGCCTCTTCCTGAGCTTTACATAATTGCAAATCTGTAATTT
Organism: Molanna angustata; assembly: GCA_963576475.1. Taxonomy (NCBI): domain Eukaryota; kingdom Metazoa; phylum Arthropoda; class Insecta; order Trichoptera; family Molannidae; genus Molanna; species Molanna angustata. The sequence goes on along the minus strand of OY754974.1, from coordinate 16,000,904 downwards.
GATATTTTCTGCACTGAGATAGGATATATTTAACTGGCAGAGAATCTTTGATCTTCTTTTCAGAACTGCACTTTCTGATTTCAGACAGCAACTGTCGGATAATCTTTAGCGTTGGAGATTTAGTTATTGATGCCATGTTTAGCAAATTATTCAACGTTTGCGCTGATGTGCAATTTTTTCATTAAAGATGCAGTGATAAACTCTGTCCCGTCTTTGTATTTGGGTTCCTTTTCTCCCTTTTTCCAAAAATTTTCAGTGATATGAATCAAAGCGCTCTCTGGAAATATATGAATGGAGGTATCATTAAAGATATCGTTGAACTTAAAACTGTTAACGAGGCTAAACTCTTGAACGTACGAATAAATGTTTAATATGTAAGGAACATTTTCATCCAAGGTTTGTTGCGATTGTGATTCAATTAATGTCATAAAACTGTTACAGATTAAAACACAATTTTTTAAACTTGTGCCCCAATTATGCCACAAGAAATTGTTTGTTAATTGTTTTGGACAATGGGGTAAATACACTATTGTTAAACCTTCACTTGACAATGTATGTTTGCCTTCTTCGTTATCTTCAATCAGATTCAAATCTAGTCCTTTTAGAATTTCACACTCATCACTATAAAATATAGGGTCATGCACGTAACATTTAACGTCAAAATGTTCTTTCAAACATAATACTAAAGAGAGTTGATAACGAGATATCGTACATTCACCAATATGACCCAACCCTAAACACAACAATTCAATAACTTTGTCACTTTTCAAAACATCTAAACTTTCTTTGAGAGTTATGAGAAATGATTTGTAATAGTCGGAGCACTCCAAGTCTTCTTTTGCTACCCTAAGCCGTCTGAAAATAAAATACCAATCTTAAATTATATATTTTATGAACCAATAAGCATATTGAAAGAACATTAATGACTAAAAAATAAAGAATCACCTGGAATCACCATTGAATATCAAAATTCTTTCGGTGTGCTAAATATTACATAAGCAGAAAAACTACATAACATAAAGATTTAATTTCATCAACATACTATGAGATTTTTTTTTTATCGGGATACACAATAATAATTATATTTATAGCAGAGTATTCATTCATACTTAAAAAAGATATTAAAAATATAAAACAGATGACAGCTTGACATAACCTACAATTATTAAGTTTACTAATATTAAAATTCATGTTTAAAGTACCTTAAAGCCGTTTCTTTATCAATAAAACAGTCCTCAAAGACACCTCCCGTGATAAATGGTGATAATTGTTTATTATTTTTCGATCTACCTTTTCTTTTTTGACGAACTACGCGAAATCCGTCAGACAATTTTTTGTTGGCAGACATTGTAGATTTTATGGCTAAAAAAATATTGAAATGCAGGCTGTATAAGATCCTTACTTACATAGCTTCACTATTTTTAGGCGTAAAAATTATTTCTCAATACAGATAATTTTTTCATATGGCAACCCACCTATTTCTAAGCACGGAAATAAGGATTATTATGGTAACACTCAAAATGTTGACAAAGTGTCTATTTATCAACACGAATTTTCGTTTTGACAGCTGTCAACTGGTTTTCGTATTGGTTCTTGGCTGGTCGATCGAGATTTTATTGTATAAAACATTGTATGGCTATAATAAACAATGAAAGTTCCGTTTAGGTGATTTAATTTCTAAATTTGTCTAATATTTTTGTACTGTGTTGTAGAAAAACTGTTGACAAGTAAGGAGACCTCTTGTCAAAACTTAACTTGTTTCGATTGTCAATTTGTGAACATTGATTTTAAAAATTGAATACACCCATGGCAGTTCTGATATTTGCCATAATGACCAATATCAGCGACCGCTCATCTGTCCTACTCACAGAAATATTCCTTTTCAAACGAATATACAATTTGATAATGCGTAATACATATTTACAAATGAATTGTATTCCCGTTTTTATTCCTTGGTGCAGATTTGTATGCACTCTGATTAAAGAAAATGTCATTTACCTAAATTAATAACTTATTTATTAAACAAAAACTGTATTCTTATGATGTACATGTGCCAGTCGAATGGTAAATTTGACATATTTGAAGTTTCAGAAACGAGTTTGTATCAATGCTCTCCATAGATAGCTGTGCGGTAGACAGATAACTGTAATATCTAAACATGAAAGGCTGATTAAATTAAGCTTATGATCAACAAAAGGAATTACAAACACTCATGTAGTATAGGAATATGAGATGAAAGTATCACCTTCTTCTTGTTTTAACTGACCGTACGGTATGTGATACAGAAACTATGCTTCCTGAGATGATGAAATCCAACTGTTTTTTTCCATTTCTTATGTGGTTTTCCAGGTGGAGGATGTCCAAATAGAATCTTCTATGTTACACATTTTTCATATATCCACGTTACGGATACAATCTCGAAGGCTTGTTCCAGCGACAGATCTAAAGACCTTTATTTCTGATGTTCTAAGAAGTGCTTTAGTCCGAATAGTGCCAACCCGTGGTTCTACAGAAGAGTCATGATCAGTCGAACGCATGTCTTATATATTCTAACCTTACCGTCAATGTTGTGACAAATGTTGGATTTTCCAAACCAATTGCCTATGACACCCTAATACAGTGCACGCTTTGTTCACCATATAAATCATGTTCCATATCTTTTGAAAATCTGGCCCAATATTCTTTATTTTATTTATTTATTAATAACAAAACCAAGTTTTTTTTACAAAATAAAGGTATAAATTTTACACGAAAGGTAATACAACAAAAATAAACTAATAATAGATTTTCACTTGAAAAGTAATGCCTAAAAATATATATAAGTAAGCATATAATATGTACAAACAATAATTTTAAAAAATTGTGGCGTTTTGGGTTTTAAATTTAATACGTTGACGTCATTTTTTATATCATTAGTTTATAGCAATTTCCATTAAAATTATGCAACCAAGTACTAATTTGGGTATTATCGAATATTTTCTGGAAAATTTATTGAGTGCTGTCAACACTTTTTAATATGTGGCAACATTTCGTATTGCCGAATATCCATTGCCATTTTTAGGATGTACCAACCGTACCAACCAAATATAGAGATTTTATTGTTATTATATAATACTATTTAATATATATAATACTACTATTTATTATCACTATTTTATATTCTATCTATAGCTACTAGTTGCATGTAACACATGTGATCCAACTGTCGATGGCGATAGTATATATCTTGGTATATATCGAAAAACGCCGAAACTAGATAATTTAACTTTCACTAAAATGTGCATACATTATATTTGTACATCTCAATTTTTTTTTTTTTTTTTGATAATTTTAGTAGATAATTAAGTTTAATTTTGAAATAAAATTGAAATTGATGACATTGTTTCACACAATTTGTATGGCTATATATATAATATCTACGGGGACTCTGAATAGTTAGATACTTATCTCAATACATACCATCAAGCTGTTTACATAATATTGCTTAAAAGGACTGACCTCCACGCAATCCTACCTTGACATACCTACATGTTTTTTTATAGAAAACAAAATATTAAATAATTTGGATTTAAGGGTTTATAGTTTGGTACTTACATATTCTTCAACTACTACTATCGCCATCAACATTTGAATCTCAAGTGTTACATGTAACTAGTTTATAATAAAATTGAAATATACAGCTGAATCACTATCTTTTGCTTTTAAAATAATTTTCTTATGAAACTCCAACGACACTCTCACACTTATATTTTATCATTACTGAATATAACATAATGTTTGTAAGTAAGATATTCCATCTTAGGATATTTTTGTCGTGGAGGGGGAAATTTGCACACACAAAATCACACAAAAAAAATCAAATTTGCGCTTTGTAAAGCTTATGTGATTTCTCAAGGTATTGCAAAAACTAATTAACCACTATATAATCTAACACGAACGAAAATAAATCACTTTGTTCTCAGTTGCATGATTCTTTTCAAGTAGCAATCTTATATGCAAAGAAAGCATCTTGTAGGGAAATACTTACATCCATGATTGATATCGGACCCGTTTGATTTATTAACAATAGATACAGGTGGGTTTTTTTTTATTTGGATCCATTTACAAATTGGCACAGAAGTTTTTTCGAATTCCGATATTTTTTCAGTCCGGCAAGGAATGTGGATCCCACACATGTAGTCTCACATTACTGATCCTGTAAAAATCAATGCAGGATTGGATTCCGCAGTTGGCATATAAATAATTTAACTAAAATATCCTTATAACCACCATCATCCGATCTTTATATAGGGACTTCAATCAACATCTTCACAAGATACAAAGCGAGTTTAAAAAAATAACACAAATAGCAGCTCGTGGAGCTTTACAAATCTCAGCACCATTAGGATATAATATGAAATAAAATTTGTAAATTATCATACATTTATTTCGCAACATTGACCAACATGGCCCCACCAAGCTATAACTAGCATGTGGACCAACAGCATAATGCTTGTGGATAAGAATCTGTCATTACCCTGGATTCAATTCCTAATAGAGATTTTTTTATTAAGACTCTCATACTGTTTTCTTATATTTGAATTAAATCATTGTATATGTCCAATATTTTTTGTGAATATCATTTAATTGTATATATAATTCAACAGTAAGTTAAACCGTGGTACCTTAAACCTTTTCAAGACGAGCGTCACATATACAGTACAGCCGATATTTGTGCCTAAAAGACTAGCGTTATCTATAGATGCCGCATCCCATCCGTATTCACATATGCCCGTCTACAGGTACTGCGAGTTCTTTTTCATATCTGTCGTCAAAAGGTTAAAAGGTTTAAAAATAATTTTGATAGATTTTGCACCTAGTATACAAATGAACGAGTACCTAACAACATTTAGTTAAATGAAGAAAAAAATGTAAGAAAGGTAAAATATAATAATAATAATTTATTTATTCAATAAATTTTTCTAAAATTAATACTTTGTCACGAGTATTATTTTTGTGTTTTTTTTACATTGCTATCACAAATTCCTGTGATCATTTTTCTTTTATTTTTTACTATCTTTGTAGTTTTCTCCTCAATTTTCCTACCTAATTCGTCATCTAGAATAATTGGTAACTTTGATTTTTTCTTTTTTTCTAGTTTAATGGGCTCTTCTATAACATGATTTGTATGTTTTGTTTTGTCATTTATTTTTATACACTTTTCACTAAATGATATTGTATTCTTTTTATGGTTTGTCTTAATTTTTTCAAGTAACAGTTCTTCATGTTTGGTAATTCTAGCCAATTTACCATTCAACTTTAATCCGTGCCTTGCGCCCCTGAAATAAGTATTGTTTTATTATTAGTATAATATTATGACAAAAATAATTATCAACAAATCAATTTAAAATTATTTTAGCATTTATTGACATTAAAGTAACATACTTATGAGCTGTACGTCCTCCACATGCAGCAAATAGTTCGTCGTCAGTCAATTTCTGATTAGGAATTATAATTTCATCTTCAGAATCACTAGAAGCGTCTATAGCTGGCTCCATTTGTTGTGTTTCTCCATTACTTAATAGTGCACGTTTTACAAAATTTCCCATATATTGTGACTTTATATTAGAATCCTTATTGCTTTTTGCTTTGACAAATTTTGTTGTGTTAATGTCAAATTTATCTTTATTCTTTGCTGATATTGACTGAACTTCACCATGATTTGAAGTTTTAACCTGTGGAATTATAAAATAGCATGACATTATCGGTAATACATACTAACTATTTGCCACTTGATTATAATCCAATACTTAGCCAGTTTTGGTAAGTGGTAGATAATAGACAAGGCCTAAATAGTAAGTAAGACTGTATTTGTTTATTTATTTCTTCAGTAAATAAATAAATAATTTACAGGTAAAATTTCAAAAGTATATTCAACATGCACCTAATTGCTATTTTTTATTATTGAGACATATGATGTTAGTCAATAATTCAGCCTGAATTTAGAATTATATTTTTAGTAAAGAATAATTGGTTTATCTAACCTCAATATTTTCTGTAGCTTTATTGTATATCCTTTGCCACCAGTGGTTTGTAAATTCATCGGCTATTTTATGCCCAACACCACCTTTTCCCCGTTTATGTTTTGGTTTGATAGCTTGCTGTATTCCGTTTTCCGTCTTTCCTAAACCCTTTCCTAAAAAAAAAGCAAGTTGAAGGATTAGATATAAGAAAAAAAAATGTGTTTCATTAAATAGCATAAACGTATGAAAGAGTACCTTCTGACCATCCGTACTTTTCCATTTGCTTCTTTGCAAAATCCATGTTATGGAAATAAACAATTTAAATATATAAAATACACACAAGTAACCTAAAAACACGAGATTTTGACATATTATTGGAAATGTCAATGTCAATTGTCAATATGTCAAATGTGATCTATCTATCCGTAAGGTATTATATTATACTCTTTGGATCTATCCACAATCTATCATAATCATAAACCATAGATATAAATCGGTGTAGCGTCAATGCTGACTTATACTAGCTGTGCGGTAGGTAAATGCAACGTTGTAATACCTAAACATGAACGGCCGGGTCAAAAAAAGGCTGTTGTTCGATGCATTGGGCCGATTGGCAGTAGCGAATTTGTAGACGAACCCCGAAAGCCTGGCTTTCGTCTGCAAATATAGTAAAGAAATACATAAAAAAATAAATAAATCGTAATACTGTACCGTAATAATTTATACAGTAATACTGTATAAATTGCAGGAATAATGCCCGCGCCTGTTCAATACGTTCGTTATAGCAGTCGTGTAAGTACCGCACTCTATAGGTACCAATAGGTACCTACTGTATCATTATTCTATACCATTTGAAGCGAGACGTCGCTAGTTGGGCTTCATAATATATGCTGATTGTTGTAAAGTTCCTTTCTCTTTCACACAAATAGAATTTCATTACGGGAATTTAGTCTCGCTCTATATTACATGTGTTCGGCTTCAAATAGCGAAAGTCTTATTTAACTACTAGCGTTGCAAGCAGGGTTCGTTTAGACTAAGAAATTGTAAGTACGTTAAAACATGCGCGTTCATAAAAAAAATATTATTAGTATATAGCTTACGATAAAACTACCATTTCTAAGTAATATTTTTTCACTAGTTGACATAAATACTGTTAATAAAGTTTTGAACAAAGCTATGTAAAATTAGCGCGTTCGTAGGATTTTTTTTTTGTTACTATAGGTTTACAATAAAATAACCTTTTCGAAGTTTATTTTTTATTTAGTTTGACTTTAAGTACTGTTACTTGCATACAGTTTTAAAGAATAAAGGTAAAATTAGCGCGTTTATGGAAAAATTGCGTTGTTAGCATAGGTAATAATTTAATTATTGTGTACTTAACTAACCTTTATTATGTTGCATTTCGCAAAATGCACGATATTCATATCTATTTACATTAGCATTAAAGTTTTCTTTTGGGGTATGGTTAATTTACGGTATTGTGAATATAATTATAGTATTTTATATGCTAGTATTTTTGGTATTCATTTACATCTGGTTTTTTTAGTTTCATTATGGATAAATCTGTTGTGGATACTTATGTTGTGATGTCTACAGTTCGTTGAGATGTCTACAGGAAATAATGTCATATGACAGGTTAGAAACACTATCATTTCATGACAAAAAGGAATTAATTACTAATTTAAGACCAACACCTAATTTAAATCTTACTTATGAGGTCTCAAAAACGTTATTTTAATATATAGGTATGTTTATAAAACCAAATGGGTTGTCCTAATTACGAAACTTTTTGCGGGAATTGCACATTTTTTTCCAACGCACCGTTTGGAATTGTACAGGATTTTTATTGAATTCTATAAAACGTCACCAATCGATATAATAGGCATGATGACTAATTTTGAAAAACTATCTCACGATGTTTTTACGCATTCACTGTTTTCAAATATATATACATTTCTACATAAAATAAAGGTTTAGTAGCAAAAATCGCCATTTTAAAATCAAATTTGACATTTACGCCAAAAAAAGCTTGTAGTATCATGGCGGCTGCCGACCCTGACGGTGACGTCATGGTATCGTAAACTGCATATCACTACTATATGTAATATATGTGTTCTAAGACGATTTGTGTATTTATAATCAATTCAAAAGTGCATAAGTGTTGTGCGGTCCCTAAATGTACAAACACGACGAAAAAAACACCTACTGAGGTATTTGTTTTCGTCCCACGCGAAAAAAAAGAGAAATAAGTGATTAAATTTCGCACGGCGAGACACAAGTGAATTTTATTAAGTACGCGTTTACAATGAAGTACAGTATTTGTTCCCCCACTTTTAGCTCTCAATAATATAATATTTACCATTATTTAGGCAATAAGCATATAAAGAACTTCATTAATGTCCAAACGTCAAAATAGGCCATCATAAGTTTCCCGCGTATGTTTTTAGCTTATGAACACATAATGTAGAGAGAAGAAGGAGCATATTTTATCGATTTTCGAGATGTAAGTTGTATTTAAATTACAGATAAATAAAGTACTTATATGTACTTATTATTAAGTTTTTACGTTTCGAAATTCTGATGAACAAAAGTCTTTGTTCGACGCAAAGAAATATCCGACCATCAAAAGTTCCATTCTAGTTAAGAGTAGTTAAGACAGGCAGAAAAATAACTACTATGGCTGCTATTGCTAAAAATAACGATAGCAGATAAATATAGCTTGTTATGAACACAATACAAATAACGAGCGCTATGTAATAATTCGTATGCTGCTAAAATTGTAACGATGTTTTAAAACGCATGCTTCGCGTAATCGCCGTCGTTTCGCAAATCGCTTCATTGCATGAAAAAAATATAGCTTGCTAGTTTAGTTTGGCAGTGACCAGCATCATAACATGTCGAACGTTCGTCAGCTCACCATCGCGTGACAAAATTGTAGAATACTAAAACTAAATTAGTTTACCATACGTTGCGAGCGTTCATTATTTATTCAATAAAAACTAAGTTACATACAAAATACAATTAACATAGGCCCGATATTACAGTCGGCCCTCAACTCATTGAGTTTGCCAAACTCAAGATTAATGTTAAGGGGAGATTGAATCCATTTCCGTATTACAGTGCAATATGACATGTCAGTTACTAAATCTTCAATTATAGACATATTTCACTTTTTCTGTGGTTATTATCTGTCAAATTTAAATAACCTCAAATAATACGAAATACAAAACGGGACGCTACGACTTTAAATACCATTGTTTTATTATCCAACATGGTAAATTTAATTTTTTTCACCAAAATAATGCTTTTAAATGCCCGTGTTCGTTTCAATACGGCTGTCAGTTTGTTTTGTTGTGTGGCGCCACCTTCGATACAACACTGAAACTACACACGTTGCCTAACGCCTCTAGTGATAGAAACTGAAACTACACGAGTTGCCTAGCAAATGACAGTTGACTCACAGTTAAGTACTTAATCTGCCAGAAACGTTGAGTTAAATATTTGTCGTTTTAGTGACGTATTTGAGGGAAGATTAGGTCTAAACGTACACTGTAATACGCTATATTTTTGTAAAACTTGAGTTTAGCTCTTAAACTGACACTGTAATACCGGCCCATAGTGTCCCCCGATAGGTAGGCGAGTATCTAGGTAAATTGAAACTATTTGCTTTGTTGAATACTTGTTCCATTTATATTTAATTTGTTTTAGTTTTAAATATCTAATTAAAATATTAATATATCGATAACACCAAAATAAACATAGTCCAGACCGACAATTAATGCGTATATTGTATTGAAGTCTATCAGAAGAATTGACGCGACCATACTATGACGTCGTGCGCTCTGATTGTTTTTTCTCATAAAATGGCGGACTAACACATTTTGTATTTTTATATTTATAATATTATTATTATTCACTCCTATAAATTAAAAAAAAAACATTTTTTTAAATCTTTATAACCTATTTAATTTTTTAAAATCATAATTTCAATGATTTTTTTCTTACAGTCATCACACCTATTACATATTTTAATATATTAATCATAATATGTATATGAATCATAACAGTTATCCCATATGTATATTAGATTCATCATAATACATTGTGTATTTCCATTTCAACCTCATGTAACACTGTACAACTCCCACAAACAATATAATTACATCATTTTATTTTATAATCAAGCAATGAAAGCCACCAAGTTATTTATTTCTGAAACGTTAAATATTCTCCACCACGTTACAATACTCGGTGCGTGTTATAACAGATGCGTCAACGATTCAATAGAGCGGATAGCGATATTATTTGGTTTATTGTCCCAAATAAACCAAATAAATCAATAAATAAAAATAGCATGTTAAAAATAAGCAGCATATTCCATATAGCTTGTTATGAAAAAAATAGCCATTTCGAACAACACAACAGTTGACAGTAACAAACACAATTGACAGTGACAATATGGTGACGTCATGCGCTCTGATTGGTGTTTCACATAAAATGGCGGACAAACATATTTTGTATTTTTATTTTAATAATATTAATATTATTCGCTCTTTTAAAATGAAAATAAATATATTTTTTCAAATCTTTATAACATATTTTATCTAATAAAATCATAATTTCAATGATTTTTTCTTACTGTCATCACGCCTATTCAAATCAATTGAATTCTTTAGTTTCATTTCATTCTTTTGGTAAACATCAAATTGAATCAATTTTATCTCTTGAAAAGAATGCGTGTTTTATTATAATTCTGTGTGTTTTTAGTGTTTCGTTTTATTTCGCAAATAATGTTAACGACAATGTAAGTCCTAATCCAATTTTATTAATTATCTCTAAAAAAATACATTCCTCTACATATTAAGAATCATATTTTTATATTTCTAGTGGTTCGTTTTATTCGTATGATATTTAAAACAAACATTTTTTTGCTGGCGTAATCCAACTGTCGATTTGTTCAAGAGAATTTATTTCTCTGTGTGTGTTTCCCTTATAACTTTTGATCCGCTCTACGCACAGAGCCCAAAATTTCAGAATATATAGAAAACTATAGGCCTACAATACTTTTATACTTATAATTTTGAATTTTTCTTTCAGTCAGGGGTTATCAACATTTGAATTTTCACTATATTTTTCCATATATCTCAAAAACCATAAAAGTTAAAACGCTGAAAATTTATAAAAATATATACGAATAAAAAATATTTATTTTTGTCCAGGGTTGCGTGGCTCGAAGGTCCTAGTATCGCCCCTGCCGATTGGGCCTGAGCCAAATTGAAACATAACGCCAAACGCTATTTTTTTAATGGAATTTGACGTTTGTTGTAGAATTTTTTTATACAACAAACGTCAAATCCCATACAAAAAATAGCGTTTAGCAATATCGTTAAGCGTATTTGTATGCAAGGTCTATATTTTTCACAGCTTTTCCAAACTTTTGCTCCTCCCCCCTTATAACTTTTGATCCGATCAATTTACAGAGCCCAAATTTTCAGAATATAAAATTAGTTATAGGCCTACAAAACTTTTTTACTCAGAATTTTGAATTTTTATTTCAGTCAGGGGTTATCAAATTTGGATTTTTACATTACTTTTAAATATATCTCAGAAACCATAAAAGATAGAACGCTGAAAATTCTATCTTTATACAATATAAATCTCAATTGATTTTTTCAAAAAAAAAATCATTTTTTATTAAGAAAAATATTTTTTTTATGATAAATTTATGTGTTTATCTGCCTATATTTCCAAAGTTTTTAAATATATAGAAATAAGCTGAAATACCCCAACTAGATAATTTAATTTGCTATAAAAAATGTTAGCATTGTAGTAGTATATCTCAATTTTTTTTTAACAATTTTTATAAAAATTGAATTTAGTGACGACATCGCTTCATACAATTAATATGGCAGTCGCCTATATACAATATCTACGAAGATTTAATAGTTTGATACTTAATCTCCAAACATACATGCATACCATCATGCTGTTTTCATATTCTGGGTAGGAATAAAGGACTGACCTCCATACTATCCTATCTTGACATGTGTTGTATAGAAAACAAAATATCTTAAAATATTCAATAATTTGGATTTATGGGTTTATAGTTTGGTGCTTATTCTTCAACATACACACTATCGCTATTGACAGTTGGATCTCTTGTGTTACCTACATGCAACTAGTTTATCGGAAAATTTATATATCTTAGAAACGAGTCGACGGCATTCTCAATGAAATATCTATAATATGTGGCTATGGATGAGGACAGGACATTTCCGATGTCTCTTGACATGGTTTGGAGCTGTCGGGCTCAAGGAACCATGGATGTTTAGTTTAGTACATAGAAAAGAAATTTATTTGTTAAGTATTAAGATCCATACGAGGAACGTATATACGTGTTCACTAGGCCGTTCGGTGTAATTATGATGTTGAAACTTTGTGTGCGTATTGCAGACAGGCTGGCTGTTCTTCCGTCAAAAGTTCAAGGTTTATTTTGGGACATATTTATATTTTCACATCGGCCTCCCTTTTTGGTGGTGCCTGTCTGTAGTGTCAGGCGATTTCGCGAACATGAAGTTATTATATCAAGATGTTATAATACATATTATAATATAGAATTATGTGGGAATGAATTTATGAACCGGGATATTATAGAGATATTCAGAAAAACATATTATTTTAATCTATAAACTAGAACTAGAATCCCAGGGATTATATTATATAGGAATAATAAGTTTCATAACAGACGTCTAGTTACCCGCAGCATAATAGTAAGCAAATAATCGGAAGCAGATAATAGATTTGTTTACACAAAGTTAGATATTATATGGTTCGTCGTACAGTTCGTCGACAATAATACATAGTAAATTTCATTGTTGAACGACACGATCTTTACTTATTGTTTAGTTGAAATTTTCAGCACATTGTCTAGTGTTTTGTGACATGTGAATTTAGTTGATATTATCCAATTGTGTGAGTCACATTGACGTAAATAAATTGTTCAAGGTTATCTTCTTGACATGCCCACCAACATGTACCTATATAATGTCTTACACAATCTGTTTTATTATGTTAAAAAATGTACCTGCTGGTCCAAACAGAATTAAAAATTAATGGGTATCGTTTAGCTATATGGGTATCGATCTGCTGAACGTGCTTACCTAACTATATATTCCTATTCATAGTTCTGATTTTTTTAGCTCTTCATTTGAAGTACATTCAGCTAGGCTATAAAATAGCCTAAGTCCTGGGGGGCAAGTCTGGTTCGACCGGCGAAATCAAAATCCCAGTGATTACCCATATCATGGATGTAATTATCTTATGGAGTTCTATGACATCTAAAGATATTGTAGAACTCCATATTTTTTTTTTTTTATTTTATTTGAAAAAATGGGCAACGTACAATAATATTTTTTTAAACAAATATAATAAATAAGAATAGCAACATAAGTAATTGTAACTTAATCAGCCCACCTTTGATTTCATGGTGCATTGTACTCACTACTGGTAATAAAAAAATAAATTATTATTCCTGTTTAACGTGGCTCCTGAAAAGAGTCCTGGACATACAGAATATGTCCACGGACCTGATCTTTTCCAAATTATTATATGTGGTAAGGCATCGGTACAATGCGAAGTGTTTTTTTTTTGTCTAAAAAGAACGTTGAGGTGTGTCTTGTTCGTCTGTTTGGTATGTTGAAGTTAATAATTTTCAGTAGGTCTGTACAGTCAATATTGAAGTTTATTATGTCATAAAGGTACATTAAGTCTGAGGTCCTTCGTCTTGTCTGTAAGGTCTGCAATTCATGTTTGTAGTTATTACCAAATTTGTACTTCATATGTTTCAAAAATATTTGTTGTATTCATGTAAGTATATAACAATTATATACATGATATGGGTAAACAAGGAGGGTTTTCATTTCGACGGTCAACCAGACTTGCCCCCCAGATATTACGTCGTCTATCTAACTAAACATCTTCAAGAAAAGACTAAAGCAAAAATATTTATCTGACAACATCTGATTACAACTTCCTCTCCTCTTCCTTTTCTTATCCTTTAGTTTTCCTAAAGGATAAGAAAAGGAATATAGCATATAAGAAAAATTCATCATTACTATGAATTGTTCTTATATGCTATATTCTTTGTTTTTTTTACTTTTCTTCTTCTGCTGTATTTATTTATTTTGTAATGTGATTAACTTATTGCCATAGTACCTACACATTGTTTTGTATGCTTAACATTTACTCTGGTTGGTTGGAAGAAATTGCCATTAGGCAATAAGCCCGCCAGTGTACTAATTATATGTACAAGAAGATTAAAATAAATAAATAAATAAAATATATGCTAATATGAATCGTGCGCTGATAACCTCTCTGCCTTAATCAAAATCTTCATAATGACTCAAGATTAAGGGTTACAATGGGCTCATTTTTTGCCTTTTTTCCATTCTGCTTCGCTGTTCTGTTATCTGCTTTGAACATTATTCTCCTAAATTTCAACGTAAGTACCTACACTGATAGAAAACAAAAAAAAATAGAATAATTGAATATGATATCTGATTTATTTTCAATTTTCGACCCCTCATATTTTTTATATTAAATTTAAACTGATTAAGAACGTTCAAAAAATTATTTTTTTTACTATTTAAGAATTCATATTTAATACTGGTATCTTTCCAAGAATTCATATTTATTACGATTTTTTATGTAAATGCCTAAAAAAGCAAGAATTTGCTCTTATTGCTGCATACGTCTATAATTAATCTAAATCACAAAAATATTAGATATTTTCGTTTGCCTAGCCTAACAATTCAAGTGTTCTCGTGTATAGTCAGAAAAAAATAATTTTAAGTGGTCTCAGTCAGCGCTTAGAAAAATTGAATGATGTTTTACCTCAGATACCTAAACTCATACATATAAAGTATCAATCTATATTTCTATTAATTAGTCAGTAAAATCGAAATAATACATTCTGAGGATAAAGTAACATTGAACTTTACTGAGCACTATTTACCACGTTATATATCTAGTTCAAAAGGAAGCATATTTTTTCATAAGGTTTTCATGGTCAACTGGTCAACTTTTAAACAACATAATAATATACTTACCTACCTAATCATATTACTTTGGCTTCTGCTATTATTTAATTTTAAAAATGTAATCGACGAAAACGTTGTCATCAACCGATCATAAGATTGTTTGTTAGATTCTCTAGTACTACCTATGTCAAATATTGATTTAACAAGCACCCAATAATAAGTTGCCACATTCTGGAGACTCAAACTGAAAACACAATCAAAAACTGTCTCTCCACCGGGAATCGAACCCGGAACCTCTGGACCAGCAGTCAAATACACAGCCAACTGAGCAACGGATCGGTATTTGTCACTAAACTTGGAAGAAATTGCCATTAGGCAATAAGCCCGCCAGTGTACTAATTATATGTACAAGAAGATTAAATAAATAAACTTAAGAATTGTGCAGGGTCTGTAGGGTGTAATAATTTCCCTGTAGACCTTGTAGAAAATATTTTCATCCATGCATCCATCACAGAAAAGATCTATCTATGGTGCTATAGTCCGCTGCCGACCCAATAGGAAGTATTTGCAATATAACAATTTGAATACGTATATCTTCTTTCTTGCATAGTTTAGCGTTTCAAAATATTAGGAACATGGCATTCTTTTAAATAATTTTAAGGTCATTTTTTCAATAGTAATATTTAACGAATCAATCTGTAAATATGAGAAATTTTGGTGTGCCACAAGGATCACTACTGAAGCCCATTTTTAAATTTATTTATTAGAAATAAACTCGCTAAATTAAGTTTTGTAAGTATTTATTTTATTTTAATAATAAGTTATTGTGAATCGTTAATAAAAAAATCAGTAGTAAAGAAACAAAGATAGGTAGCAAGCACATGAGGTTTTTTTGTAAATCTGGAACAAGATATCCGTTAGGATTCATAATATACTTACCTACATGAATCACAAAAGTATAATCTGTTAGTGTAAAATTATTATAATAATTATATTTGGCGAACCTTGGCATGGATTATATTATAAGATATAAACATAATAGTGTGAAGTTTTGAGAGGAAATCCGAAAACAGTGATCCGTAGAAAAGTATAGGTACATAGGTTTATTAATAATACTTACTTCATGTATAAAATATACCTATTGCGCATTACGCGGTAGTTATCTAATCGTGTTACTTCCTATGTTTAACTACTTTATAATAACCATAAAAATATTATAAGCTTATTATAATTAAAAAAAATATTAAAATATTATAGGCTCCTCGTATCATTCATTCAAATATCATCCATAAATAATATGGTTATACTAGCCTTGTTTCCTTGGGCGACAACCTTACCATTCACTCCATCTCTTTCACTATAGTAACCTATATATTCTGAGTCAGTCATTCGTCGTTTATTTCATCGATGTGTCCAAACCGTCCTCGATCATCACCATCTTTTTTAGTCGGCGAGTTTATTGCCATATGGCAATTTCTTACAACTAACCAGAATATATTGTTATTATAGTAATAAATATGAAATACTAACATGTTGAAGAATTTAAGATCTATTAATTCAATGTCTAAGATGAAGTGAATCAAAACTAAAATCATTGTCTGAATACAATAAATCCTTCAAAGATGATTTTTATGAAAATATCTAACAAACATTTTTCTAGTCATGAACATTAATGTCAATTATGACAACTATATACCTTAGTCCTCTCTCTGAAACTATAATAAATACTAAATAAATTTGGAATGGTAAAATAAAACCAAAGTTTTCAGTTCTACTAATTTAATGACACTGACTAGTTTCGGTCACCTCTTGTATTTTCACACTTTGAAAATGGTCACTGGATGACCGAAACTAGTCAGTGTCATTAAATTAGTAGAACTGAAAACTTTGGTTTTATTTTACCATTCCAAATTTATTTATTATTTGAAATGGAGTTCTACCAAGAATTGTCCGTAGAAAAGTTAAAAAAAGTATAATAAATACATAAATACAAGGAAATTAACAGACATTCTTACAGAACTTTTGACTTGTCGGCTAGATTTAGTCATATTCTTGTTGCATGTAAAACATGAGATCCAACTGTCGATGGCGATAGAATTGCTTCTCTGGGCTGGAAACACTGGTTAGTTGGAAGAAATTACCATACGGCAATAAACTCACCACTTGCGCACGGTGCAAGGAAGTATTTATTATTATTATTTTTATTATTATTATTATGTTTAGTTAAATAATACGCACAGAAATATAAAACCATATATCCAAATTATTTAGATAATATTTTAAGATATTTTGTATTCCATACAAAACATGTACCTAGGTATGTATGTCAAGATAGGATAGTATGGTGAGGTCAGTCCTTCCTTCCTACCCTGAATATTGAACTTGTTATATTACACTTTTCTGATTAATAGGTACCTACATATGTAATTGGTCTCATTGTTGTAGGTAGGTACATCTTTTTTTATATCATTTTCAATTAATTTATTTGACTGTAAGTAAGTATATTAATCCAAATAAATAAATATATGTTTATGAAAACTGTTTGATGGTATGTATGTATTCGGAGATTAAGTGCCTATCAAACTACTGAGTCACCTTAGATCAATGATATTATAATATGTCATCGATAAGTGATAGGTCACTGCCACACAATTTGTATGAAACGATGTCGTCACTAAACTATTTTTTTACAAATTTAAAAAAAAAATTGAGATGCGAATTGTATGAAACGATTTCGTCACTTAATTCAATTTTTAAAAAAATTTTAATAAAAAGTTTGAGATTTACTGCTATTATAACATTCATATTATTTACAGAAAATTAAATTATCTACTTGGGGTATTTCAGCTTTTTTCGATATTTTCAAAAACGTTGGAAATAAAGGCTGTTAAACACATAAATATAGTGTTAAACACATATATTTTTTTTTTTATAAATACATAATGTTTAAGAAACTCTGGAACTTTTTCACATGAAAAATTAACTTGAGATTTTGTATTTGTCTATATTTATACCAATTAACAACGTTCTAGCTTTTATAGTTATTGAGATAGGTACCTACCTATTTGTTAAAATTAATTTAAAATTCAAAAGTTGATAACCCCTGACTGAAACAAAAAATCAAAATGAAATAAAAAAGCATTGTAGCCCTATGAATTTATATACATTCTGAAATTTTAGGCTCTGCATTTAGCGGATCAAAAATTATATGAGGTCTATGAGGAGGACACAACTCTCGCGTATCTTGGCTTGATAATTTGTCGACATTTTAAGAGAAATAAATTCTCTTGAACAAATCGACAGTTTTGGAAAATAAAATATCATAAAATATTTATAAATGTGTTTATAGTTTGGTACGTATTCCTAAATTATACATTCTATCGCCATCGACAGTTGGATCTCATGTGTTACATGCAACTACTAAAATAATGAACATACCTACCTGCTTGCTTGAATGATAGATATGTATGTAGGTATAATATCATATCTTGTCAAAACTCGCCCAGAAACATGTACCTACAGAGTACCTACACAGGAAGTCATACTACGAATTGTCCCAGATTCAAAATGTCTTATTACGTTTCAATCGTGCAAAAACATACTCTAACAATAGAAAAATAAGGGTTATGTTTCTCTAACGGCGGCATTAGACACAAGAATAAGTAATATTTTTAAGTTAATAATATGAAGTACTAATTCCTTTCTTTGACGTGACCGCAGAGGTATTTCAAAGAGTGTGTTTTTTTAATAATTGATTTTATTTTATTACCTTGTATGGTAAATTTAATTAATATTTTTTTAATTTTAAATTCAAAGAATGTGCATCTTTTCATTATTTTGTATTATTATACATTTTTAAAAACACCTTGACTATCTTATATAACAAAATTCTATGTGATATTTATGGTAAATAAACTTTTTTTATACCAAATGACATATTAATTAAATGAAAGTTTGATCAAAGAAATCGATAACATATTTACTTTTACAAAAATACAAAATTTATGCATACTTATAAAAAAAACCAAAACACTTTAAAAATATACATGCACACATACATATGTACATACCCACATACATAATATTCCAACTGTCGATTCGTTCGAGAGAATTTATTTCTCTTAAAAATATAGACCTGGCATACAAATCTCGCACTTCTTAGAGTGATACTTTGTCGGTCTGTTAATAGAAATAAATTTTCTTGAATAAATCGACAGTTGGTAAACAAATAGTTGGAAAACTGCTAGCCCTAGAACAGGTATACCTAGTTGGGCAGCAGTTATCTATTTTTAATGACGATTATTTAAATAGTGTGATAAATAAATAAAATAATTAATAGAATAATTAATAAAATAATTAATAGAGTTTATTTTATGCACAAGATACAGTAGGTACACTTGAAACGCCTCCGTAGATGTTTGTTTATTTGAGGAGAGCGGCGTCTTTGCAATTACACCGCGGTTAAATAAATATAGCATTTGAGAATCTAATGATAAAGGTTATTTTTGCATAACGTAAACGTAATATGAAACAATTTGAATCTGAGATAGTAACTTCCTGTTTGTTAACACACGCCGCACGTGTTCATTATTAAAAATATTTGTTATTTAAACCGATAGGTTTCTTAATTTCATTCTTAGACATTTGTAGTAATTAAATTTTGGTACACCTTCCTAAGATACACTAATATGAATACATTTAACAATGACACAAAATTATAAATTACTTTTATACTGACCGTTTTTATAAAATAAATATCATGTGAAGACATCAAACATTTTTAAGAAAGTCATAAATAGTGAGAGTTGATAGGCTAAAAGTTTCAGATGTCACAAAATTCGATCTTCGTATAGGTATAACTCATTTATTGTCATTCCAATGTACCTAATTTCTACGAGTAATATGTCAACATATTAAAAAAAATGCAAGACCGCAAGAGTCTTGCATTTAGGTCTTGCAAGACTCTTGGTCTTGCAAGCATGGTCTTGGTCTTGGTCTTGGTCTTGCATCCCTGGTCTTGGTCTTGCAGTGAAGTATGTGGTCTTGGTCTTGGTCTTGCAAAAAATGCAAGACCAAGACCAAGACTGCAAGACTTGCAAGACTTTTGCTCATCACTAATAATGGACATACAATATCATATTTATGTCATGTTTGTTACCCATCGATATTAGGAAGTTCGCTAAAGATCAAACTAGAATATAATATTTTTTATTTATTTATTTAAGATTTGGTACACGGTTAACATACAATATACATAAACATAATATCAATTATAATAAATCAACCGTACACACAAAAATACCACAAGGCATAGCCTGTCTGTGGGTATACCAATTATAATATATAGACATGGTTAATACACACACATAAACATAATATCAATTATAATAAATCAACCGTACACACAAAAATACCACAAGGCATAGCCTGTCTGTGGGTATACCAATTATAATATATAGACATGGTTAATACACACACATAAACATAATATCAATTATAATAAATCAACCGTACACACAAAAATACCACAAGGCATAGCCTGTCTGTGGGTATACCATTTATAATATATAGACATGGTTAATACACACACATAAACATAATATCAATTATAATAAATCAACCGTACACACAAAAATACCACAAGGCATAGCCTGTCTGTGGGTATACCAATTATAATATATAGACATGGTTAATACACACACATAAACATAATATCAATTATAATAAATCAACCGTACACACAAAAATACCACAAGGCATAGCCTGTCTGTGGGTATACCAATTATAATATATAGACATGGTTAATACACACACATAAACATAATATCAATTATAATAAATCAACCGTACACACAAAAATACCACAAGGCATAGCCTGTCTGTGGGTATACCAATTATAATATATAGACATGGTTAATACACACACATAAACATAATATCAATTATAATAAATCAACCGTACACACAAAAATACCACAAGGCATAGCCTGTCTGTGGGTATACCAATTATAATATATAGACATGGTTAATACACACACATAAACATAATATCAATTATAATAAATCAACCGTACACACAAAAATACCACAAGGCATAGCCTGTCTGTGGGTATACCAATTATAATATATAGACATGGTTAATACACACACATAAACATAATATCAATTATAATAAATCAACCGTACACACAAAAATACCACAAGGCATAGCCTGTCTGTGGGTATACCAATTATAATATATAGACATGGTTAATACACACACATAAACATAATATCAATTATAATAAATCAACCGTACACACAAAAATACCACAAGGCATAGCCTGTCTGTGGGTATACCAATTATAATATATAGACATGGTTAATACACACACATAAACATAATATCAATTATAATAAATCAACCGTACACACAAAAATACCACAAGGCATAGCCTGTCTGTGGGTATACCAATTATAATATATAGACATGGTTAATACACACACATAAACATAATATCAATTATAATAAATCAACCGTACACACAAAAATACCACAAGGCATAGCCTGTCTGTGGGTATACCAATTATAATATATAGACATGGTTAATACACACACATAAACATAATATCAATTATAATAAATCAACCGTACACACAAAAATACCACAAGGCATAGCCTGTCTGTGGGTATACCAATTATAATATATAGACATGGTTAATACACACACATAAACATAATATCAATTATAATAAATCAACCGTACACACAAAAATACCACAAGGCATAGCCTGTCTGTGGGTATACCAATTATAATATATAGACATGGTTAATACACACACATAAACATAATATCAATTATAATAAATCAACCGTACACACAAAAATACCACAAGGCATAGCCTGTCTGTGGGTATACCAATTATAATATATAGACATGGTTAATACACACACATAAACATAATATCAATTATAATAAATCAACCGTACACACAAAAATACCACAAGGCATAGCCTGTCTGTGGGTATACCAATTATAATATATAGACATGGTTAATACACACACATAAACATAATATCAATTATAATAAATCAACCGTACACACAAAAATACCACAAGGCATAGCCTGTCTGTGGGTATACCAATTATAATATATAGACATGGTTAATACACACACATAAACATAATATCAATTATAATAAATCAACCGTACACACAAAAATACCACAAGGCATAGCCTGTCTGTGGGTATACCAATTATAATATATAGACATGGTTAATACACACACATAAACATAATATCAATTATAATAAATCAACCGTACACACAAAAATACCACAAGGCATAGCCTGTCTGTGGGTATACCAATTATAATATATAGACATGGTTAATACACACACATAAACATAATATCAATTATAATAAATCAACCGTACACACAAAAATACCACAAGGCATAGCCTGTCTGTGGGTATACCAATTATAATATATAGACATGGTTAATACACACACATAAACATAATATCAATTATAATAAATCAACCGTACACACAAAAATACCACAAGGCATAGCCTGTCTGTGGGTATACCAATTATAATATATAGACATGGTTAATACACACACATAAACATAATATCAATTATAATAAATCAACCGTACACACAAAAATACCACAAGGCATAGCCTGTCTGTGGGTATACCAATTATAATATATAGACATGGTTAATACACACACATAAACATAATATCAATTATAATAAATCAACCGTACACACAAAAATACCACAAGGCATAGCCTGTCTGTGGGTATACCAATTATAATATATAGACATGGTTAATACACACACATAAACATAATATCAATTATAATAAATCAACCGTACACACAAAAATACCACAAGGCATAGCCTGTCTGTGGGTATACCAATTATAATATATAGACATGGTTAATACACACACATAAACATAATATCAATTATAATAAATCAACCGTACACACAAAAATACCACAAGGCATAGCCTGTCTGTGGGTATACCAATTATAATATATAGACATGGTTAATACACACACATAAACATAATATCAATTATAATAAATCAACCGTACACACAAAAATACCACAAGGCATAGCCTGTCTGTGGGTATACCAATTATAATATATAGACATGGTTAATACACACACATAAACATAATATCAATTATAATAAATCAACCGTACACACAAAAATACCACAAGGCATAGCCTGTCTGTGGGTATACCAATTATAATATATAGACATGGTTAATACACACACATAAACATAATATCAATTATAATAAATCAACCGTACACACAAAAATACCACAAGGCATAGCCTGTCTGTGGGTATACCAATTATAATATATAGACATGGTTAATACACACACATAAACATAATATCAATTATAATAAATCAACCGTACACACAAAAATACCACAAGGCATAGCCTGTCTGTGGGTATACCAATTATAATATATAGACATGGTTAATACACACACATAAACATAATATCAATTATAATAAATCAACCGTACACACAAAAATACCACAAGGCATAGCCTGTCTGTGGGTATACCAATTATAATATATAGACATGGTTAATACACACACATAAACATAATATCAATTATAATAAATCAACCGTACACACAAAAATACCACAAGGCATAGCCTGTCTGTGGGTATACCAATTATAATATATAGACATGGTTAATACACACACATAAACATAATATCAATTATAATAAATCAACCGTACACACAAAAATACCACAAGGCATAGCCTGTCTGTGGGTATACCAATTATAATATATAGACATGGTTAATACACACACATAAACATAATATCAATTATAATAAATCAACCGTACACACAAAAATACCACAAGGCATAGCCTGTCTGTGGGTATACCAATTAAAAAAATATTCAAAATTATTTCGTTGATAACATTAGTTATTTATAAAAATAAAATAGAGCATATTGCTTAGGCAGGAAACAAGTGCAAAAAATATAAAGTATACAAATTAGGTATAAGGTATATATAAAACATACATACACATATTTATATACAAAACATCAATAAGTTTACATGAATATATACCGACAATACTAACATTTAGGTTTCTCTACATTTGGATACAATTAAAAATGTTATTTGTGGTTGTTACATACATTTATCTCTTAAAATAATCTAGAAATACATAACTTTAATTTTAGGCAAACGATTGATCATGTGGAGATCATCTCCAAATGCACATAAAAATACGCAGGTACATTACAATCATAATTAGATACACTTACTTTATTCTGTATCACTTATATTACGAGGTCAAAAATGAATAATTTGATGTATATATAATTATTGTTAATATTAATTATACCGTTTAAGGTTACTGAATATACCATATTTGATATTTGTATAGAGAGCTAGGAGAACTGATTGAATTATATAATATTGTTATTTATAACGGCCACCAAATTTCCGTTTCTATACGAAATAAAAACTATAATCTGCGGTAAATTTAGTGTTAAGTATCAAACATACGACGAATCTACGGATCTAGATATGTGAGGGTGGTGTGTGGAGAATCAGGTTCAATCACGAGCTATTTCAGCTATATGATGATGTGGACGTGATAAGGGATTCGTTAGAAATTCTAATGGCTTGGATACCTGGAGACAATGAGTGAACAATTGCTCGCTAGATGAGTCCTCCACCATGAGGTGTAAAGAGAGACTCACGCTACGATGGATGGACTGGATGGCATCCAGGGGTACCTAGACTTCCTGGGCGTAGTCGATTGAAGAGATAAAGCCACCGACGGATTGAAATGGTGAAGCCACCACGGAAGAAAGGACCAGAGACGTTACCAAGTATCGCTGGTCAAAAATAAAATGAACTAGATTGTAAAAGCGTAATACAAAAATGGTAAAAGATTTTTTAAAATCCGTCGGATTTACTCGTTTCATAAGTTATTTACTGAAAATTGCAAGACTGCACGTAAATCAGAAGACAATTTATTCCACTTATTAAGTTCGTTTACACTAAAATCACGGTCATAGTAAACTGTTTTGTTGGCTCTATTCTATTTCCTCAAATTTTTGTTATTTAGTGATTCTAATGGTGCATTATTTTGAAAAAGTTCTTGATTGTAATACCATCGCCTGAAGGTATAAAAATATTTGGAATCGAGGTAATAAATACGTGGGTTGGAATAAATAACAATTTTGTCATTTATTCCAACGTTTTGAGAAAATGTTTTCATTAATATTATATTATAATGAAAATGTTAAATAGTATACCTACGCACCGTCACATACGCACCGAATAATGACGTCACTATTGTATTTTTATTTATTTTTATTAATAAAGCGAATTAATCGGGGGAGCAAGTCTGGTCAACAGGCGGAATCCTTAATCATCTTATGATATTATAGAGCTCCATAAGATAATTGTATCCATAATATGGGTAAACATGGGTAATTTTGATTCCGCCGGTTTACCAGACTTGCCCCCCAGGTGTACAAGTTCCATAATATACATTTCATAATAACCCTTTTTAATTCAGACAAAATATCGTGCTAAAAACGGGGAGTATCTATCTTATATTGTTATATTTACTAAATAATTCATAAAATAATGAATTACAAAAGTTTGGACATTTGTATGAAAGCAAATTAATAGTATAATATAATAATCATATTAAAATATTATAATTAATAATATTATGATGTCATTATTTGAATTTTTCTATGGTTATCGTGATTTTAGCCGCGTCAAGTCTTTGTTTTTGGCTGAATTAGTGACGTTTTACATACATACATACCATCACGCCATGTCCCTTGAAGGGTAGGCAGAGAGAACCGAACGCCACATTTTCCTATCCTGGCACGCATCCCTCGCTTCGTCCACATTCATGCATCGTCTCATACATGCTCGTCTATTGCTCACACTTCTAACATTTCCGTCTTTCAAAATTTCGTTCACATGGTCGTGCCATCCCTTTCTTGGGCGTCCCCGACCTCTCAATCCATTCCTTTCCGCTCTGTATATTTTCTTCGTCAGGCGCTCCTCATTCATTCTCCCCATGTGACCAAACCATCTCAATGTGTTCACTTTCATTCTAGTAATGACATCTTTCTTCATCTTACATTCTTTCCTTATGTCTTCATTTCTTACCCGGTCATACATCGTTCTATTACAAATCCTTCTTAACGATCTCATTTCAACTGCATTTATTCTACTTTCATGCGTCTTCTGCCATGTCCAGGTTTCACTTGCATACGTCAAGGTTGGCACTACGACGGCGTTATGAATGGCAACTTTGGCATCCTTTGATATGTTGCGATTATTCATAATTGGTCTTAGTGCTCCATTCACTCTGTTTCCTGCCATAACTCTTCTTTCGATCTCTTTATCGAGTCGTCCATTCCGTTGAAATATGCTTCCCAAGTACACATATTCGTCGACTTGCTCGAGCCATTCGTTCTCTACTCTTATTTTACACGCTGTTCTGCTTTCACTCTTTTCAAAGACGTTTTAGCGGGTGCATATTTATTTAAAAAATTTTTTTTATATATTTTGAGGGGGCAAGGATTAGATTTTTTTAGCACTCAACAAAATGTGTAAAATTAGCCTATAAGGCCATGATGTTCCACTATGAGGTAATTTAATATCCAAGTAAGACATAGATTGACACATTATTTCTGTTGTACGTGATTTAGGTTCGTTTTAAGAGATCACACGATCGTCTGTGTTGTGTAAGTACTGCGATAGTGTATAGTAGTGACATCTTCTCTCTTCCCACCAATACTAAACTGTTATACATATATTATTGAGGACTACATCAAATTGTTATGGTGTTTAGTGTTGAGCCGTTGTACGAACGTGACTTGGACAATATCTTCGAAAACAATAACAAAGTTATTTCCAATACATTAGGGCTACCAAAATGTGTAGTTAAAGAAGTAATAATAATAATAAACAATAATTCTAGAGTTATTGTCTTAACAGTGTTAACAGATTGGAAATACATTTTAAAATTAATAAATAATTAAATTAGTATTAATTAATATTTTTAATAATAAAATCAATTCCACTATTTATTAAGACCACAACCTATTACCGGTTTCGTGCTAAGCACATTTTAAAATAGTAAACAAGTAGACTATGTACTTGAAAATGTGCTTAGCACGAAACCGGTTGTAGGTTGTATTCTTAAACGAGTGGGTTGTGGCCAACACTAAACTCTCCACACCACAAATATTGACAATGAAATATTTTATTCATTCTAAATTTTACTACCAGGAATATAAATTTTCTAACGATAATATATTTTCATGTTAAGATAGACAAACTATTAATGCAGTATGGTGAAGAATTCTAATGTTGTATGAAATATTTTAATAAAAGCAGATAAATTTTGTTTTAAAGGACGTTAGAGCATTTTGACAATTTTGACACGTGATATCATATGAAGAAATTTTTGTTATTTATGGAAAGCTAATCAGTTCGATGTTCAAGCTCTTTACATTATAACATGAAATCAAATTACTGAACTTTTCCATACATAAGAAATTTATCTTATTATATACATTTTTATTCATACTAAATTTTACTACCAGGAAAATAAATTTTCTATCGATAGTATATTTTTATGTTAAGATAGACAAACTATTATTGCAGTATGGTGTAGAATGCTTATGTTGTATGAAATATTTTAATAAAAGTAGATAAATTTTGTTTTAAAGGACGCGAAAGCATTTTCAAAATTTTGACACGTGATATCATATGAAGAAATTTTTTGTTATTTATGGAAAGCTAATCAGTTCTATGTTCAAACTCTTTACATTATAACATGAAATCAAATTACTGAACGTTTCCATACATAGAAATTTATCTAATTACATTTTTATTCATACTAAATGTTACTATCAGGAATATAAATTTTCTTCCGATAGTATATTTTTATGTTAAGATAGACAAACTATTAATGCAGTATAGTGAAGACTGCTAATGTTGTATGAAATATTTTAAAAAAAGCAGATAAATTTTGTTTCAAAGAGCGTTAGAGCATTTTGACAATGTTGACACGTGATATCATATGAAGAAATTTTATGATATCTATGAAAAGCTAATCAGTTCTAAGTTCAATCTATTAATATTCTTATATCAATATGAAATCAATGAACTGAACATTGCCAAATATAAAAAAATTCTCTTGTTACATATAAGTTTCATACAAATATACATTAAATAAAATATAATTTTTGAAAACGTTGAATATTTTACTTTTAACATTGACCAACTTTGAATACAATTTTATGAAGATTCTTGGTGTTGTATAAATAGTTGAAACCAAATTAAAATATCTCTAATTTCCAGGTCGTGAGATCATTTTTTCAGTTTTAATAGATGAAATCATAAAGAAACATTGGGAAAAAATGAACCGTTGTCTATGGAAAACTAATCAGCTCTAAGTTTATGGACTTAACACATGTGATATCAATATGAAGTCAATCGGACTTATAGTTTGGGCTGCAGAGAGGACACAAAAAAAAAACAACGTAAATGATGAATTCATAGAGAAGAAATCAAAAGTTGTCTATGGAAAACTAATCAGCTCTAGGTCTTTGCACTTTACACATATGATGTTAATATGAAGTCGATCAGACTTATAGTTTGGGCTGTAGAGAGGACACAAAAAAGATAAATGCTACGGCGTACGGCGTACAGCGTATACGCCATACACACAAACACATCACGACGAAACTCATAGTGTGCATTCTCTACATGATACCCATTGAGAAATTGATGTAAAAAAATACGCTTAAATTTTGCGAAATCATGACTCTTCCCTATTCCATAGTGTGGAGAGTAAAAATAGTGGAATTGATTTTAAACACGTTTTTAATTTTTATTTATTAAAAATATTAATTAATTTAAATGGAATTCCATCAAGACTTGACGATCAAAAAGTTAAATCTAATTAAATTAGTATTTTTTCACAATATTTTTACTCCTCACTAACCCAAGGAATATAGTGGGAGTTATGATTTCACAATTTATAAGGGTATTTTTTTTTTGCAGATTATCAACTAGTATCATGCTGAGATTGTATTCTGAAAGTTTCATCGCAATGTATCTGTGTGTGTGCTATATGCTGTGTGCTGCGTGCTATGTTGTACGGCGCGGCGTGTGTTTATTTTACTTTATCGATTATAGAATAAAGTACTCATTCGATTCTTTTCAAATTTTGCAAATATGTATATCTAATATTCGCTTAGACCCCATTAGATTTTGAAGGATATCTGAATAGTGCTTCTCATTTTTTTTAACTGTCAAATATTTCAAAGTGACCCCAAGCTAGAGAAAATTAAAATTTGATATTTTATTTTCAAATTGCTAAAATGGTACACCACTTACATATGGGTGGTCAGTTGCTTCTAAGGTATTAATATTACGGCACACACCTTTGATGGTATACTTAAAGTTGATGGTATACTTAAAGATTTATCCATCGGATTTTACCTTCTGTTGAGTCTATGAAATCAGAATTTCAAAATTAGAAAAAGAACATAGGGACTAGGGACTCTTCAAATATGTTTTAATTGTAAATTGCCAATATTTTTTTATTATTTAATTAGAAGCGTGAATATAGTATCGGCTATTTTTTACACTAGATATATTAATTTTTGTATTTTTTTACGTCTAAATAAAAGTTACTATTATTATTATAATAACGCACTATTTTGTGAAACCCTTGGTGAATTAAATAAATACATTGGCCTCAATATTTTCGATGAGCCAGCTTGATCGTTGAACCAATAAGCAATAGCCGTTGTGTTTGCTTGTAATGAATGCCAATTATCATACTAAAGATTAATCATGCATGCATAATTATAAGTGATGTTTATTTATCTATATAAATTACTCATATCCATAAAAACAAATCATATTGATTCCTAAAGCTGTATAGTCAATTCATCAATATGGAAAAGGTTTTTCGCTGTTTCGAAATATTTTAATTTGAACCGTCAATGGAAAACATTATTCGTATTATTTAAAACAATAGGCACAACCTACATACCATTCAAATCACCAGAGAAATAAAATCTGCCAACACAAATGAATTTTGACAAAATAATGGACATTGTATAAGTATAGAATTTACTATGTTTACTGTGAATTTTTTTTTTGCAATGTGCAATGTTTATTTTGTAAACAGTTCAATGTTTGCTGACCTTTTATTTTTGTAAAAAAATAGAAATATTCGTGGAAAAAGTGGTATCGGCAAACATCTTTATAATTTCCAACGGAGTTGAGGACCCAAAATTTGTGCTCTGCAGGCCACGTGATTTTTCCAGATATTAACCGATAATTTTACCTTATCCACGCTTCCTATTCGTGTGGTTATTTAACAGGTCTATGTATATTATTAACTGATGATGGAGATCGCGATACCACTTCCACGCCGGTGATGCTATAGGACCCATTGGTCCTGTTCACCCCCGGACGCAGCCGCAACGTCGGACAACACAATATCCACTAATCCAGCGAGTTCAACCACTACCCCCGAGAATCCAACCTCACACGTCAGGGCCTCCGATTGGTATCGAAATCGGTCGCTAAGTACACCCCGATTCAAGTCGGAGGGGATTGTCCCCGACCCCTCAGAACTATGAATAACAAACTGGAGGAGAGCGGTGGAGGACAGGGACGGCTGGAGAAGGATTCTGGAGGAAGCCTGGTCTAACACAGGGTTATAGCGCCAATGATGATGTGAAAAGATAGAGAACAAAAGGAATTTCATGTTTTAAATTTATTTCCCTTTATAAATAAATTGTACGATATTTTTTCTCTTTAAATTTTCATTTTTCTTATTCATTTTCTGTGGATTATTCAGCAATAGTTTGTGGATTCTCTGTTGAAACTCAGGTTGTTTTTTTCTTATAGTACTGATAAATAGATGTAGATTATAATGATGGAATCTGCGATTATGTCAAATTATCTACTCACAGAGCTGAACATTTGTAACAGTAGCCCACATAATTAATTATTCGTTAAGAGAGAATACAACGGGGCTTTTTATCATGCAAGAGAAAAAAATAACTTTATACAATTTACGTGATGGTGGTACAATAGTTTCATCAGATTGGTCATCGCGAAGGTATCTGTACGTCGCAAACATTGCCAAGAATAAAATTTGGAGGGAGCGGGGTCAGAGGATTTGGCCATTAGATATCCTGATCACGATCTTGCGGGCCATTCGATTTACCGTTTGTGTTAAGAAGGACGAGGTTGATAGTCTTAATAAGATATATGCCGCAAGACATCGCCATTGTTTCAGTGTTATTTTGCATCTTAATTATTGTTTTGTTTGCACTCGGTTATTCGGAATTTGTCAGCCTTAGGTGTGACTGCCCTCAGCTGTGAGCTTGTGACGCTTATTCTATTTTCTCTGTATTTCCCATAGCGTTGTTTTCCCGGACGAAAACGATCGTATATGGAATAGACTTCTCATATATTTTCCATGAATTTTTGAATTTAGAATAATAAAATATTATTCTTGTCTATTATGACAACATAATGACCTACATATATAGATTTTACCTTCCTTTATCGAGCATTTCTTGCGTGTGCAGAAATACATTTATTTATGTTTTATTCATCCGCGTGTTTCGACGTCACGATATTATGAAGTGTTTGTAATCGGTAACAATAATTAATTTAATTTTGTATTAGGTACTTACCTTAATATTGCATAGAACGCCGGCAGTTTGTGTTTACTTCTGTTACAGGCGTGAAGTGTTTCCTTTTTTCCTTTAATATTATCGGTTAACGATTAAAACTAGATTTGAGTGTTTGTGAAACTAAAATCGCTTGGATCAAAACTTGTTTTATAAGTGAAAAACTATGAATGAGTTGTTTACGTGCGTAATACGTTAACATTAAAATGTGTGCACCATATAATGCAATTTTAATTCGTATATGTTAATAGTTTAATAAACTTTATATTTTATAAATCATTGTTTATAATGGAGGACCGTTATTTAGGATTGACTGAATATAAGAAAAGCAAGCTGAAGAACTTCTTCAGAAGCAGTTGGATTTCAGACGGCTACAATTTACAGGTTAGTATAGGTACCTAATATAATGAAAAAAATGTTCCAAATCTATCGTTTTTCATAATAATTTAATTAACAATTTATTTTGTTTGCCTTTAGAAATTTTTGATTTACAATTTAAGTACAAAATATTATATTTTATACACACGAACATAAAATGTACATTTTATGAAATTCAATAAGTCAAAGAAAAAAATAATGACTTACAAAAGCGAGAAAGATAAAAAATCATGTTAAGGGGGTATATAAACTTAAACACCCCAATTATATATCACATTTCTCAAATATCTAAGTTAAACAGTGTGTTTTTAAAAAAAAATTTTTTTCAACATTTCTCTAATGAATAAAATTCGCACTTAACAAAAATAAAGGGCAATATCATAAAACATGGCTTGTTTCGCATAGCCAACAAATAAGCAAAAGAGCCCTCGGAATGGTATTTTATCATAAAAATGAGATTATTGTTAATATGGGCATAAAATAAAAAAAAAGAATAGGTAATAAGTGAATTTCATTGAAATTTTCAAATGCTGTTTTCGTAAAAACAAAAATGTGTACTTATGAAATGTACTTCAGTGTACCTACTTATTTTCTGTTTATACCTATTAGGATAAAAAGACAAAAAATGGAACCAGCCACTTGGTTTAAGGGTATATCCTTTCTGCATTTTACTTGCTTCCTTAAAAGGATACAAAAAGTATTTAAGTCGTTGTTAAAATATAAATTAAGATTCCGAGAAAAAAGTTAAGAGTCGTCTTTAAAAATGTAGATGTAGGTTAGTAAACTATTGAAGGTTTAGAAAGTCATGATGCCATGATAGGGTGCATGTGAATTTATCATTAAAAGCATAGGTACAACAATGAAGTAAAACCAGACATAGGTAATAATGAAGTGTTGTGGGCCTATAGATAGACATTAGGTAGGTACCTATGTACATACATTACACAACTCCCAACAGACAAGATATTGTGTAAGTCATGGTTGCATTATTGTGGTGAAGTCATATTATCGAAACCGTACTTTGTCGAATAACAATAAATTATTAATTATTTTTGTTCAGGATGTATTGGTCATTACTTCGGTGCAGTATGTTTTTGAAGGAAAACCGTCTCATACGATTAAGGCAGAATGTAGGTAATTACATATATAGCCCACGTCCCATATGCATAATGTATAATGTCTTTTTGACAATTTTTTAACTCAATGGAGACGAAATTGGAATATTATAGAAAAACCTGGAACTCAATGTACCTACTGGACTTGCGACCTGTCATCGGATGGTTTACATGATCACTTTATGCACTTGCGCAACGTTCACCAATTGTGCCTTCTTATTGATTTCCCTTGTCAATCCTTGGATGGGTGGATGGCAGAGCGGTTAGCGCGCTGGGTTAGTAATCCAGTGGTCGCGAGTTCGAATCCTGCCTCGACCGATCTCGTTCACCTATAGGACAAGCATTTATGCTTAGTTTAGGGAACGTAGGAAGATGTATATGTACTTGTTTAACAAGGACATATTCATTTTTTTATTAAAAAAAAAAAAAAATCCAATTTTGAAAGTTCTATATATTTTAATAATGAGAAACAGATAATTTGAAAATAAGATAATTAATTGAGAAGTTGTTTTTTTGTAAATAATGAAAGCATGCAACAGTCCTTATCCATAGGTGACAGTGTTCTCGCACATATGTCACCACTGAACTGCGCCAGAAATATTATTTCATTTTTGACTTTTTTACCTACTTTTACCAATGTGTATAATGTTTCTTTATGTCTCTTCTTCCCATTTGGCCTCATGACTGAAGATAAGCGACCTATCATCTCAAATGGTAATAGGCCTGCATGATGAATGGTCTGGAGCAGATCGAAGGACTTCAATAATTGATGATCCTGTAGCAGACCTAACAATTTCAATCTATCGGGTCGGTGAACGACTATTGGATCTTCTATATCCTCGACGCATCACATTATGACGAACTTCTCAAGGTTATATCAAGAAACCTCCTGGCAATATGTCCATAAACTGAAGGAACCGACGTAGTAGTATAAATAAAATAGGTACAATATTTTGAAAACAATTATTCTATAGAAATTAGTAATAAATGCACACTTAGATTATTCACTAAACCCATTGCCAAGGACGAAAACTTTTCGATTCTTGGGAAATACTCCAAATTTTATGATTTTTTTGACTGTCCAGAACTGCTTGAAAGGCTTTTTGTACCACCCAACTACATAAGGGGTAGAGGACGGACATAATCCTCTGAACGTCCCCAATTCCAGGACGGATGTAGTGATTGATCTCTCTCTCGGACGAGGTAGCCGTCATCGAACCGCATATAACACTATAATTGGCAGCAGCTGTCGTGTGATTACGAAAAAAATCATTTTATATAATCCTACGGTTAAACGTTTAATTTTCAAATTCCGTTTCTGTAGATTCGCCCATTGTTGATTACCTAATAGACCCATACAGATTCTGGAAAAATAAACAAGTATTTTCCAAAGACTTGGGAGATAGTGTTTCCCCTTGAGCTTGGCTTAAACTATTAAACTATTGACTGATCTTCTTTTGGGTTTTAAGAAAAGGTATTCCACCTATCCAGTTATTGTGTTTGAAATGATACCTCACGCATTTCGGGATCCTTTTCTTGGGACTTGAAAATTTTTTTCCTACTCTGTCTATAGATTTTCATTTTGGTTTCTTATGGCTTCTTGGTATTACTACGTAAATCTGATAGTCACTGTAGCTCTTGGTCTAATAGCCTCCTTCGCCTATTGATTACAATTAATGTTTTCGTTGTCTGGATGTATCTCATCAGGATTTTATGTACTAATGTAATATACCTACTGAATGTCCATACAATTCAATTGTGTTATTGATTCTTTTTATTTCGACAGTACCTACATGCATTCCAACGACGTTTAATACCACTCACGTACACGAAATATTAAACGAAATAGATGTAAAATTTTGAAATAGTTATGTTTCAACAATAATACATCGTAGGTTTGAAATTTGTGCATTAATAATAACATATATTATTATTCTAATAATAATTATTTGCGTGGCTGTAATTTGCGAAATTGGATAAGTTGTAACAAAATCAACTTCATACGTCAATAACATCGGTCTTGTTACATTAATAAATAATGACAAATAATGCATTTT
Source organism: Molanna angustata (assembly GCA_963576475.1). Taxonomy (NCBI): domain Eukaryota; kingdom Metazoa; phylum Arthropoda; class Insecta; order Trichoptera; family Molannidae; genus Molanna; species Molanna angustata. Next base: position 15,965,560 of record OY754974.1, on the reverse strand, counting down.
TGTGTTGTACAATCGCGCCAATTACGGATAATTTACAAAACCTAAATTTTGCCGAGTATGCATTAGTGGGAGGAAAAGCGATTAAAAAGTAGGTAGGTACAATTTGAAAATTGTGCGTGGTAAATTCATAATTAATGATTGATATTTTTCTAAATAAGGTGAATGTATTGTTTCAGAATCTACAATAAATAAAATAGGATAGTAATTCTTAATTATCTCTTCGTTTCCCATTGAATTTCTTTCATTGAAAAAAATATTTTTGGCTATACAAGGTTGGGAAATGTAGGTATAACTTATACATTGTTAATAATCAATTAAATATGGCTACCTATTAAAAATCAATATTAAACACTGAACATATGAATGATTTTAAAATTTCGAGATGTTTCATAAGGCAATGCACACCCGCGCATTTGTTGCTGGTTACCTCACTTTGTGGGATACGCCGTGATGCTATGAATGAATGAATCTTAGAACCATACTTATTATGACAAATAGATGATCAGATCAAATGTTTTACATTACACCATGCTGTGCACCCAAAACATTTTGGGTTATAAAATTTCGAAGTACGGGCTTTTTAATTATTGTATTTTTTATCGGCAAATAGCTTGACAACTTTCGGCGGAGTGGGGACGCCGGGAGGTTTGCACATCTACAACCAAGCAAATAAAAACAAAGTTTCTTTATGCGCAGTCCACGTCATCTTTCAAGATATTTATCGAGTTTATTTATTTATTTAAGACACCAACAGAACATTGGAATATAAACACATGCAAGTCAAAACATGATATAAACACATAAGGTCTCCAATGCTCTAATGACAGGCGTCTAAGTATACTAAGTTGATATCAAATTATGTTTGAACAATCATCGCTTGAAACGTATTTACAATAATAGGATTTGCAATCATAAAGTTTGCAATAAATCTTATCTACAAAAAAAAGAAATATATGTATGATGTTATGTACCTACCTACGTTAAATATTTAACACGCACCCAATAACTAGTTGACAAATTCAGGTGATTTACGATATTTATGTTTACTACTGTCTCACAGATCCAGCCACAATTAAAAAATGGGTTGCCATTGGGAATCGAACCTGGAACTTCTGATTCAGGAGAACCACGAAAACCGACGATTGATTTGTTTATTTGTGTATATTTTCAACATGTTCATAGCATGCATCGTCTTCCATAAGTGTCTTACTTATTGATTTATAAAGATGGTGCACGGAACTAAACAGATCAAGACGGGTGACAAATTTCACATGATCGAAATACTTCGCGTGGTTTGCCCTGCGTGATGACGTCATTTTGTATGCGTAATGCGTTTCTCTGCAAATTTATGTCGTCGAAAATGATTCAACTGTGACATGTAATACTTCATTCGCAATGATTTGTTTGTGTCTGCAATTATTTTAGAACACCGCATCGCAAGTAATTCCGAGATTCTTTTGTTTATTTTTTGCGAAACTTTTTAGTGCGTGAATCACACATTTCTTCGTTCCACCAGTCTAACTAAAATCCTCTTTTAGTAATGTCTCACCAATTTTATTTCCGTGTTGTAAGTATATAGCAATATAATTCTAACACCAAGTAAGCGTAGGCAAAACTTTTTTTAAAGTAATTCAATTCAAAGAATTTCTCTCTGTCTCCGATGGCGCTACGCCCAAATCGAGCTTTGGCCTCCTGCAATAATCTAACTAAAGATTCGCTGTTATAGCTTTATACAAAGCATATGGAACGAGTCCCACAACGAGCCAATTTTCACAGGCATGACACCCCTATATCTGGAAATGCAGCGTGGAGGTGCAATTTTCAATCTTTTGCAGTTGGAGATGTTCTTCTTTTCCCTCCAGGGCTGTGTTCAGATACAACGCTCGACGTCGGGCGTCGGATGTACCTGAAGTTGCAGATTATGGCGTTTTTCACACCAATCTCACTGAACTCTTTCGAGCGGCGTTTCAATCTGAACACAGCATCGAGCGTTTTAAATGTCAATTATCATACATGTTTCTTTTTAGTTTATATTTTCATCGAAAGATAACAATAATAATAATAATAATTTAAGACTTTTATTGAGTTAAACAATGTGTCGGACTTATTTCCCGCAGTCAATTTCTACCAGTTAATCACCAAAGTCAACAATTGGGCAGTGGTGTAAATAATGATCTCTGACCTTTTATTGGAAATTGTTGAATGATATTTTAATAAATTAATCTCATTTTGAATGCATATTGTCATCATAAATAATGTCAACTGACATAATATGTTGCATTCGCCTACAACGATATTTGAATAAATATGAATAAATATGTTTACTTCATTCCTTATAACCCATCCTATAATCATGCACATCCTTCTTATACTTATTACAATATATGAAATGCTTTTTTTATTAAATTTTTTGTAACTGTCATTTTTCTGTACTTTCTGGGATTGGTATATAATTGGTCTCATTTCTGTAAATCGTTTGTGTATTGTAAGTGTTAACATGACTGTTTACTAATCCAAATAAATAAATAAATAAATAATAGATACCACAGAAACAAATAGAAGTCATCATTCCACAGATAAAATCAACAGATACTATAACAACTGTCAGAGCGTTTTTCCCCCGACAATTTAACCGAGCGTTTGATGCGTACACTTGACGTTCAATCTGAACGCCACAGAATATCTTTCGAGCGTCTGTTTCCGGTCATTACGAACGGCTTAGAGCGTTACTAAGTACACTCAGCGTTCATTGTGAACGTAGGCCAGAGGGCTGAGTTCACGCAGTGAAAATTTATAGAAAATCTGATAGACCCGATGGGCGGCCTGCTCAGTGGGAAGAATAACCTTTTTATTTTTTTCTGACGCGAGGATTCGACTTAAATCTTCCTGGGTTATCCCTGACTTTTGAATTTCCCAATTTTTCACAGGACACGGAAACATTAAAAGTTATCTTCTCTGATTTAGTCAGTTCTGTCAATTCCCGGACCAAACTCCGGAATTTGTCTGTGGGATTGCTGCCACCCAATGGTGTCCTCTTATAGATCGGAGCTCCTCATTGCTGTCTATGGGCCTCTTCAAGGTCCCATTGGCCATGCGGATTTTGTGATCTCGAATAACAATTTTAAAGCCTTTAAGAAGTTCTCTCATATTTATTTTTTTACAGAGATTACAGAATTTTTTTTCTTGGTCACATCTCTGATGCTTTTTATTTAAAAAGATCTGAAGTCGATGCCAGTCTACGAGTGTAAATCTTCCATTCACATTCGTAGATTGTTCTTTTTGTACTATGGTGCCGAAATTGCCAATCTAGAGGGCTCCTTGAGCTAATTTTCGTGCTATGCATTTTTTTGCTGTCGTTCACTTAGCGTTCTGTGAAGGGGCCGTTTGCCCCATATGCAGAGTGGGTGGTGGTGGAAGTAGTGGAGTCTTACTTGTATTTGATTCTTACAAGACTTCATTTTGCAAGCTCTGTCTCAGTCTTGCAATAGACTGCAGACGGCATACAGTCTCGATTATGCTGGTCTTGAATTGTATATAAGATTTAAGCCAAGACTGGTTTTGGCCATTACTAATTCATTCAGACCATGATTAATAAATCTATTCTATAATAATATAGTTGTATCTGTTATCGGGTTCCAAATTTTTGGTATCATTTACCTTTCACTTAATTGTGAATTAATTTTATAGTATGCAATTATCTTAGCATCATAAATTGTATGCCATTCGATCTATGTTATATATTGCCACACCTTAGATAGTTTCAAATTGTATAGTATCTACATAATATAATATTTCCATGTATCGTTTTATTTTGACGGTACGTGGTTCTAGGTGCAATATTGTTTTTATTATTATTACATATATACATAATATTACGCCATGTCCCTAATGGGGTAGGCAGAGAGAATTGGACCCCAAATTTTTCTGTCTTGGCAGAGTTGGCACCCATCCATCGCCTCGTCAACATTCATACATCGTTTCATAGACATACAAGTTCATCTGATGTTTAGGCTTCTTACATTTCGCTCTTTCAGAATGTCATTCACAAGTAAGAGCCATCCTTTTCTTGGACGACGCCGACCTCTCATCCCATTTCTGTATATTTTCTTAGTCAGGCGTTCCTCTTTCGTTCTCCCCTTGAGGCCAAACCATTTTATTGATCACATCTGTCTTTATTTTACATTCTTTCCTAATGTCCTCGTTTTTTATCCTTATTCTCTTCAATCTCATTTCAACTATATTTACTCTGCTTTCATGCGACTTCTGCCATGTCCACGTGTCACTTGCATACGTCAGGGTTAGGACTTCCCAACTAATACATTGTGAATGGCAACTTTGGCTTCCTTGGATATGTCGCGATCATTCATTATTGGTATTAATACTCCATTCACTCTATTTCCTGCCATTACTCATATTTTAAAATTCATTTCGAGCCATCCATTCCTTTGAAACAAACTTTAAATACAAATATTCGTAAACTTGCTCGTCTTACTCTCTTTCAAATAACTTTTGACTTAAAATCATTCTCAATCCATTTTGCAAACATCCATCATATACCATATTTATTATACTTTTCAGGGAGGCAAGTTTGGTCTACAGGCGGAATCAAAACATTTCATGTTTACCCATATCGTGGATATATCTGACACAAGCCTTACAAGAGTTTACAAGTATAATTGCGCGGGTAGTCACTCTCTCCATGAACTTTTTTATTATTAACTAGTTGCATGTAACACATGAGATCCTACTGTCGATGTATAGTATGTATAATTGAAGAATACGTACCAAACTATAAACACTTAAACGCAAATTTATAAACATTTTAAGATATTTTGTTTTCCAACTGTCGATTCGTTTAAGATAATTCAATTCTCTTAATGAATCGTCATTATTAAGCCAAGATGCGTGTACGAAGGAAAATTTTGTATGGTGTAGTGGACTTTTTGCATGCTAATAGTACCAACTAGAGGCCTCGCAGCATATATGTTCCCATACATGGATTTTCTCAGAATTCGGAGTAGAACATTTTATGTGTGTGTGTGTGTGTGTGTGTGTGTGTGTGTGTGTGTGTGTGTGTGTGTGTGTGTGTGTGTGTGTGTGTGTGTGTGTGTGTGTGTGTGTGTGTGTGTGTGTGTGTGTGTGTGTGTGTGTGTGTGTGTGTGTGTGTGTGTGTGTGTGAGGGTGTGTGTGTGTGTGTGTCCCTTATAACTTTTGATCCGCTCAATTTACAGAGCCCAAATTTTCAGAATATATAGACAGTTATAGGCCTACAAAACTTTTATACTCAGAATTGTGAATTTTTGTTTCAGTCAGGGGTTATCAACTTTTGAAATTTTGATTTATTTTCCCATATATCTCAGAAACCGTAAAAGCTAGAACGCTGAAAATTGGTATAAACATAGACAAATACAAAATCTGAAATTAACTTTTTCAAAAAAATTCCAGGGTTTCTCAAACATTTTTTATTAAGAAAAATATTTTTTTTATGATAAATTTATGAGTTTAACTGCCTATATTTCCAAATTTTTTGAAAATACCGAAAAAAGCCGAAACACTCCAACTAGATAATTTAATTTTCTATAAAAATTATCAACATTGTATTAGCACATCCCAAAATTTTTTAAACAATTTTTATAAAAATTGAATTTAGTGACGACATTGCTTCATACAATTTGTATGGCAGTCGCTTATACACAATATGTAAGAAGACTTAATAGTTTGATAGGTACTTAATATCCAAACGTACATACAGAACCATCATGCTGTTTTGATATTCCGGGTAGGAAAAGAGGACTGACCTCCATACTGTCCTATCTTGACATACCTAGGTATATACCAACATGTGTTAAAATTTTCAATAATTTGGATTTATGGGTTTATAGTTTGATTCTTATTCTTCAACTATACATACTATCGCTATCGACAATTGGATCTCATCTGTTACATGCAACTAGTATGTATTTATGGGTTTATAGTTTGGTACTTATTCAAGTTATTCTTCAACAATACGTACTATCGCTATCGACAGTTGGATCTCATGTGTTACATGCAACTAGTATTATATTTATTCTTCTTTTATTGAGACTCACGTACACCAAAATATGTACACATTGTAGGCCTTTGTAGATCACTTAGACGACTTGAGCCAAAGCTCCTGGATTCTATTATCGGTGAATGAATGAATAATATATTTCCAACAGTATAAATATTACAAAGAAACAAAATACAATTTAATTTATACCAAATTACAATTTTACAATATTTTTCTCCACACATTTGAAAATTTTACTGCGCTCGCTAGACATAGTCTGTTCTGAGGCAGTACTAATTTGAATTTGCTATGGCTACTCTGCGATCATATGATTTGTTTTCTTCACATATTCCATTCACTTAGAACATCGACAACTAGGATGAAAAACTCTAAAACCTCTATCTCAAAAAATCTAAGAGTTCCGAAGCAGATCCGTCTCTACCAATCTGCTTCAGCCACCGAGTAACGAGGTCTTTGAAATTTTTCCCATCATGCGATATGTTTTGTTCAATACCCATCATTATTTTATTAAAAAGCCTTGGTGCCAAAAAACTATATTGACAGTGCGCATATGTCGTTCTTGGTTGTGGCGGTCTTAGCTGATGTCTGTTTCTAGTGCCATGTACCAGTATATAGTCCGGTTAGAACTCAGCAGTGTTCTTATGCAAATGATACAGAATCAGTATGTGGAGAAACAATTTTTCTTTTCAGACTTTTTTTGTAAGACGATCATCATCATCATTATTCATCATCATCATTGGCACTACAGTCCGCTACGGACCCTGGCCTCCTCCAGAAATTGTCTCCGTCCCTCCCTGTCAACCGCCAGTCTTCTCCAATTTATCAGGTCCATTTCTCTTATATCACACAGCACGTCGTCCAGCCATCTCAACCTAGGTCTGCCTCTACTTCTTCTGCCTTCGGGACATGTGTCTAATACCTTTTTAGAAATACGGTCATCATCCATCCGGCAAACATGTCCAAGCCAACGTAGGCGCTGAATTTTAATAAATTGGACTACATTCGTGTCTTTGTACATTGCCTCTAGCTCATGATTATACCATATTCTCCAGGCCCCTCCATCGTTAGTTGGGCCAAAGATTTTCCTTAATATCTTTCTTTCGAACACCAATAACATTTTTTCGTCCCTTTTAGTCAGTGCCCAACATTCTGCTCCGTATGTCAGGACTGGTCAGTGGTCGGAGAAGAGTTTTGTATATAAGGACCTTAGTGTTTCGCAAGATTAATCTTGACTTGAAATGTTTGAATAGTATATAATAACATATATCATTATTACTTTATGGTTAAACCACATCGAGGATTTTTTTTTCATCTGATATAGGTACGATTTACGATGTATATATCTTTCAATCATATATTCTCGTCTAATATCCTTGTTTCTTATTTGGAAATGGATTTAATTTGCATTCGAGCAAGATATAATATTCAGATTTAATTCATTCAATTTTATTATTGAAATCTGCAATACGATAAGGAAATCTTGTTGAAGTTAACACGTACAAACGTACAGGGACCTTCCATTAAACCTGATATAACACCGGTATGAGATAATCATAATAAACCTTTAACAGATGATGCAATAATTAGCTGTGTCCACTTCTAACAAAGTAACTGTCTATGATATTACTTTTACCTATACTTACCTACATATATTAACTAACCAACATGAAACTGTTAGATTCAACCCAACTAACCTACACTTACCTTCCTTCATACAGTTACATTTTGCTCATAGCAACAGAACCTACAGCTTGCATCACAACACTGCATCACTGTGAATAACGTTATATAACAAGTAAATGAAAAAAGACACCCTTTTCAAAGTTTTCTTCACGTTGAAATGTTTTGTTCAGTAAATACTCCTGATTCTATGCAATAAGTATTGCATTATTGTTTACATTGTAAATACAAAATTGTTCAATTATGTAGATATTATATTACAAATATAAAAAAATACTTGGTATTTGTTTTAAAGAAATTTATTTGAATATTGACGCGTTTCCTGCAAGGCGCATCGTCAGAATAATCAGTATTTAATAAGTATTTTTTTATATTTGTAATATATCTACATACAATGGAGTTCTATCAAGAATTGTCGATCGACAAACTAAACTTAGTTGTTCAATTAAATCAAATGAATCAAGCTACAAACAGTTTAAACATGCATCGTCACCAAAACGCAATTACACTAAGGCTGGGTTGGTTCAACAAAAGTATCTGTAATAGTATAGTTAAAATACTTTGATTTCATAAACTTGTTCAAAATTGTGTCGTTTGACGGCATTAGATTTCAATGAAACAACCAAGTATTGCACAATTTTATGAAATCAAAGTATTTTAACTATACTATTACTGATACTTTTGTTCGAGAAACACAACCTAAGTTTGTATGAAATACAAAATTGTTCAATTGTTTGTATGAAATACAAGATATCAAATGAATCAAGCAGTTTTAACATGCATTGTCATCTGGAATACAGAAATTCTGAAAGTTGCAACTGGTCGGTCGATCGATCGGTAAATTTCATTACGTACAGACTAAGTTAAATAAAAAAGTGTAAAAATAATTGAGGGATGGATTTTTTCAAAATCGATGATTAACAAAAGACATGCAAGTATTGTAACCTAATGTATTGACTTAAGAAATAAGAATGATTTATAAAAACGTCCCTAAAACTGAGGGTATATGTGTCACTTAAAGAACAAGCCAAAACTAGGCTTGCAAGACTGCAAGAGCCTTGCGAAGTTGCAAAATTTTATAACCCATCATTTTAGTTGCAAAGTAAGCAATATTACTGACTATCCCACTATCGAAATTTTACCATAAATTGATTTTATTTTCATTTTTCATTACAATTACTGAATTTTAACATATAAATATAAAGCCATGTACCGGCCTATACTCTCATGTAAGGTAGATGTTAGTAAAGTTTGGTACGAGTGTAATCTGCAGTGTAACGCGTGTATTCCAAACCCTCATGTCCGAGATAACGGTAAGTGCTGATACGTTTCTTAATTTTAATAAAACTAAGTGCAAATAATTTATACCGCAATTATTAATTTATTTTCTGTATACCTAATATATAAAAAAAATATTACAAAATATATATTATTACTGGGCCCGGACAGACGTTGTTCTGCCACAGACCATTCTATGTAAACCGCATTTTATATAGACCTCATTTTATGTATTTTACCCCATTTTATTTTATTTAAAAAATAAAAGGTATTTGTTATTTATATGTAGGTACCTAATGTTGATCTTATATGAGAAAATAAGAGGTATTTATAATTAATATCTAGGTACCTAATGTTGATCTTATACGAGAAAATAAAAGATAGTTGTCGTTTATATATAGGTACCTAATGTTGATCTTATACGAGAATATAAAATGTACCTAATAATGTGTTTATATGAGCAAATAAAAGGTATTTGTTATTTATATATAGGTACCTAATGTTGATCATATATGAGAAAATAAAAGGCATTTTTTTATATATAGATACCAAAATGTTGATTTTATTAGAGAAAATATAAGGTATTTGTTATTTATATAAAGGTACCTAATTAATGGAATATAATATATTCCACGGGTGTGAATGTGAAAATTGCAATTTTATCATTGTTCGTAATTTGTTTTCAAAGCGATAGAGGTTTGGAGGCAGAATTGCCACCTATCGGTGACTTTCGAGAGTTTGGGTTGTGTTAGAAAACTAACAAATCGTAATAGAATTTCCATACATTTTTCGTAAGTTTGTTTTATTTTTTTTATTTTTTTAGAGCTTCGCCGCTAAGGGTTTTTGTTTTTCCCGTAGTATGTGCGCGTTTGTCTATCTATTGATGTAGGAATTGTTGCGATCGGCCAGGGACAGCTCTTGTAAATAATTACCTTTTTTTCTCCTACACTACATAAATATATAAATGGTAATAATGTATACATGTAAGTGATGCTGGGCATGCCAATTTTTTTTTATATTTGTATCACCTGTATATTTTGTCCAGTTATTGTTTGTATACTTTGTATAAAATAAAATAAAATATGAGAAAATAAGAGTTATTTGTTATTTTTATATAAAGGTACCTAATGTTGATCTAGTAAAGTTTAATTTAGTGGTATGTTATCTAGATGCGTATACCTCGCCCAGCGAAAAAATGCGGATGACATAACCTGTGCATAAACCAATTTTAGTGCAGAAAAATACTCTAATTTGTATTAACCAATAAAATTAGTTGGCTTTCGACGTTGTGCAGCGAATTACGTGTCACTTTTTCCCCGACCTTTGCATCCATAGATTTTCAACATCGCTTTATAAAACTGTCACCCGCATTCTCTTGTTTGTAGAGTCCCAATACAGACGTAAATATATTTGTTCACACCGCCTTCTGTTGTAAACTACATACATACATACATACATACATACATACCATCACGCCATATCCCTTACGGGGTAAGCAGAGAGAACCGAGCGCCATAATCCTCTATTTTTGCATACATTCCTAGCTTCCTTTACATCCATGCATCGTCTCATACATGCTCGTCGATTATTCAAGCTTCTTATATTTCCTTCTTTCAAAATGTCATTCACATGGTCATGCCATTTCTGGGGCGGCCCCTGCTATTCACTCCATCTCTTACACCCATGTATATTTTTTTGGTCAGTCGTTCATCATTCATTCTTTCAATATGTCCAAACCACCTCAAGGAATTCACTTTCATTTTATTTATAATACTCTTCTTAATCTTGCATTCCCTCCTTATGTCCTCATTTTTTATTCTATCATATATCGTTCTATTACATACTCTTCTTAGTGATCTAACACAACTTAAAAATGAATTACTACCCTTTTTTCCTATAAAAATTCTTGGTGGGGTGAAGAGATGTCAAAATTTGTGATTATATGTATTTTAAGATGAGAAATCTAAAAAGTAAAATTAAAATATTCGTAATTTTTTTTTTCATATCTCTATAACAGCGCCACCTATCGAGTCCAAAACTATTCTATCTTTCATATCTCTATAACAGCGCCACCTATCGAGTCCAAAACTATTCTATCTTTCATATCTCTATAACAGCGCCACCTATCGAGTCCAAAACTATTCTATCTTTCATATCTCTATAACAGCGCCACCTATCGAGTCCAAAACTATTCTATCTTTCATATCTCTATAACAGCGCCACCTATCGAGTCCAAAACTATTCTATCTTTCATATCTCTATAACAGCGCCACCTATCGAGTCCAAAACTATTCTATCTTTCATATCTCTATAACAGCGCCACCTATCGAGTCCAAAACTATTCTATCTTTCATATCTCTATAACAGCGCCACCTATCGAGTCCAAAACTATTCTATCTTTCATATCTCTATAACAGCGCCACCTATCGAGTCCAAAACTATTCTATCTTTCATATCTCTATAACAGCGCCACCTATCGAGTCCAAAACTATTCTATCTTTCATATCTCTATAACAGCGCCACCTATCGAGTCCAAAACTATTCTATCTTTCATATCTCTATAACAGCGCCACCTATCGAGTCCAAAACTATTCTATCTTTCATATCTCTATAACAGCGCCACCTATCGAGTCCAAAACTATTCTATCTTTCAATCCGAAGTTGGGCGATTTATAATATTTGAAATTGCATTGATTCTTCTATCGAAAATCGATGGAGCGTTCATTATTCAACTGCTCTTTCGATTCTTTGAAATGATTGAGAACTAACGAACTGGATCACAGGATATCAAGAATACAAGACAGGGTCTTGTATACAAGAGCGTGATAAGACCTGTATAAGCTAAGCTTACGGTAGTGAGACTTGGGCAACTACTAAAAACCACACCCAGGGCACGCATGTTGTTGAAATGGATGCTACGTTGGATGTCTGGAGTTACAAAACATGACAGAATCCGCAACGAGTGTATGCGAGGTAACCTCGGCGTCCGTGACATTACGGACAAACTCCAAGAAAATCGCCTGCACTACTAACTCAAAGACTACCTGAATATATTGGCAATGAGGTAATGAGTTTTAAACTGTCGGGACTACATGTGGTTAGAAGGCCAAAGATCTGATGGCGTGATGTGGTTCGGAATCATGCGTGATCGTCGAGGATGTAGCCCAGGACGGCAGGACTGAGCAAATTGGAGTAGGACCATGTGGGATAATTGCTAAGAGGATTGAATGGATCAATATTCAATGAAGATTAGTAATCCGGGTATTCAAATTCAGCTGTAGTTTCTAAAACAGATTGATCCATAGGCAATCTCAATATGGAGACTAATGATACCATATTAGTCATGTGTAGTTAGTTTCAATTCCATAATCAAATTCAATGCTATATAAATATAAAATATGGTTTTGGTCCATTACGGTACAATAGTTTTTACAATAACAAAGTAACAAATATAACTACATCAACTTATATCATAACGAGTTGGTAGATCATGGGCGAGAAAGATGTTTGAACAGTTAGTCCATCTAAGTTTACACTCACAGTTAGAGAAATCCAATAACTCTACAATACGATATCCCTACTTATACCACTAAAAACTTGCTTTCTTGCTAAACTAGGTAACGTTACTAAATAATAACAGATCAAAGCATTATGCAATAGTGTTTATATTAGTACAAGTTACATTAAAATCTTATACTTTATATTAGGTTCATGTAATATAAGTGTGCAGTATAAGTGTGAATAATAAACAATTAGAACAATTTGACGAATATTTATTTGTATTTGGGAAGTATGTTTCAAAGGAATGGACGGCTCGAAAGTATATTGAAATAAGAGTAATGCCAGGAAACAGATTGAATGGATTATTGATACCTATTATGAATGATCGCGACATATCAAAGGAAGTCAAAGTTGCCATTCACGATGTATTTGTAGTCCCAACCCTGACGTATGCAAATGACACGTGGACATGATAGAAGACGCATGAAAGCAGAATAAATAAAGTTGAAATGAGATTGCTGAGAAGAATATGTAATAAAACGATTTAAGATAGGGTAAGAAATGAGGACATTAGGAAAGAATGCAAAATAAAGTGAATACATTGAGATGGTTTGGCCACATGGGAAAATGAATAAAGAACGCCTGACGAAGAAAATATACAATGCGAACAGGAATGAGATGAGAGGTCAGGGACGTCCAAGAAAAGGATGGCTCGACCATTTGAACGACAACAGACTATTTATGGATATTGATGAGGCGATGGATGCGTGCTAGGATAGAAAAATGTGGTGTTCGATTTTATTTTCCTACACCGCTAGGGACATGGCGTGATAGAATATATTGTATGTATGTTGGTTTATGTAAATAAATATATATGAATGTCAATTTTATTGAATTCACTAGCAGCAAGATTTGAACAAGTACAAGACTGCCATGGGATGGAAACACTTGTTAGTTAGATGAAATTGCCTTACGCCAATAAACTCGCCATGTGTGCGGTGCAATGAAGTGTTGATTATTATTATTAAGACTAGTCTTGCATATCTGGTCTTGCAGAAACACACAGTCTTTTGATTTGGCATTTTATGTGACTAAGACTATATAATAATTGAAAGACTAACACAGGTTAGGTTGTTAGTTAAATAATTGGGTAAGTAACAAATCCGTATATAATATCGTTTTTAAAGTTTACTACGTGGCATCAAATCCGTATATACTATCGTCTTAAAACTTCACTGCTTGGAATCAAATTCGTATATACTATCGTCTTAAAACTTCATTGCTTGGAATCAAATCCGTATATACTATCGTCATAAAACTTCACTGCTTTGAATCAAATTCGTATATACTATCGTCTTAAAACTTCATTGCTTGGAATCAAATCCGTATATACTATCGTCATAAAACTTCACTGCTTGGAATCAAATCCGTATATACTATCGTCTTAAAACTTCACTGCTTGGAATCAAATCCGTATATACTATCGTTTTAAAAATTCACTGCTTGGAATCAAATCTGTATATACTATCGTCTTAAAACTTCACGGCTTGGAATCAAATCCGTACTTATATACTATCGTCTTAGAACTTCATTGCTTGGAATCAAATCCTTATAATAGGTATAATACTCGTATTGTCTTAAAAGTTTACTGCTGGGCGTCGGTATAATTTTTTTCGTTCCAATGTATAAAAAATAAAGATAGGACGCGCTTAACTTCAAATGCTCGGTTCTCGTGTGATACTTTCTCGCAGTGGATGTGTAATTAAAAGTAAGTATTTAATAATGTGTAATGCAATAATTAATTGAATCTATAGTGACTAGCTAGGGTCGTCGACTTGTCAGAGTTCAAATAGACAAGACACGCGAGGCTCTTCTACCTCCAACTGACTGGACTATCGGTGATGGTCATCGTTGAGTACACGATATAATTATCAATAGAATGTATGTATGTATTATGTACAATCAATTTACACCGACATTTACCAGAATGTAAGAGAGTGATTATGGCGATGTTTAGCGTTCATGGAAAGAAAAACACTGTAAATACCTAGGTAAACATAAAAGTATATATATTTTGAATGATTTTTGTGTAAAACATCAAACTAATAAAGAATCTTAACAAATTCGAAGATGAGCAGATAGGATATTCGGGAATTTGAAATGTTTAATATATAATAGTAGATATAATCTCCTCTGAAGTACGCCAATTATCTGAAAAATTAAGTCTGACACTTGCGTTCTCCCAGTCCTAACATATAATTATGGCTGTGAAACTCAGAAATGGAGTTGGGAAGGGCGTCGCTCGAACCACAGCTTCCAGACTGAAAGAGTGCTGGGATGGCGACATAGAACAGCCAGAAGAAGTGTTGGACGATCTCAAACAAGGTGGTATAATTCTGATGATATAAGACCTCTGGCTGGAGGAGGTTTGGATGCGGTGTGCCCAAGAAAGAACTGTTGGGGTCTCAGGGGTAGGCCTTGTTCATTACTGGACGAAGTAGAAAGAAGAAGACGAAGTTTAATATTATTAAAGTAACAGGTCTCTCGGTAGCTAAGGCCCTAAAAAAGGAAGAGGACAGAAGCGGCTGCAGAAGTATTGTCGGGGAGGCAGCATTCGCTTATTACGATCTACAAGACATTCGAGAAAGAAAAACACGACTATGATTTTTATTTTTTTAAGAATTATTTAATGAACAAAAATGAAATGGAGAACCTTTTCACTTTCGTTTATTGTATCTTCGCTAAAAGGGGTCTTGATAAAGGCTTTTTCTTAACAAAGTTCCGGACAAATGTGTCTAATAATAATAGTGTTTATATAGCGCCGCGCCGTTTAATGATTCAGGATCATTTCAAGGGCGCTGATATTTATTTATGTTATGTACAGCTAGTATATAAAGGTGGGTATATTGCCATAAGGCAACCTCTTCCAACCAACTCGACCAATGTGAAGTCTTAGAAGTTAATTCGGTCGAATAGTATTTAGTAGGTAGGTACTTAAAAAAATAAAAACAATACAAAAATATGATCTCATATTATCATTAACGATCAGATATATAAATAAATAAATACTAGTCTTTAACTTGGTACATGACATTGGATAACTTATACACCAGACAGTTATTAGAAACTGCACGGTATTCCATAACCGGTAGTACCTACCCACCTTTATGGGCAATGGTTAATACTTCTTCGTCTTCTTTCCTTCGATGCTGACAACCAGAATTCTTTCATAAGGCCATCTAACAGTATAACTATGGTAATAAACGATGTGAAAGATACTTGAATATAATTTCAATAATCTCGATATTACCTATATACTACTTAACTGCTCGTCTGCATAACGTAAATATCGACAACAAATTCTTGCTAGTGGTCAAGCAGCAAGATTAGGTGTAGTTGTTTGCAATAAGCAAAATAGAAATCGCACGACTATCGTGGAAAATAAATTGCGAACTAAAAAAACCTTGTAAAATTAAAAATACAAAATTATACTCTGGTTTAAACAGAAGAAAATATGTACCAATATTATTAGATACATATAGATCTACACAGTACTACCTCGGTTTACGTTCTAAATCCGTTTGGAATGGAGTGAACTGTATCTCTCTGTGAGAAAGATAGTAAGCATTTTTATGTTCAGTCGGATTGCTCCTAGTGATGAGCAACAGTCTTACAGTCATGGTCTTAGTCTTGCGAGTCTTGCAAGACCGAGATCGCATTGTGTCGCTGCAAGACCAGGGGGTGCAAGATTGAATGCAAGAGGCTTGCGGTCTCGCAAAATATTATAATCTTATTTATTTTTAATTAAAAATTAAGCAATTCACTACTTACGTACACATTATATTATAAAGGCTTACCTCATAATTGGTGCTTTTTTGGTCTTATATAATTTTAATTTACTGAATTTTAACAGAAAAATAAAAAATATTTTTTTTTGTAAATGTTGCAAGACCTGCAAGACTTGTAAGACCATTACTGGGTATGCAAGACCAAGGCCAAGACGGCATCTGTAAATGCAAAATCCAGACCGGGGGTGCAAGATCAAGACCACCCCGGTATTACATTTGCTCATCACTAATTGTTCTTTGCAGTTTCTCTTGCATCGCGAGTGACTTGGAAACGGAAGCAATGGAAAGATATCTTTCAATAATATTATAAACGATGAATAAACATAATATTTTTTTAATGCATCGCACTTCTGCTAAAAACTAAATAAGAAAATAACAAAATAAATAAACAAATACAATATACCTAAGTTTGCTTTTGTTTGTTTGTGTTAAATATCAATTTAACTCATAATTAGGGGTCTAGCATTAGCTAATCATCTCACAAATCAAGATTGGAAACAACAGTTAAAAATGTATCTCCACCGGTAATCGAACTCTGGATCTCCAGCTTAGGAGTTATACATGTATCTTAGTAAGTCACGAAGGCTGACATAGGTATAATTAAAACGATTATATAACAATTTTGGAACATGCTAACCAGCTCTATAGATAAACAACTTGTTCATCACTTACAATGATTACATACTTCCCTAATATCTATATCTAATACCTCGATGAATGATGAATAGAAATGAAACATCCGGGATGACTATTGTGACTGATGATTGTGATATCTATTTAATAATTTATTTCCGACGACACGTACATTGATATTATAAACAAGGTCCCAAGTATATTTAGATTATACCTAAAAATAATCATATTTACAAACTTTGAATAACTGTATGAAGATTCTTTGGAAAATGCATAAAAAACAATCAAGAAACAAGTATGTAGTCCAATTATTGGATATATCTACTTTCATTATGTTCATTTACTTAACTTATATTTGTAACATGTGCCTGATAAAATTTGATGCGTTGATATCATTATGTAAACATTCTAAGACAATCGATTGAGCCTGTCCTAATAGGTACTATGTTTAATAGATCTCAAAATTGCAAAGAACCTATAGACATTGGCAAACAGTAAAACTCAAAACCCTGTAGTTAAAACTACCAGAGAAATAGAGGTAAGAAATTATATCAGAAACTATCGAGGCAAAGTATTTAGTAATTTAGTACCTAACTTAGTGGAAAATGAAGGACACGTCCTAGGAAAACTTTCAGAAAGAGAATATCGGAATTTTACCAAAGTATATTCAAAAGAGTAATTCATTAATTGAAAATAAGATAATCATATCGATAAATTGATCATCAAATGAATAACACAGTACATGTTTTTTTTACGATTG
Organism: Molanna angustata; assembly: GCA_963576475.1. Classification (NCBI taxonomy): domain Eukaryota; kingdom Metazoa; phylum Arthropoda; class Insecta; order Trichoptera; family Molannidae; genus Molanna; species Molanna angustata. Next base: position 15,947,808 of record OY754974.1, on the reverse strand, counting down.
ATTATTAAAGCGTAGATAGGGATATTTCAAATAATGATGAAATAAAATATGTAGGTATTCATTTATTGTGAACCATTTCTTGTCAGATTTTGTTTGATTTCAATTAGCTTCTTTAGTTAGTTGTTACGTTTAAAATTGTCGATCCCTAAAATTGACCTTAAACGTAGGTACGTGTAGAATTCACATATGTTTTCTAATTTAGATAGCAAAAATATAAAGTTTTGTTTTTTTTTCTAAAGTTGTGTATACAAAGTTGTGTTTTATTTTTATTTATATTTAAATAAAGTTTAGTATTTGTTAGTATTACCACTAACCACTATAGACATCTATAAACATTAAGTAAAGTTAACATTTCATTTTACGAATCAAGTGGTTACTGAATACAATCAAGTAATGTCGGTTCCATGTTGTATGATTATGGATCTTATTATTAGCGCCATCTTTCGGTGTAATCACTATGCGTGACAATAACCATTACATTATAAGCACTGATAGATGTTATATATGGAAGAGTAACTAAGTAACATTCTTTTGGAAAATTAATGGATCTTCATTGTAATACGTTTATATTATACCACGACGTCTTTCACTGAGTATAGATGCCGTCAAATTTCTTGAATCTTTTCGCCGTTGAGGGGGCGGTTTGCACACATACCAACCAAGCAATAAGAGACAAATAAGTGACGGGGTCAAGTTTTTTTCCCATAATTATAGGCAGTAACATCTGCGATTTTTTTTTCTGAAAAATAATCAGTTCAGGTTTCCAGAATTTGATTTTCCAATTTTAACATTTTTTCAACCATATTTGTGATTTCGATGATTCTTTTTTCATTAGAAAGGGGGTATGTTCCGATTGGTCACATTATAATTTGGTTAAAATCATAATGAAATCATCTAAAACTTTAAAAAATGAAAAAACGGTGATGATTCTCTACCATGTCGTCCGAATTCGATTAATCCTTTTTCATTAGAAATGGATAACTTCTGGGATGGTTTCGTCTGAACTAAGCCAATAGGTTTTATGATGGGAATCACGAGAAATGATGAAACTGTTCCTCAAGGGGTAAGCAGAGAGAAAAGATATATAAAAGAAAAAATATTTGGTGAAGTGTTTGGTGGATTTAGTTCTCGGGACTCTTCTTATAATATTATGCTATTCAAGTACCTGTCTACCTATTTTTTAAAAAAATAAAGTGGCCGGAAAGGTCCTTATTTCCTTGTTAGCAAACAATGTTAAAAATTGGACGGTTTATGCACATGATAAAATAAAGTTATTAGGTACAATAACTCAATAACTTTTTGTATATGTAGTGGACTACATGTTCATGTATTTAATTATAAACAGATAAGAATTACAACACAGAAGATGATTTATTATTTGCAGTGGAGAGTTATATAAAAAATGTTGGTTATTAGGCTAATTATAATGCATCGAATATAAGTGAAACTAATTTGTGTTAGCAAAACTTTAAAAAAAATCAATGGTTATTGAACCTTTGTTGAAACTACAGACTTTTGTGTTATATTGTAATACATTGTAAACACTTCCTTACACCTCTTGAGGCTGTTAATTATCCAACTGTCGATTCGTTTAAGAGAATTTAATTCTCTTGATGAAGTGACAATATTAAGCCAAGACGCATGTATGAAGGAACATTTTGTATGGTGTAGTGGATTTTTTGTATGCCAAAAACACCATCTTAGAGGCTTCGTAGCATATATGGTATATATGGATGAATTCAGAATTTGAAGTAGAACATTTTGTGTTTCTGTGTGTGTCTGTGTGTCCGTCCCCCCTTATAACTTTTGATCCGCTTAATTCATAGAGCCCAAAATTTCAAAATATATATATAGTTACAGGCCTACAAAACCTTTATACTCAGAATTTTTAATTTTTGTTTCAGTCAGGGGTTATCAAATTTTGAATTTTTTACTTTATTTTTCCATATATCTCAAAAACCATATAAGCTAGAACCCTGTAAATTGGTATAAATAGGCAAATACTAAATCACAAATTTGATTTTCAAAAAAAATCCAGAATTTCTCAAACATTTTCCAACTGTCGATTCGTTCATGAGAATTCAATTCTCTTAATGAATCGACATTATCCAACTGTCACACACACACCCTCACACACACACACGCACGCACGCACGCACGCACGCACGCACCCACAGACACACACACACAAAACTCACATAAAATGTTCTACTCCGAATTCTGAGTAAATCCATGTTTTGGAACATATATGCTGCGAGGCTCCTAGTTGGCGTTATTAGCATGCAAAAAGTCCACTATGCCATACAAAATTTTCCTTCGTACACGCATCTTGGCTTAATAATGTCGATTCATTCAGAGAATTGAATACTCATGAACGAATCGACAGTTGGAAAAGTTTGAGATGTACTACTATATGTAATGTTCATTTTTTTTTATAGAAAATTAAATTTTCTAGTTGGGATTTTTCGGCTTTTTTCGATATTTTTAAAAACTTTGGAAATATAGGCAGCTAAACACATAAATTTTTCATAAAACTAGTTGCATGTAACACATGAGATCCAACTGTCGATATCGATAGTATGTAGGTATAGTTGAAGAATAAGTACCAATCTATAAACCCATAAATACAAATTATTTAATATTTTAAGATATATGGTTTTCTATACAACACATGTACCTAGGTATGTATGTCAAGATAGGATAGTATGTCAGTCCTTTGATCCTACCCAGAATGTGAATACAGCATGATGGTATGTATGTATGTTTGGAGATTAGTATCAAATTATTAAGTCTTCTTAGATATTGTGAGTAGGCTACTTCCATACAAATTGTATGAAACAATGTCGTCACTAAATTCAATTTTTATAAAAATTGTTGAAAAAAATTTGCAATGTGCTAATACAATTTTAATATTTTTTATAGAAAATTAAATTTTCTAGTTGGGGTGTTTCGGCTTTTTTCGATATTTAAAAAAGAATTGGAAATATAGGCAGTTAAACTCATAAATTTATCATAAAAAAATATTTTTCTTAATCAAAAATGTTTCAGAAACCCTGGAATTTTTTTAAAAAAACCAATTTGAGATTTTGTATTTGTCTATATTTATACCAATTTTCAGCGTTCTAGCTTTTACGGTTTCTGAGATATATGGAAAAATAAATCAAAATTTCAAGAGTTGATAACCCCTGACTGAAACAAAAATTCACAATTCTAAGTATAAAAGTTTTGTAGGATTGTAATTTTTTATATATTTTAAAATTTTGGGCTCTGTAAATTAAGCGGATCAAAAGTTATAAGGGGGGACAGACAGACACACACACAGACACACACACACACACACATACACACCCTCACACACACACACACACACACACACACACACACACACACACACACACACACAAACACACACACACACACACACACACACACACACACACACAAAACTCACATAAAATGTTCTACTCCGAATTCTGAGTAAATCCATGTATGGGAACATATATGTTGCGAGGCCTCTACATAGTTGGTCGAGGCCTCTCTTGCATCTTGGCTTAATAATGTCGATTCATTCAGAGAATTGAATTCTCATGAACGAATCGACAGTTGGAATAATTTGGATAATTTACATAGCGCCGTTTTCGTAAATATCTCACCTCAAGGGCGCTGAAAATTGATAAAGATGTATCATTGGGATTTAAGATGTACTATTAAGATGTAGGTACAATCCATTAAGATGTACATTATGTACATTTGGTACATTAATAGATGTACCATTTTATCTCTGGTGAGATTTGCGAAAAAGGTGTGTTTTGAGATTTTTCTGAACGAAATTATATTTCCTGTCTGTCTGAGGGGTACGTGGGAGCTTATTCCATGCATCAGGTCATGCCACAGTAAACGCACGATTGCCGAAATTAGTTGTGTGCATCCATAGAATAATAATAAAACTATAGAATACTCATTCCCATACAATACCTCGCTGAAAAAGTGAAGCCGTTTTATTAGCCGGCTCGTGTCTATATATGTATGACTCTGCTGGTAGACATTGTTCGTATAGTAGGTACTTACTACTCGTTATGACTACGTAAATAATTTTACAAGCAGTTAAAAAAATCCCTATTTGGAGAACGTATCACGCAGACGGCCAAATGATTACTGAATGCTCGTAGCAAAATGTTGACCAAAGTAGTCAGCATAAAGCAGTCGCGTTTACTGCAGGCTTAAATTCTATGTGTGCATCATGATTATTTCTGCTAATTTTCCAACCATGGGTGAAGATGCAGAGCGAAGTCCGAGGAACGAAAACCAATAGGTATCATTTTATGTTCTTTATTTTTTTTCTTTTTTACGCTGACTTAATACATTTCCTCAAAAAAATATTTGGTCAATTCGTACATTTGTACTTAAAATATCAACATTGATCAAATTTTGATTGGGGTTCCTAATAAATTCACTCATTCAGATACTTTCAAAATATCAAATCAAGGATACCTATACTGTCTATTCAAATATATAGAACTTAAAAAAATGCTGATATGTGAACTCGATAAGAAGGCATAATTAGTGAACGTTGCGCAAGCGCATAAAGTGATCACGTAAACCAGCCGATGACAGATTGTAAGCCTTGTAGGTGCCTCGAGTTCTTGGTCCTTCTATAATATTCCAACTTCGTCTCTATTAAGATGTTAAAAAGTTTGTCAAAAAATAACATTTGACTCCCGGCAGGGAAAAAATCCATTGTTTGCGTATATTCAATCAAAAAATATTCGAGTATCTATATTTTCTAATTTAATTTCTTCGATGCCATATCAATATTATAATCTTATATATTTATGTTATAATGTTTTAGGATATCGGGCTTATATTGTATTTTTAATTTTGTTTAACATTCCGTGTATTATTATGGTTATCCTACCCAATTTTGGTATAACAATAGAGATGTGGTCTTGTCCTTAAAAGTAGATCCTCTGCAAATCAATGAGATGTGTAGAGGAAATGCAATCAAATATGCAATACACCTACTGAGCCATCGGCTGCATACAATATACCTACTACATAGTAATCTTTACTATTTGCAACATATTACATATATATTGATGATATATGAATTCATATATATTATGTATGTATACATGATTACAAAACTCATATGGATTTGCAACGATTGAGATATCCATTGTGTTGAAACCAAATACTTATATTATATTATATTTTGTAAGCTGGAACATTTAAGGACTTAAAATTATATAAATTATGAGAGCATATATAAACCTAAACAACCCAATTTAAAATCAAATTTATTAAATATGTTAAAAAAAAGTTAATCAGTGTGTAGTACTTTCGACATTTCTCTAGTGAATTTCGTCACACAATTTTAAAAATCCGCGTAAATTACACTAAAAAAATATACATGAAATATCATTTTTATATGTCGCAGAGAAATAATATCAAAGTGTGAATAAAATCAAAGTGAATGTTCGCGGTGATTTTTTTCTTTTCAAGTCAGGTTTGTTCTTAAAATGTAAAAATTCTAGAAATTTTGGGTTTCCGATATTATAAATGTGAGATATGTGAGTGAAAGAGATAGCATGTCTGTGTGTGTATATAGTGTTGGATTGGACGCGCGGGCGGCCATTCATCGTTCGCCGTTGATAGTTATACCTCCGTATATTTGTATAGTAATATTGACCTTGAATATATTGTATTGTACTATTCGTGTGTTATAATAAAGTGTAAAAGAAGATACATCTTTTACTTGCATAATTAACAGAGTTTCACCCCAACAAATAGTAGTGTACAAGGACACTGTAATAAATCACGTGTAAACCCTTTTCATCGCACGCGATAGTTATCCTTACTAATACGTAACATAATGTATGTATGTAGGTATTATGCGCGTTTGTCCACTGCAAGACATAGGACTCTCTCTCCTAACTCCATTCCTCTCGTTCGTGGGCGATACCCATTCCTTGGGGTCCAACGAATCTTTTGATGTCGTCCATCCATCAATTTTAAGGCCGCCCTTGTGGTCTCTTATCGCCTCTCTGTTTTTCTCGTCAGCATTGACCCCTTACATGTCGAAAACGACCCTTAGGGGTCCGTATAGACCACTTTTGATATCTTCGCTCGCTCGATCTTGGAAATTTTGTGGGCGTAGCCAGCTAGTGTAATTTATGGATGTGAAAGCGTAGTTGGTATCATTAGTCGCTGAATAATATATTTATTATGTATAATGTCTATTACTTACTTATGTTTAATTGTAATTTATTATTTCTTTATGAGAAAAATATACCATCCATGTTGATAAAACTGGAATATGATCAGTCCATCACTTGTCTATAATAAAATCTTCCATTTCATAGAGTTCAATCTATATAATATTTTGTATATTTAATTTATTTTTTTATTGTAAAATACAGTTTATTACAACATTTATTCATCCAGGTACAATATACTTAATACAAATAAAGATACCTACAGAAAAATTCTTAAACCTTATTGCCAAGCAGTTTATGATTTTATATATTAGGTATGTGTATTATCCATTATGTGTATGTTTTTTTTGTTATTATAATATGTTTCATTTTTGTTGTAAATGGACAACTTTAGTGGAAGTTTGCGTTTTATGACTTCCAATACGGCCGTATTGCGTCTTCATAAGAAATTGTTTGGAAAATAAGACCCGAGATATTATGACTGCTTGGAGCAGTCGGTGTATCTTGGTGTACCTAACAGTCGGTGCAACACGACTGCTTCAAGGTGCCAGCGTTCATTCAGTTGCAATATGGAGTTGTATCGGCAGCTTGAAACAGTCGTGTTGCAGTTGTTGAACCGACTGCTCTAAGCAACTGCAATACGACTGTTTTAAGTGGTTCGTGTATTGAAAACGAGTATTTCGTATTGGAACTGCATACCGCCGTGCTGCGATTGCCTGTAGCAGTCGACCCCGACTGCTACAAGCATATTTTCGGTGGAAAATATAAGTTTATTACACATAGATAGTACATCATAACCCTGTTATTTAGATTGATAGATATAACCGAACGCTACACACTTGTCTTTGCAAACATTAATCGCCTTACTTACATTCATACATACATATTGTGTTTTTACACCTTAAGTTTCTTTCAGTCAGAATATCGTTCACGTTAAAGACCCCCAATAATAAGGACGACTTTTGCCCAGTGACATTACCCCTTCCTTGCTACTAAACTTTACAATAAAATATTACCTGACATATTTAAATATTCGCCAAACATCTTGAACGAGCTTCCTGTTGCGCAGAGCGCAAGTCTGTGTCTTTTTGCTTCGTTGGTTTACATGCAAATCGCCCCCCTTTCAAGTTATTTGGCGACAACGATACCTCGGTTGCAGGATGAAACTTTATCCGTAAAAGAAACATATTATGTTATGATGTTATATTTTTCATATTGCAACTGACGGTATGGCCTATCAGCTGAGACTTCTAAATTATTGTACTTATTAAATGTAACACTGATGTATAGCTGGGAGTCTTCCGAAAAATTATATAAAAAAAATATAACACAATATCTCACGCGACGGAACAAACTTATATGAAAATATTTATATTTTTAATTCTGTTAATTATTTTGCATTAAAAAACATGCATCTTTAGGCCAGATTGAAAAAGTAGGTACTGCCTCAGAACAGAGTCGTCTAGTGAGGCAGTAAATTTCCAAATAGGAAGAATTGTACGTAGCGTGTTTATAATAAGTATTTTTAAAATATAGTTTTTTTTTTGTTATTGTAATAATATGTTTACGTAAATAATAGAAAATAAATAATTATATTTTTTTTTCATTATCGTGTCAATGTTTTTGGCATCATTCATCTTCTTTCAGTTCTATATTTTTTTTGTCGCTCGTTCTTCATTCATTCATTTCGTATGACATGCTGACAATGGAAATATCATGAAGGTATAATAGGTACTTGTAATGTATGGATTCGAGATAAGCAGCACACCGGCACGAAATTCAAATTCATCTATATACTACAAAATGTTTTGACAAATGAACTAATTTGACAGACAATGATGTATACCATAGATACGTAAGAAGAACGGATATTTTTACATAATGTTAGTAGGTGTCGGTTTTGCACGTTCTTCGCTTTTAATGACACATTATCATAATATCCGATCTCTTATTCAATTTATGAACATATTATATAGTTAGCCTCAACCATTAATCAATTCTAAATCACTAACAATTATTTTATTATAAATCTATATCGTTCTCTTTCGGTTACTTTCATTATGTACTTACCTACTTTTGTTAAATTTTAACGTGAAATATTATTAATAACGCTTTAAATTTATCGAAGTATGAGTTCAGAAGATCAGAGGTGAAGTTTTTTTTCATATTCTTTGATCTTGGGGGTTTACCATGTGATTTTATTTCCAATGAAGATGAAATACAAAACGCTATATTTTTTATGTACCTATTCTATAAAATATTAAAACCTTTGTCATAGTAGAGAGTTTTATAATTTAACAATTTTACAAACCATATTTTTACGTGAAATTCTCAACGGGTATTATAATATGTCGACAGAGTAAACTTATAATTTCTATGTCTCTTCTTCTTCTTCGTCAGCCCGTTTGCATCCAGGGGGGCAAGTCTGGTCCAACCGGCGAAATCAAAACCTATAAAACATGGAGTTCTATGACATCTAAAGATATTATAGAACTCCATATAATAATTATATCCATGATATGGGTAATCGTGAGGGTTTCGCTGGTTGAACCAGACTTGCCCCCAGGTCTGAATATAGGCCTCCCCCCTCTTCTTCCACTCCTGGGCACACCGCTTCCAATTGCTCCCTGTCACTGCTTTGATGCAGTCTGAATACCTTGTCCGAGGACGTCACGCGCTTCCTTTTCCCTGTCTCGGATGCCACTCAAAGACTCTCTGGATCCACTTACCATCTGTATATCTGGCAATGTGTCCTGCCCAGTTTGATTTCAGAATGAAGACTCTCTCGGCGACATCCGTTACTTTGGTCTACTGTCTTATTCACCATCCTTCTCTCCATAGCCCGTTGTGTCACCATGAGCTTATGCTACGTCACTTATAAGAGCCTGGTAATCGAAAATGCAACAGGCAAATTAACATCTCACAAACTTCCGTAATCATGTTCACCACCCATTCTGTGTGTTGCCTTTTTAGGTGAAACGGGACTAGTGTGTGGACGCATATGTCGTGCTTCCTTTATAAAGTAATGCACACTCGCACACCTGCCGCTGGTTGCTGGTTAAGTATGTAAATTCTCGAAACACGGAACAAGTGAAAAATAAAATGTTGCTATTTTTCATATATTTTTTTATTTAATTAAATTTATAATACATATATAAAAAAAAAACAAAAAAATATAGAAAAAAAAACACAGTTAGTAAAAACATATTTTCCTTTACCAGAGTGCAAGCACTCGTGTGTAAAGGAGACATTTAAAAACAAAAAAAAACACAAAATATTATATACATACATACCTAATTATTATCTATAGGTACAAATAGAAGTTAATATTATTTAAAAATCAGTCAAATTCAATAAGTTCATTTTATTTTCCTTTTGAATTCATTATATTCATTTGCCAGTCTCATATCTGTTTCAAGTTGAATTAACCACACCACCCCATTGTACGTGTAGTAGTGCTGTACAAAACTTGTATGTGTTAACGGGGTACACAATTAATCCACTATATTTTGTCTATCATCTCGCCATACGTACGAAAGTATGGTGCGACCTTCCTATGTCTTTATGTATTTGAAATAGCACATTTTTTATAATTATTTTAAAATACGGCACTCGAAATTCACGAAATAGTTGCAAAGTTGGGTAGTCAGGTATTTAATTTTTTCGTAATTGCAATAATAGAGGTCGCAAATAAGAGAAAATAATACTCGTGTTAAGCGATGTTTTGAGTAACCTGTATATTGGATGCGTTGAAAATCGGACCGCGTTGAAATCATCGTTCGTGCAAAGTGCGCTTTAGTTTCAATTTGGAAACGGCTTTGTAAAGTATATTATAAAAATATATTATTTTAATGAACAATCACAGACGTCGTGATCTATGATAACCATCAAAATAACCTTAACAACACATTTGCTGAGAAAATGAAAACACTCTTTATAGTCTAGCGTAAAAAGTTAACGAGATGTGAAATTCACCTACATCACTTGAATCGCCTCAACCCGTTGTCGGGAAGTTATGATGAACGGTGTGAAGTAAAGCCTAAAGAAGACGCTTCAACTCGTGTATTTAGTTTCACTTTTTCATTGATTCTCTTCAGATGTTTCAAGGTGGCTAATTGGAAACCAGAATCGCTTGGAATTCGTTCGAAGAAGTAGGCCGACGAGGCGCTGACCTGCTTTCGTACGAAATCCATTCGGATTTTTTCACCAGTTGTGGATTCCGTATGATTTAAACCACCTTATGTGTCCCGTTTTTCAATGGACCATAGACTTGTTAAAGAGCTTTCGGCAGACAAGTCAATCGCTGGATTTGACAAAACAGATTTTGTTGTAAACAATGATCAAATTCTGGATTCCCGATCATTTGGAAATGTCACAATGTATATAATTTATTTATGTAAGTAAACAAACAAGTATAAACGCTAATGTACAAGGCTATCTTTAAACAAAACTTAGTTCTCATAGTAGGTATATTTGGTACTATGAGAACTATTTTCTTAACAAATAAAAAAAAGTTTTATTGATCGGAATATGGAGACCCAAGGGCAGATTAATAGGAAAAAAATAACCAGCAACATAATTTATATATTTATTTTTTACTTTTCACAGCGATCTACCAGACTAATTAATATAGGTTTAAAAAATATATCGATATGAATAGTTTTATCGATTCCACTTTGATTTAAAATATTTTCCCTATAACGCTGCATTGTTTCAAAAAAGGTTGAAGTAAACTTACCTATACTTTCGGTTTTATAAAATTGTGTTGTTTTTTCAATCTTACATTACGATGAAAGATCCAAAAGTGAATGAAAATAAAAATACACTATATTATGTTCTTTTACTTGAACCTCCAATGAAATAAAACAGGCTAAGTAAGACACCTATGTTTATCTGGTGTATAGAAAAATTACACGTGTATGTAAGAAACGGTCCAAGAATATGAACAAAGAGTGCTAGTTTTTGTCTGCCCCCCCCCCCTTAATACATTGTTAGGCTTTGTTTCTCGAGGAAAATTATCAGTAATAGTATAGGTAGTTAAAAATACTTTGATTTCATAAAATTGTGCAATACTTGGTTGTTTCATTGAAATCTAATGCCGTCAAACGATACAATTTTGAACAATTTTATGAAATCAAAGTATTTTAATTATACTATTACTGACACTTTTATTGAAACAACCAAGCCTTGTGTTTTCCGATGAGCAGCCATCTCGGGAACGATCCTATAACGAGTCTTTGAAATTCCTCTTATTAGCATGTTTGAATGTTGGAAAGAAAATCATCAATAATCATCATGATTTGAGTCCCAAAATCAACTTACTAACGTTTATATCGAAAATAACCGACGACAGTAATTAAGATGATTGACGATTAAAAAAAATGAGAAAAAGTTATCCGGTCCAGTTTTCTATCGATCGATCTCTCAAAGCTCGTAAAAGCGATTTCATATTTGCATCGTACACTTACCAACAAAACAAGTATAGTTTTTTTTCTTTCTTCAACCAGTTCAACAAATTAATATTTAAAGACTCGCGTCAAATTAAAATGCTATCCATAATATTATTTATATACCTTTACATTACAACGCTAGCAAAATGTGATCGGTCATGTTACTTATTAGAATGTCGAAGTAAGAAAAAACGTTGTAAATAATTATCGCACAGCTGTATACGCTTGATCGACTTTCTTTTTTATATAAGAAAATATAAATATATTAAAATTGATAAATATTGAAGCATATTGAACACCGAGAAAAAAGGAATTATTTGATAAATATAACTAATTTTAAACATCGGTAAAAACCTTTTTTAAACGTAATTTTGGTTCATAAATCAAAATATTTTTCCCAGTGAAGACGTACCTACATATATATTAAAATTACTAGTTGCATGTAACACATGAGATCCAACTGTCGATAGCGATAGTATGTATAGTTGAAGAATATGTACCAAACTATAAACCCATAGATACAAATTATTGAATATTTTCAGATATTTTGTTTTCTATACAACATATGTAGGTATGTATGTCAAGATAGGATAGTATGGAGGAAGATCCTTTTTCCTACCCAGAATATACAAATAGCATGATGGTATGTATGTATGTTTGGAGATGAAGTATCAAACTATTAAGTCTTCTTACATATTGTGTATAGGCGACTGCCATACAAAATGTATGAAGCGATGTCGTCACTAAATTCAATTTTTAAAAAAATTGTTAAAAAAAAATTGAGATCTTCTACTACAATGTTAATATTTTTTATAGAAAATTAAATTATCTAGTTGGGGTGTTTCGGCTTTTTTCGATAATTGTAAAAGTTTTGGAAATATAGGCAGTTAAACTCATAAATTTATCATAAAAAAAATATTTTTCTTAATAAAAAATGTTTGAGAATCCCTGGAATTTTTTTGAAAAAAATAATTTGAGATTTTGTATTTGTCTATGTTTGTACCAATTTTCAGCGTTCTACCGTTTATGGTTTCTGAGATATATGGAAAAATAAAGTAAAAATTCAAAAGTTGATAACCCCTGACTGAAACAAAAATTCAAAATTCCGAGTATAAAAGTTTTGTAGGCCTGTAACTGTTTATATATTCTGAAATTTTAGGCTCTGTAAATTGAGCGGATCAAAAGTTATAAGGGGGGGACGGACACACAGACACACAGACACACACACACACACAGACACACGAAATGTTCTACTCCGAATTCTGAGTAAATCCGTGTATGGAACATATATGCTGCGAAGCCTCTAAGTTGGTGTTTTTTGACTTCAAAGTTGGAAAAGCCATGAAAAAAGTAGACCTCTCCATACAATTCTCGCGTATTCTGGCTTGATACATTGTCGATATGTTAAGAGAACAAAGTTCTCCTGAACAAATCGACAGTTGGATTAACTTCATGCAAAAGACCTGTGAGTGGATTCTTGATAGTACATACATACATACCATCACGCCATGTCCCTCACGGGGTAGGCAGAGAGAACCGAACGCCACATTTTTCTATCTTGACACACATTCATCGCCTCATCAACATTCATACATCGTCTTATACATGTTCGTCTGTTGTTCATGCTTCTTACATTTCCATCTTTCAAAATATCGTTTACATGGTCGTGCCATCCTTTTCTTGGGCGCCCGCGACCTCTTATTCCGTTCCTGTCAGCTTTGTATATTTTCTTCGTCAGGCGTTCTTCGTTCATTCTCCCCAAGTGGCCAAACCATCTCAATGTGTTAACTTTCATTCTGTTAATTACATCTTTCTTTATCTTACATTCTTTCCTTGTATCTTCATTCCGAACTCTATCATACATCGTTCTGTTACAAATTCTTCTAAGCGATCTCATTTCAACTGCATTTATTCTGCTTTCGTGCGACTTCTGCCATGTCCAGGTCTCACTTGCATACGTCAGGGTTGGCACTACGATTGCGTTATGAATGGCAACTTTAGCGTCTCTTGATATGTTGCGATCATTCATAACTGGTCTAAGTGCTCCATTCACTCTGTTTCCTGCCATAACTCTACTTTCAATATCCTTATCAGGCCGTCCATTCCGTTGGAACATACTACCCAGATAGACATACTCGTCGACTTGTTCAAGCCATTCATTCTCTACTTTTATTTGACACACTGTTCTGCTTTCACTCTTTTCAAAGACCATTACCTTTGATTTGCTGGCATTCATTTTAAGTCCGTTTTCTATGCATCCTTCATATACCATACTTACAAGATAGTATTTCTTGATAGTATTTTCTAAATATTCGTTTGGGAAAATACACAATTCATTGTTAATGAAATCATTAACCAAACGTAAATTTTTTCCTTCTTCAAATTAAATAATGGTTTAATTGATTTATTATCCGAGCTTTTACGAGCATTCGTTAGTAAGTATAAAATAGTATCGTTAATGTTATTTACACGAAACTAGTGTAATTTAAAATTTTATGATTACAAAAAATATTATGATAGTTAAAATGACATTTTGTGCCAATGAATGAGCATATTATTTTATATGTTTCTTCAATGCTGGAATTGGACACACATTGTATGCTATTACATATTTTAGTTGGACTGTGGTTAGACTAAAATACACGTCATTTTCTAAGACTTTGGATACGTAGGAAGCTGACAAGATTGATGTAAACTAAAAAATGTACGAAGCAAAGTAACCGTCGTTAATTTAGAGCTTAATGTGCGATTAATATGCAAGTTCACAATTGCAAAGTTCATAAAAGTTTGTCAACATGAATTTTACTTATTGTCGGTCGTATGCCACCAGGGGAGCAAGTCCGGTCAAACGATATAATCAAAACCCTCATGATAACCTAATACCCATGTCATGGATATAATTATCAATTCTATAATATTTTAAGTTTTTTTAGAACTCCATCATGAGAGTTTTGATTTAACCGTTTAGCCGGACTTGCCCCCCCAGGAAATTTTTTTTTAGATCAATCATTCTTACTAATGTCATTGTATTTTGTTTTTTTGTAAAATATCGACCTTTATGAAATATTTCATTACATTTTGTATAAAAACCTTTAGGAAATACGGTATTGATGTCCAAATAAATTTTAAGAATACTTACGCGTATATAAAATCACACACGTGATCATACCAACCAAGAGAAAAACAATAACTATACCGTTCTGGTTCTACCTATGTCTGTGTACATATATATGTATCTTTGATTTAATTTTAAGAATTTATTTTGTGATGGTGAAAGATGAAACGACCATGTCAACGAAATTCTGAAAGAGGATAATGTTAGAAGCTTGAATAACAGAACATGTTATGAATGTTGATGAGACGAATCAAGATAGAAAATAATGTGGCTTTCTTTTCTTTCTTGCCTACTCTGTGTGGGACATGACTTGATGGTACGTTTGTTGGTATATATATATAAAAAATATTATATAAAAAATGTTATTATACTGTAAATTTCACGGAAATAAAATAAAAAAAAACTATTATCACCACATGTACATCGAACACAGCATTTTTGACATCTGTTATAACCTATTATTACCACATGCACATTGAACACCGCATTATTGACAAATCTGTTGTAACTTATTATCACCACATGTAGGTAGGTACATCGAACACAGCATTTTTGACATCTGTTATAACCTATTATTATCACATGCACATTGAACACAGCATTTTTGACAAATCTGTTATAACTTATTATCACCACATGCACATCAAACACAGCATTTTTGACATCTAGGTATTATAACCTATTACTACCACATGCACAATGCACATTGAACACAGTATTTATAACCTATTATCACCACATATACATTTAACACAGCATTTTTGACATTTGTTATAACCTATTATCACCACATGTACACTGAACACAGTATTTTTGACATTAATGACCTATTATCACCATATATAGGTACATTATACACATAATTTTTAACATATGTTATAACCTATTATCACCACATATACATTATACCTACACATCATTTTTGACATATGTTATAACCTATTATCACCACATGTATATTATACACATCATTTTTGACATATGTTATAACCTATTATCACCACATATACATTATACACATCATTTTTGACATATGTTATAACCTATTATCACCACATGTAGGTGCATTGAAGATTCCATTTTGTTTATGATACAGACAGTTGCAAATTAATCATTTAATTATGTGTAATTATTATTGAAATTGATGACTACTAAAGTATTGTAAGAGTTGGATACGTAGGAAGCTGACAAGATTGATGTAAACTAAAAAATGTACGAAGCAAAGTAACCGTCGTTAATTTAGAGCTTAATGTGCGATTAATATGCAAGTTCACAATTGCAAAGTTCATAAAAGTTTGTCAACATGAATTTTACTTATTGTCGGTCGTATGCCACCAGGGGAGCAAGTCCGGTCAAACGATATAATCAAAACCCTCATGATAACCTAATACCCATGTCATGGATATAATTATCAATTCTATAATATTTTAAGTTTTTTTAGAACTCCATCATGAGAGTTTTGATTTAACCGTTTAGCCGGACTTGCCCCCCCAGGAAATTTTTTTTTAGATCAATCATTCTTACTAATGTCATTGTATTTTGTTTTTTTGTAAAATATCGACCTTTATGAAATATTTCATTACATTTTGTATAAAAACCTTTAGGAAATACGGTATTGATGTCCAAATAAATTTTAAGAATACTTACGCGTATATAAAATCACACACGTGATCATACCAACCAAGAGAAAAACAATAACTATACCGTTCTGGTTCTACCTATGTCTGTGTACATATATATGTATCTTTGATTTAATTTTAAGAATTTATTTTGTGATGGTGAAAGATGAAACGACCATGTCAACGAAATTCTGAAAGAGGATAATGTTAGAAGCTTGAATAACAGAACATGTTATGAATGTTGATGAGACGAATCAAGATAGAAAATAATGTGGCTTTCTTTTCTTTCTTGCCTACTCTGTGTGGGACATGACTTGATGGTACGTTTGTTGGTATATATATATAAAAAATATTATATAAAAAATGTTATTATACTGTAAATTTCACGGAAATAAAATAAAAAAAAACTATTATCACCACATGTACATCGAACACAGCATTTTTGACATCTGTTATAACCTATTATTACCACATGCACATTGAACACCGCATTATTGACAAATCTGTTGTAACTTATTATCACCACATGTAGGTAGGTACATCGAACACAGCATTTTTGACATCTGTTATAACCTATTATTATCACATGCACATTGAACACAGCATTTTTGACAAATCTGTTATAACTTATTATCACCACATGCACATCAAACACAGCATTTTTGACATCTAGGTATTATAACCTATTACTACCACATGCACAATGCACATTGAACACAGTATTTATAACCTATTATCACCACATATACATTTAACACAGCATTTTTGACATTTGTTATAACCTATTATCACCACATGTACACTGAACACAGTATTTTTGACATTAATGACCTATTATCACCATATATAGGTACATTATACACATAATTTTTAACATATGTTATAACCTATTATCACCACATATACATTATACCTACACATCATTTTTGACATATGTTATAACCTATTATCACCACATGTATATTATACACATCATTTTTGACATATGTTATAACCTATTATCACCACATATACATTATACACATCATTTTTGACATATGTTATAACCTATTATCACCACATGTAGGTGCATTGAAGATTCCATTTTGTTTATGATACAGACAGTTGCAAATTAATCATTTAATTATGTGTAATTATTATTGAAATTGATGACTACTAAAGTATTGTAAGAGTTTAGATTAGCTGAATAGTTTAATTGACGATGTGATGCGGGTAGGTTGTCAAATGGACCAATCATTTCGTTTTAAAGGAAATTGAGTCATTGAAAGAAAGAACAAGTGCATCTGAATTATTATTGTAATCATTATTATTGTTTAAATTATACTTGAAAATTATTGTTTTTATAATGTATAACTATAGGGAATTTCTTTATTTCAACGCAAATAATAAAAATAATATACTATTTTACATGTATATATTTAAGAATGAATTAGGTAAATTTGCTGCTGACTAGTGTGATTTTATCCTTAAATATCTCTCTAGACCAGAGGTTCCCAAACTTCTCGTAGATCACTTTCAAAAGTTTACTGGTTTCGGTGGACCCCCTTCTGCTACATTTCTACCATATTCCCAAAAGTCGTCAAAAAAATTGCGTCACGGCTGAGTTCCAACCCTAAATTCGGAGTGGTAAGAATAAAAAATTGCTTTTTTTTAAAAAGGAAAATAATGCTAAATAAACAGGCTATCTAATTCATATGCCGGCCTAACTAAAATATTTTTTTTCAAGCCTGTGAACCAAAAATTAAAGCAAAAAATATGCAAAACTATTTTTTCCCGTAGCTCCTAAAAAAATTAAGCCAAAAAAATTGAAAATTAGAATCAATACGACCATTTATCACCGAAATACAGTCTGTCAAAAATCATGGAGAAATTTTATTTTTTGATTTTGAATTTGATTTGATATGGATTTTTTTGATTAGTGTATTATATGCCTACATTGATAGGTAAGACACGCTAAAATTTTTGTTCTTTACTATCGAAACCAGATAATTTTTCGTGGACCCCCACTTTTTTCTCACACCAACGTAGACCCCGTCGAGTCTCCCATGGACCCCTGGGGGTCCACCTGGACCACTTTGGGAATCACTGCTCTAGACTAACGATTCTTAACAGGGGGCCGCGAAAATATTATTAGAATATTTAATCTCTACAAAGAATTACATGGTATGCAAGTGTACCTCACGGAGTAGGTAGAGAGAAGCGAATGCCACATATTTCTATCTTGACACTCATACGTCGCCTCTTTAACATTCATACATCGTTTTATACATGTTAGTCTTTTGTTCACGCTTCTAACATTTCCGTCTTTCAAAATACCGTTCACATGGACGTGCCATCCCTTCCTTGGGCGGCCCCGACCTCTCATTCCATTCCTGTTTGCAATGTATATTTTCTTCGTCAGGCATTTCTCATTCTTTCTCCTCATGTGGCCAAACCACCTCAATGTGTTCACTTTCAATCTATTGACAACATCTATCTTCATCTTACATTCTTTCCATATGTCATCATTTTTCAACCTGTCATACATCGTTCTGTTACAGATTCTTCTTATTTCATCAAATTAAATAAAGTAAGAGAAATTTTACAGTTTTTTTAATTCAATAAATTAAATCAAACAAAGTGCGTGCAGTGAGAAATTTTCAGTTTTCTTTTTTTTCGATTACAATGTGTGAGAATGAAATGGTTAAGTTTGTAGTTTTATTTAGGTAAAAAAATCTGATTATTGACGCAAAAGTATTACTCGCGGGCCGCAGTTTGCCCAGGGCTGCTCTAGACTAACAATGAATGACGCGCACGCAATGTCAAAACTATTAACTATGCAAATTTATAAACCAATTTCAAAATATCTTCGTCAGACTATAAATGCATCTAATTACCTAGGTATTATTTTTTGACGAACCTTCACTTTTTTGACGAAAAAATATCTATACCTAATGACACAATAGGCTAGGTGACTTCGCTATTAACCAACTCATCGTCTTCGGGTCAAACCAACTCAAACTGAATTTAAGACAACTTTTGTGTATGCGCATGTATTTTGAGAAGTAGGTACATGTTTGGGTTATTCTATATTTAGATCAATTGAACAATTTTGTGTTTTATGCAAAAGTAGTGTTTATTGCAGTTTAGTACCATTTACATATACATATAGTTTCACAATATATTATGTATGTTTTGTATTTGAATTTGTTTGCTGTATAAAACAACTGCATTTGACATTGGCAGTATAAATGTAGAACAAACTACGGACTGGGATGATACATTTTTTTAATCATTTTCAACGCGAAGAAAACGCGATGAAAAAGTGTGTAGGTAGGTACCTACTCAATTTTTTTTTTTTTACTTGTTAATATATGAATGTAGAATTTATTTTACTTTTTTTATTTAACTATTTCATGGGTTGCAACAGTATATAGTTATCGAATTAAATAATATAAATGGTGTTATTTGGAGATTAAGTGCACTTACATGGAAGAATGAAAGAAACGTACCTATGTATTATAGTAGGTGTTACTAACATATCTCCTTACATATTTTACCGTACTTAACCGGAAGGGGAGTCAAACGGTATTTTTAAACAATTGAGTAAAATTTGTGGGGTGATTCTACTTGATTCGTACATTTATTTTTAGAAATTAAACCAGGGTTTTTCATTTCTTCAAAAACAACCGAATATTTCAACCAAGCAAAAACACAAATTTGCGGTCTGCCCAAAACACGTGACCTTCTTAAGCTATTTCCCATAAAATGTACAGTAAAAAACACAATACAAAATACAATACAAAATACAATACAAAATAAAATACAATACGAAATACAATACAAAATACAATACAAAATACACTACAAAATACAATACGAAATACAATACAAAATACAATACGAAATACAATACAAAATACAATACAAAATAAAATACAATACGAAATACAATACAAAATACAATACAAAATACACTACAAAATACAATACGAAATACAATACAAAATACAATACGAAATACAATACAAAATAAAATCCAAAATACAATACAAAATGATGTTAGATGTGAAATAATTCACTCATATTAATTTGTTTATTTATTTGTAACTTTCGGTGCATATAATTTTTTCACTGGGGAGATTATTGCCAGACGGCAATATCTTCCAACCAACCAGGGTTAATGATAATAAATATGATGCAGTGTCTACTATGGAAATAAGGTAATTACATGACAGACATAAAAATAAAATAAAGATTACAGAAGAGAAGAGTAAAAAACACAAAAAAGATTGAACATAAAAATAATTCATGGCCTTGAAAGGAAAACATACCTAAAGTATTATTTCAATCTTTATACTATTTTTACTTTTCTTTTTAATTTTCCTTAATCAAATATGTAACATGTTTGTGCTATGTCAAATATTAATTTGACATGCATCCAATAACAAGTTCTCGCATTTCGGAGACTTTTTTATCGTCTTATCTCGGAATCAAATCTAAGAATCTTGCCTGAGGAGTCAGATATCTAGCAATTATTCCAGCTATATCCAAATTCTTCAACCAAGGTTTTTTTTCTGGTCTATTTCATTCGCATGACTTACAAATGGGCGGATGTACCTACCTAACGATTGTAGATACAAATCGCAAAATGTGGTCAGGAAATATGATTTTTACTGGAAGATTAAAAGCACCCTCATCTTTAACTTCACTTGTCTATTTGTCTGTGTTGGAATTTTGCAATCGATTTTCAAATTCTCTACCTGGTAGAGCTCCAATACATTCAGATTTTGTGAATCCCGATGACAATTCACGTTAAAACTGTTTCCAACTTTATTCATTTTATAAAATTGAACAATATTTCTCAGCTCTTCGTTCGAAGTACAATCAGCAAGATTATGGAATAGCCTTAGTCCGGATATTGCGTCGTCTAACTCACTTAGTATTTTCAAGAAAAAACTAAAGAAGGAATATTTATCCTTGAACACCTGATCCCGATTTCCTCTCCTGTCCTTACTATATCCTTTTTCTTGCTATGAATTATAATTTATTTTTTTGTTTTAATAGTATTTAAGTGTTATACGTATTTTCTTTGATTTCTTTTACTCTTTTTTATTTGCTGTTGTACATACACAATGTTGTCATACTTTGTAATCTGGTTGTTTGGAAGAAATTGCCTAAAGGCAATAAGCCCGCCAGTGTACAATTATATTTGTTTATATTATGTACAAAAAGATGTATAAATAAATAAATAAATAAATATTGTATAAACAATAATGCTATACTTATTGCATTAGTATTTATAGAAGAGTCAGCCCTGAAGTCTGAACTGAAGAAGTATTTAGGTACCTAGTTGAATACTGGTAGAAATAATGTTATTTGACCCCAGTCATGCGTAAGTCAGCAATTAACATTCCTGAATGCTCCTTATCCAGAGGACGGACCAGTTAACAGTCTTAGAAGATGCTGTTTACTGTACCTAATATATACCCAATGGAAAAGCAAAAAGCAATGCTATGACTGGAAATAAAGTATCTTTAATTTAGACATACTTACTACATAATGTTAAGAGGGTAGGTATATAAACTCAAATATCGCTTTTTGGAATGAAATCTCTCAAATATGTATGTAAAACAGTGTATTTATAAAAAAATACCACAACTATTTTCAACATTTCTTTACTGAATAAACGTTAAGTACCTACTCAATTTTAAAATTTATTACGAACTCCCCTAGAATAATAAAAATACCCTTTTTTGAATAATTTTTAAATAAGGTACTCATAACTAAATTAAATTAAATTATCTGAACAGAAGACCTAAATTGTTTCATGTTTCAGTAGGATATAGGAACTATCGAAATAGTTCCTACTATCGATAGTAGGAACGTGGTAGGAACTATCGAAAATTCTCCATTATACCGCGCATCTGACTCAATACAACAAAAAATTTAATAATATTACTAGTTGCATGTAACACATGAGATCCAACTGTCGATAGCGATAGTATGTATAGTTGAAGAATAAGTACCAAACTATAAACCCATCAATCCAAATTATTGAATATTTTAATAAGATATTTGGTTTTCTACACAACACATGTACCTAGGTATGTATGTCAAGATAGGATAGTATGGAAGTCAGTCCTTTGATCCTACCCAGAATATCGAAACAGCATGGTGGTATGTATGTATGTTTGGAGATTAGTATCAAATTATTAAGTCTTCTTAGATATAATGTATAGGTGACTGCCATACAAATTGTATAAAGCGATGTCGTCACTAAATTCAATTTTTATAAAAAATTGAGATGTACTTCTACAATACTGATATTTTTTATAGACAATTAAATTATTTAGTTGGGGTGTTTCGGCTTTTTTCGATATTTTTAAAGCATTTGGAAATATAGGCAGCTAAACTCATAAATTTATCAAAAAAAAAAGAATTTCTTAATAAAAAATGTTTGAGAAACCCTGGAATTTAAAAAAAAATCATTTGAGATTTTGTATTTCTCTATGTTTATACCAATTTTCAGCGTTCTAGCTTTTATGGTTTCTGAGATATGTGGAAAAATAAACCAAAATTTCAAAAGTTGATAACCCCTGACTGAAACAAATATTCACAATTCTGAGTATAAAAATTTGTAGGCCAATAACTGTCATATTTTTTTTGTGAACTTTTTACTGTGTAGGTTGATATATAAATAATATTTTTTTATTGTTAAGGTTGATTTATGTATATTTTTTATTGTTTATATTTTTTCTATACCTAATATGTATATGTTATATTTTTTGCATTGTAAAATTTACGAAATTTACAAACTTAACTGATAATTGCTTCGGAACAGACTCTGTCTAGTGAAGCAGTTATCTTTAATATATTTTGTTTTTTAATATTGTGCTACTAAATAAATAAATAAATAAATATATTCTGAACATTTGGGCTCTGTAAATTGAGCGGATCAAAAGTTATAAGGGGAGGGACACACACACACAAAACTCATATAAAATGTTCTACTCCGAATTCTGAGTAAATCCATGTATTGGAACATATATGCTGCGAGGCCTCTAGTTGGTGTTATTAGCTTGCAAAAAGTCCACTACACCATACAAAATGTTCCTTCGTACACGCATCTTGGCTTAATAATGTCGATTCATTCAGAGAATTGAATTCTCATGAACGAATCGACAGTTGGAATATTCCAATTTCGTTATAACAAATAATGAAAAAT
Organism: Molanna angustata; assembly: GCA_963576475.1. Lineage (NCBI taxonomy): Eukaryota > Metazoa > Arthropoda > Insecta > Trichoptera > Molannidae > Molanna > Molanna angustata. The sequence goes on along the minus strand of OY754974.1, from coordinate 15,924,202 downwards.
GATACGAAGTAAACTTGTACCGGTTGATTGAGTGGTAGCCTTATGTGGTAGTCACCTTTATGACCTTCATTTCCGTTTTTATTCTTCCTAATCCTTCACCTCCAATGAAAATCCTTTACACACTATTATATTGTTTTAGTTGTTATTTTTATTTTGATAAGTTCTGTACCATTTTTTTTTTTATTCTATTTTATTTAATAACGATTTTATTTTCTGTTTATTTTTTGTCTGTTAATCATATTGTTTTAATTTGTGGATACCTAGGTATTTTGGTGTAAGTTTAATTTTATTGTTTTGTTGTCGCTGTTTTCTATCCCAAATAAATAAAGAACTATAAAATACGACGCTTCATAGAGAAAAAAAATTCTAGAGTGCATAAAATCAAAGAAAATATTGTTTTTTTTTTTCATTTCATGTCAGGTTTTTTCTGAAAATGCAAAAAATCAACAAATTTTGGGTTTTCGATCATTGATTTGAATCAGGTCTTTTCATGAGCACGCGATAGTTACCTTAACACGGAATTTTTTAGTGTAGGTATTTGGGGGTTTTTTAAACCATTTTTCACTTTGGTTCACAATTTTTTTTTCGCCGAAATTCTACAAGAATAATAATTTATTATTATCCTAGTTTTCTATCGAAGGCCATCGTTTTGTCATTTGGCATTTACTTATTTATAATATTGATAAGTTGTTTGTTCAGTTTCATCCGTGGAATTTGCAAATAGGTACGAAATATTAGACAGACCATCATTCGAGGCCTAACGGATACGACAAAAATGATCATATTTAAATTATCGCGTGTTTTCCTTTTTGAAAACAATTTCTTAGGAACTCGAATGTATGTACCTACATAATATGAATTCGAAATTAAAAATAAGTAAAAAAAATGCATCGTTGATTACTTATTCCGACTTCTCATTGAAGATTTCTTAATGTAGGTATTCGTCTCTCCACTCTCAAACCCTATAAACATTAGGTAATATCATTAGGAACCTATTCATTCCTCCAAAATAATAACAGATAATGGGCGAGAACATTGGCAACGATAATATGCCTATAAAAAGAAGAAGAAGTAATACAATTAAGGTTATAATTGGGCGTTTTAAAAAAACTCCACACTTCCTATAATCAAATTTAATTAACTCTGATATTATAACAAATGTTTGCTTTCATTATCAATTGATTAACAACCTATTGGTGTCTGCAATCAATAGTAAGATTAGTGCGCGCCTATAATTTTCTAAATAAAATTAAAAAACTTTGACATCACGAACAAACTGAGAGATATAAATCGTAAAAATAAAACTTTTATTCTATTCTTCGTGTGTCCTGACGAGTCCTCCTGACGACGTTGATGTTCACTTGGAAGAAACTCTCCCTGTCCTTTGCGGTGAGTAACAGGTCCTGCACACGCCTCATCGCGATCCATTCCCGAATCACAAACAAACTTAAATATAAAAATTGTGAAACTAAAATATAAAAATTGGGAAAATAAAAGTTTTACCGAAACTTATATGCACATCTCTAAAGTGAGTAAAAGTAAAATTTCACCAAACAGTATAGTTTTCGCCAAATATCTTGAACCTGGCATTTGGGTGCGCAGAGCGCAAATTTGTCTTTTTGCTACGTTGGTATGCGTGCAAATCGCCCCCCTTCTCGGTTTAACGACTCAAGATATTAATTTGTTGGTATAGGTAGGTATTCTTTAGCAAAAATACTTTAATAAAACAGAAATGCATTATGACGTGCAGAAATAGTATTACTTTCCCACTATAATTGGCAATATAAAAATTATCATTGTATTTTTGTATAAATTTTTCTGGTTTGCTGATGTATTCTATAAAATAAATAAAAATTCGCATTAAAAAAAAACCTTTATCTTCTTAAATCAAATCATGAACACAGCATCACAGAAGAGGAGGTAGGTACTTATCCGAGACTCCGGATTAGTTTATTGTGGAGAGCAAGAGACGCATTGCTGTCTCGAGCGACATTTCTATGAACAGTGGAGATCAAACCTAGAATTGCAATCCACATAGGGGCAGATTGAAAAATAATAAAATAATCTGATGAAACATTTATATCTACTTATTAATTTTATTTTGTATTGCTTCTTGAGCGACTAACAAATATTAATCTAACACTCACCCAATGACATATGAGGACAGCACACAGTACTTACATGCACACAAGATAATGATAAAACAACAATCTAGAATACAGAAATGAAAATCACCTCATACGTGCTAAACCTATTATCAAAACAATATTATATGGTTGTGTGATTAAAGAGTGGGTGTGAGTATTTTATTTTATTTATTTAGGTAAAATAAACAGGATAACACCTACAATTATTTTACACGATTAATCTTAAGAAAATAATTACATCACTGTGAATAACATTTCAAATTATAAAGTACAAAAATTAAAATAAACCAAAAGCATACAAGGTAGTAGGTACAACAATTAAAATAAATTAAAGCATACAAGGTAGTAGGTACAAAAATTAAAATAAATTAAAGCATACAAGGTAGTAGGTACAAAAATTAAAATAAATTAAAGCATACAAGGTAGTAGGTACAAAAATTGAAATAAATTAAAGCATACAAGGTAGTAGGTACAAAAATTGAAATAAATTAAAGCATACAAGGTAGAAGGTACAAAAATTAAAATAAATTAAAGCATACAAAGTAGTAGGTACAAAAATTAAAATAAATTAAAGTATACAAAGTAGTAGGTACAAAAATTAAAATAAATTAAAGCATACAAGGTAGTAGGTACAAAAATTAAAATAAATTAAAGCATACAAGGTAGTAGGTACAAAAATTAAAATAAATTAAAGCATACAAGGTAGCAGGTACAAAAATTGAAATAAATTAAAGCATACAAGGTAGTAGGTACAAAAATTAAAATAAATTAAAGCATACAAAGTAGTAGGTACAAAAATTAAAATAAATTAAAGCATACAAAGTAGTAGGTACAAAAATTAAAATAAATTAAAGTATACAAAGTAGTAGGTACAAAAATTAAAATAAATTAAAGCATACAAAGTAGTAGGTACAAAAATTAAAATAAATTAAAGCATTCAAGGTAGTAGGTCATTCGCTTGTTTACAAAAATACATATATACCGAAGTAGGTAGGACAGAAACATCCAAAAATTCGCACCACATACACATACCTACATAATATTAACTATCCCGTATTAGTATGAGAAAGAAAGAAAGTAAGACCATTTGATCATCATTTGATCATATTGTATTTCTCAACATTTTATTTATGTAGTAGTATGATTATCAATACTATTTATTATCTTTTATGTTGAAAATTTTCGCATTTAATGTCAACTTTGACAGCTCATTCGACTTTGTTAAAATGAGGTGTGGTGTATTCTAATATCTAATTGACCGGTCTTGACAAATTTGAATTCATGTTCTATTCGCGTATCTTTTAATGACGTCTCTCCGGCGGAGCTGAGGTCCTCTGGGGTTTCCTACATTAGGTTCATGATACAAAGGTGATTAAATAATAAATAAATAAATTCTTTGTTTCTCTTAAACAAAAAATAAAAAAGCACCGTGATTAAAAAAAGATTAACAAATTAATATTAAAAAATTTTACAGCAAAACAAAACAACAATAAAAAAGATATACATAAAATGAAAATAAATAATTCAACAATTACATATTAATATAAATAAACAAGAGAAATCCCACCAGGCAATGATTCTTTCATTTGTTGTCAGAACTGCGTTATACAACACAATTAACACGATTATAATGAGAGTTTTTTTTAGAGTCGCTTGTCTCAAATCTTACGCACTTAAAATGAGCCAACATTTTTGATTTAAATTCTCAAGATGTATTTCTACAAAAATAAACATAGAATGGAAACATTTACAAAAAACACAAAAAAATAATAAATTAAATCTGTAGGTATATATTGCTAGTCATAGCCATTTCAAAGTGAAAAGTAATTTAATACAATGGTTGCAAAAAAATATATCTTCATAGAGATATGATCTATCCACCGCCGTCCGGGACAATTCGCTTACGTCTCTGATGCTGGCCCTCTCATGAATGTTGTGGAGCCATGTCGTCTGACGTCTTCCTATACCTCGGCGTCGCTCTATTGCAGCCCTTCATATTAATTTTTTTTATCAAAAAAATGAATAGAGTACATATATATCTTCCTACGTTCCCTAAAATAAGCATAAATGCTTGTGCTATAGGTGGTCTAATGACCCATGTAATTTTTGGAGCAGCCTTTCGTCGCTTAATTGTGTCAACTAGCTTGCGCTCGACATTTTCTCTCCTGAGTACCTCCACATTTGGTATTTTGTCGACTCATCAAAAAGTTTATATCAAAAAAATTATATAGGTAAAATCAAAAATAATGAAACAAGAAATTGTATGGTAAAAAAAATGTTTGAATAAAAATCTTGTTTCGTTCGTTTCGTTGTATTTCTAATTGCGTTGTTTTAATTTTAATGCCCCCGAACGAATAGTTTAACCATCCCTGAAACAGGAGACCATAGAACAACCACCGACACACTGCATAGCGAAGCTGTGTGAAACTTTCTACAACTTTATCTTTGGTCTCTTTCCCGTCCATTCATCTTGCATCGGTCCGTACCGCTCCAACATTCATTCTTCGGAAGGCGCCGAGGCTTGTAAAATACATAATAATAAACGTGAACTACTCATTTAGGTTGTATGAGCGGTGAGTCGGGGCTTCGAAAAGCATTCTCGCATCGCATGTTTTCAATGCCTTCTGCCTTCGGATTCGGAACGGCCAAATCAGTCGCGGTTTGTCTGCCATTCTGTGCGGTTAGTTCGCGCCCCGTTTTCGTCCGGTTTTGTTGACACCTCATGACCTTAAAACTTCCGATTTTGTTTCCAAACAAAAAAAATATTTTGTCCTGCATCGATAATACATTACTATTCAGTTTGTGAGATTACCATCGTATATTGTTATATCCACCTGTGATTGAATCTATATTAATATTGTGCACGGATTTAATTATTTAAAAAAATATATAAGTATATAATACTGTGATTCTATGTTTCCTTGTGCTTTTTGATTAAAGCGGATCTTGGAGAGCATTTTGTTTATCACGGATTTTTGTTTTATGTAAGTATTTTATTTTTACTGGTTTATTTTATTTTGCCTTGCCCTTGAATAATGATTTATATCATAATAAATAAAGGTATACTTGCATTGTATCATATGAAAATTAATCATCACAGAATGTCGATGAATCCCAGTTTTTATATTTAGATTTGATAGATTTAAAGAGGATCGATGACGAGGGTTAATCTTATTTATATTTAGTAATAACATAAGAACAAGACAAAAGGAAAGATGTGTACTTTAGAAGTATATATAGGTACTAGAAAATCAAATACTTTCAGCTGGTTTGTGTAATCAAAAATCGACAAAAAGTCATAAAAATGTACCCTACATAATATTGTACCATTAGATTTTTAAGCCTTAGAAAAACGTCATAATATCCAAGAATTTCAATTAATGTAGGTACATAATATAGTTCTTAGACCTTCTTTTGATCAAACAATGTGAAAACATATATATCACCTCATATAAAATAAATTAATTCAATTTATTTGTCATTCAAAATTCTCCCTGGCCATGAGATCTCAGCTTTTTGAAACTATTCCAAACAATATGACATTACTAAGCCCATTTTTATCGTCGTTTTGGAAACTTGTTGATGATATTTTGAATTAGTACTCATTAAATTAATTTTAAATTATAATACACCCACCTCACAGTTGGGGTGCCATTTACAGCATCCAAATGGTTTTTATAAGAGGGGTTGAAATATTATGGATGTTAAAAGAAGGTATAGGTACAGTTTTTTGTGTAGGTTTGTTTTTTTGCTTTGGGTTTTATTAATACTGTAGCGTGTTTGTGTAACAAAACGAAGGGCGAAGTCAAAACCAATTGT